>JACYFF010003369.1:19969073-20007290 GCA_017589665.1 Selenicereus undatus
CAGAGGCCTCCTTGCCTCAAACCCTTCAGTAGAATGCGAGTGCCCTTTGAGACCTTCAGAGCTGCACCTTCAGCTGAATATTTGCGCCCCTTGGATTCAAGGGTGCCCAAAGAGATGAGGTTACGCTTCAAGTCAGGAACGTGACAAACATTCAATAAAGTCCTGAGAACACCAAAGAGATAAGGTTACATTACATTGGGTATTACTGCCCACGTGAACAATAGTTGAATTAACTGGATCATATGTTGAAAACCAATCCTTGTGAGGACACATATGATAGGTACACCCAGAGTCAAGAATCCAATCAGAATCGCTCCTCCTTTCAGTAGAGGTAGCAAACAGAACACCACCATCAGAATCAGATTCAGCAAACGAAGCTTTAGCAAGCTCATGAGAATTCTCTTCTTCTTTCTCCCTTTTCTTTTGCAGTTGCCAACAGTTAGCAACAATATGACCCAATTTACCACAGTAATTGTAGGTCTTACCAGCATGAGGATTTTTAGACTTAGAACGGTTCTTACCGTTCCCTTTTTCAATTTTACCCCGTACTACTAATCCCTCAGCAGAATCAACATGAATGTCAAGATCAAACTTTTCCTTAGATAGCAAGTTTGACTTAACATCCTCAAACGATATAGTATTAGAATTACTATATAGCATAATCTCCTTAAAGTGTTTATAAGAAGGGGGTAATGACACAACAAGCAAAATAGCCTTACCCTCATCCTCAATTTTCACGTCCAGACTATCCAAATCAACAAGAATAGAGTTAAACTCATTCTAGTGTTTTTTAATAGGGGTACCTTCAGCCATACGAAAAGTGTACAACCTTTCCTTCAAACGGATCTTGTTAGTTAGACTCTTCGTCATGTAGAGTTCTTCTAGCCGAGTCCAAATATCAATAGCACTTACCTTGTGAAGTACCTCTCGGAGAACGTGAGGTGCCAGGCACAGTTGTATAGCTGAAATCGCTTTCAGCTCCAGTTCCTCCCATTTGTCCTCCGTCAGCGACCCACGTCTCTTCTTTACATCTTCAGCCCACTGTTCTTTTGTCAACTTTTCAAGTTTAACATGAGGTCCTTTCAGAACCTTCCACAACCCGTGCTTGATGAAAACCGCTCTCATCTGCACCTTCCAGAGATTAAAGCTAATCTCCCCATTGAATTTCTGAATATCTTCCTTTATGATAGAAGACATCCTATAACCAAAGCTCTTATACCACTTGTTAGGAAAATATTAGAGCAACAACAATAGCAGAAGCGATACGATGAGTTAGAGATTCAGAAATTCAAGTAGAATAACAGAAACAGAAATAAGAAGACAAGAGATTTAACGTGGAAAACCCAATGCGGGAAAAACCACGGACGGCGACAGCACCAAAACAATCCACTATGAGTAGGAAAAATACAACACGATCACAATCACCACAGTGATTTGATCTAAGAGCAGAATTACAACCTCTCTCTTGTAATCTCTCACAAAGTACTTCTACCTCTCAATGTGTTTATGAATACTGGAGTGATCAAGTTAATTTTAGATCCTAGGTATGTCCCCTTTATATAGGGGCAGGAGGGCTAGGATGAGGAAATCCTAGCCACCACGGTATCTTGGTCACCAAACCTCATCTTTCCAAAAAGGAAGAAAATCTTCAACCCAAAATATGAAAATAATATAATTTCCATAATATAGAAGATCTCAAACACACAATATGATCTTAGATTCCAAGTAGCCGAAAAAAAGGATTTGGGCCATAAACCCAAAAATGTTACTACATTCTGGTCCCAACACGCGTTGGCTGTGCCAGTGGTCATAATATATGTGGTCATGATAATACTCTCTAGTGCATGTGTAGGTCCCTCTCCACCTTTGGCACCTTTAGTATCAAAGTTCTCGATATTTCGTCCTTTGATATTGAAAGCTCACCTTTGGCCAAAATTGGCCTTATAGTTTCATGTTATTAACATGGTGGCCAAAATTCAAGGGGTCATCTCGTGCATCAGCGGCCCGTACAAATGTGGGCCCTACCAACTCTGTTTCAATGAGATAAATTGAGAGCGGACATAAACTGAGACTAAACAAAACAAAACAAAAGTGGAAAAAGGAACGTCGTAGGCTGGCTGTGAACTGAATTTAACACTTAATCCAAGTTGTTCAGTATGGGTGACTACTCTAGTAATGCACCTTTACTATCAAACGGTGACAACGCTACTGATTTCGAGGAGAAGACGAAAACGAAGATGCCTAACTTCAAGTCCATGGCAAAATGGATTCTGAAAGGGTTAATGTGGTTGGTTTTCATCGCATGGGTTTCCCTGATGTTCTTTTATCCTTTGGGATTTGTAAGCAACTTGTTTTTTAAAATTTTAGGTGCTACATCAGGAAATCTTTTTGGGATCACAGGTTACTACTGTAACACACTTCATATTGCCATGTTATGATCATATACTGCAGCCAGTAATGATTGAGTGATGTTAACAAACTTCTTGTTGGGATTCTGCAGGCAGTATATTTCTTGCCTTCACCGCACCAGTTCTCATAATCGCATTTCTCTCTGTGTTCTATCTCATTATCTCAAACGACGAGGATGATGAAGTTCAAGAGTATGTCAAGTTGAAATAACTCCCTCTTTTTTTTCGAAGTTTCTGTTCATTTAATTCATGTAGCTTCTTCATGAAAGTCAAAGATGTGTCGAAGATTTGCTGATAGCTTATCGTGGTTTCCTCCTAGGAACAAAGCTTCGAGACCGAGGTTCCGACTATGGACTTTTCCCGTTTTGGTGGAAGGACCATTTGGGGTAGTTTCTGTTGCAGAGTTCATCGGTATACTCCTCGTTGCTGTATTCGTCATCTATGGTTGTGCTGCTTATGTTATACAGAACTGGCATAAGATATCCCACTCTGAAGTGTCTGCCTTTTACAAAAGGTAAGATGCTATCTAGAAATGGCAGCAGTTGATTACTTACGTATGTCAAGGCTATTTTCAAAATTTTGGAATTTAAAGTCATTTGATTGTTGTGAAGGGCATTAAAAATGACTACTATATTTATAGTTTTATACCTATACCATGTATGGAAAATTTTTAGAGTTTTTAATTGTAGTAATTACTTATAAATTATTACAATAAGTCATTTGACAACCATGTCTTATATAATCAATTAAGGCTTCTGTATAAAACAATTAGGAATTGTTAAGGTGAAGCAGCTATTGAGGCATGCAATTAATCAAACATATTAAATTATTGACAGTTTTGATGGGCATCAAAAAATAACTATTATGTTTATACGCATGAGATGCATGAAAAATTCCAAGAGTTTTTAATTGTACTAATTATTTATAACATATTACAATAAGTCTTGCAGCAACCATGTCTTATATCATCTATTAAGTTTTTTTAATAAAAAAATTAGTATTTTTTAAGACGAAGCAACTGTTGAGGCATGCAATTAAGTAATGAAAAACTATCAGGTGAAATTTCTAATATGTTCAAGTATATTATAACTAAGTTATCAAAGTTTTTTTAATAGCAATCATAATATCTTAATTTCTTTATAAGAATTTAAAAATTATGGCAGTCCAAAACTTTATCGAATTTATTAATTGAAAACAAAAAACATAATTGACTTGCCATATTTAATAGTAATTTTTGATGAAAAATTTATTAGAAAAAATCAAAAAATAATGAAGGCCAAATGGCTTTTTCTTGGGTAATAACAACATTTATGCATGAGATTTATATGTTTAGATTTTATTTTAAATTGTGAATAGTTTATTATTTATTTGAGAAATTTGATTATTCTCCTTATGGAAGCACATTAATATTTCATAAAATATAAATCATAAATATGATATCTATAATAATTGATAATTAATCGATTCTTTTTAATAGTTTTAACTATTATTGAAAATGCTAATTTTACGAGATTTGGAATTAGAGTTGTAAGTAACTATAGAAATCAGAATCCTTTAGTATTGAAATCTTTATTGACTAATAACTTTGTTATTTTCAGTAATTGCTAAATTTTTGTAACATTGAAAGTTAGAGTATTTTATTATGTATATAGTGTTTCCTATGATGACAATTATGTGAAATTTGACTGTACATAAATGTAAAGTATAAACTTGATGGGACAGGCGGCCAAAGATACACCAAAAAAAATGTTGTGGCTGTCATTCCTCCATGGAGCCTCAGCATAATTTGTGCGTGTTATGAGCTGCCTATGCTGCTTGAGTCCACTTGGGACTAATGTTAGATTTTTTTTATATCAGTTAGGCTATAAGCAAAGAGTTATGTGCCTAAGATCAAATAAGGTTTCATTTTAAAATTAATTGATAATAGATGGAGCAACTCACAAGTTTATATATATGCTCAAACCCTTTAATTTTTATCAATGTGAGACAACACACACTTTTATATTCTTTGCATTTTATCAATGTGTGACAATATCAATTTTCATACTCCCACATGCCTAACACGTGCACACAATTTTAAAAGGGGATGGTGACAAATCAAGATCAAATAACATTGCTCTGATACTATGTTAAATTTTTTTTATATCAATTTGACCATAAACAACGAGTCATGCACATAAGTTCAGATAAACTTCCAACATAATACCAATTGAAAATTGGTGGAGTAAATCACAAGTTTATAACCTTTCAATTTTTATCAATGTTAGATAACATTCACTTTCCTATCTTTTATATCTTAATAATGTGCAACAATACTACTTTTATATTCAAACAATAATGTAGGCAGGGGTGCGGTATTGTGGACCCAGGGAGGGCAAGCGCACATATTTACAAGACTAGGCCCGATGTTGGAATCCTTACCTTGTTATAATAGCATATTCACTCGCAAAAAGGAGGGGGGACGGGGCATGCAAGATTCAAACTCCGAAGGTCTCATTGGAAGGATAACATTCATGTCACTGGAGTTAATGCTCATTTTAACACATGACTTTCCTACTAGTTTAGAGTTTAGACATCTTAGCAGTACCACATGATTTATTGCCCTAACAAATTTGTTGATGGTCGATTTTCAAGATGCTCTTCGGCAATGAATCCAAGATTTTGAGTTAGATTGTCCTTGTATGCTGGTGTTAATGGCTTTTTGTTAGTTTCCTTTCAGTAGCTTCGATAGGTTATATTGTTAAAACTATCCAACCAAGGCAAGACAAGGTTGAGCAATCTCAGGTCTCTTCCCTCCCTCACTGATAACTACCTACAATCCCAAGATTTGAGGGGCTCATATACATGATCGTGGATGTATACTGAGGCTTTGAATTGTTTCCTCCTCGGTCTTTGTTTTCTTTTTTTATTTCTTATCAAATTACGACCACTATTTTAAAATTATGAGCCAGCAAAAAATTTTCTGATCATTTGAAAACTGATTTCCCGGCCCTTTTTGTAGGGATTTTGCTTGGCTTTACCTTTAGAAGTAAAATTATATTGCTGACATTATGTCTTTGAAATTCAGCCTTTTCATGTTGAAGAGAACAGGAGCAAATCTTGGCATGATTGGGATGTTTTGCTTAGCGCTTTTGTTTCTCCCAATCTCGAGGGGGTCTGTGCTTCTTCGGCTTATAGATATCCCTTTTGAGCATGCTACCAGATATCATGTCTGGTTGGGACACCTTACCATGGCACTCTTCACTCTGCATGGACTGTTTTATGTTATTGCTTGGGCATTGGAAGGCAAACTTATGGAAGAAGTGAGTATTATTCCTTCTTTAAATTACCTTTGATACACGTATATGTGCCTAAAAGTTATAAATCCTTGCAGTTTATTGTTTGCCCCTCACTATATGAGAGGAATGAACTTTCAAACTAGCTAGTAATAACTATCTCATAAAATGGTCATGACACTTAACTGTGCAGTTTGTGTGGTTCTGGACTCTTCCTTAAGTGCTGCTTGCATGGAATAAATCATGTCTTATGAGGCATACCGTAAAGGTCCTCGACCTATGCATGAATATCTAGATAAGCAAAGTGTCGGTATTAATTGGTTGATGGTATCATTTACCAGTTTCCACAATTGGAGTGCTGATGAACACTAGTATGGGTACTGGTTCAATTGGCTGATTGTTCGACTTGTCAAATTCATCATTTGATCCAAATATTTCAACTTACAATAAAATTTTGGAAAAAGAACAAAGAAGCAAAGAGCAACGGTTTTGAGCGCCTACTCTGATCAATCTGGTTGTAGTTCATATTGACAATTATTAGTATGCCATATCTCATTCATATGGTCTTCGTGCTTGCATGAAGGTCTCCTCCTCTTCTCCTAAGACATCAATAGAGTTCCATTGCACCTTATGAATTCATTCTCATTCTTTCTTGCAGTTATTGGAATGGAGAGATGTTGGTGTTGCAAACCTGGCTGGCGTAATCAGCCTCGTAGCTGGGCTGTTGATGTGGGTGACATCTCTGCATCCAGTAAGAAAGTGGAATTTTGAGCTCTTCTTTTACACTCATCAGCTCTATGTGGTCTTTGTCCTCTTCCTGGCCTTTCATGTTGGGGACTTCATATTCTGCTTCGGTGCTGGAGGAATATTCCTCTTCATGCTTGATCGCTTTCTCAGATTTATCCAATCTCGCAAGACTGTGGATATCATTTCAGCCAGATCTCTTCCTTGCGGAACTTTGGAGCTAGTATTTTCAAAACCTTCAGGTAAGTAAACTCGTTTGGAGCCTTTCTGTCTCAGTGTTCCTAAAATATTCTAAGAAGCACATGCACTTGTACGAGATTTAGATAAGGATATAGTATTGACACGCTGAAATGAAAATTTTCAAAAAGATATGACACAGGATATTTGAAAACCATGTCTTCACTGCAAAATACATGCTCAATGATTGTATTTGTGTTCATTAACTTTTGATATAATTAATGCTAAAGAGTGTCATGCTAGCATAAATATTTGGTAGCATGTATGTTTAACAAAAAACTTAAAATAAGAAAGACACCATTTGATATGTGCATGAGAGGCCATGGATGAATGTCAGGGAGTACTGTCCGAGATTCTACAAGAAGCAATTAGTGATAGACTGGCTAAGTTAAGATGGTCAATGCTGCAATCCATTTGAATGCTTATAGCTTTATTTCGTAACATTTCAAATATATACTTCTATACGCTTCCATTTTAATGGGCTTCCCAGGTCTTGCTTCTGCAGGATTAATGTTGAGCGTCTGCTTCGTGATGTTATGATATAGTCGTGTACTGCATATCACTCTAACTATATCATTTGAAGTGCAGGTCTGAGGTACAATGCTCTCAGCTTCATATTCCTTCAAATTCGGGAATTGTCTTGGCTACAATGGCATCCTTTCAGTGTCTCTTCTAGTCCTATGGAGGGTAAACATCATCTTTCAGTCCTCATAAAAGTTCTAGGAGAGTGGACAGAAAAACTTAAATGTAAACTCTCCAAGAATCACAAGGAACCTGAGAAGCTGTTACAATCACAACTGCAATCATTGATTACTGCTTCTGTGGAGGGGCCTTATGGGCATGAATCACCGTATCACTTGATGTATGTCATCTGCTTTACCGCATAAGAGGACCTCCTATTTAGTTGGTATTTCAAATTGCTGTCCATATCGCATCGTTGCATTAAACATGCAATGGTTTGGCTAGGACCTTGCAAATTAAAGTAGGTTATGTTCAGGTTAGGGTAGAGCCAGATTATCAGGGTTCAGGCCACATTTGGGTGTCCTGAGGACAATGCCATCTTTATCCAGGGCAGGCATTGAGTCCATTCAGTTCATATATGAAATGAATTTTGGGTTATGTTTAAAGCAGAGTTGCCTTATCCGAGCCTGCCTTGGAGCTTTTTGGGTCTGATGATCGTGCATAAGCTAGCCTTTTATCCGGCGCCGTTAAATTGGTCTTGTCCCATTATGCCCTTTTAATTCATTTATTTATTTAGTTTTAGTGTCTGATGCTAGCACGATGCCGTGGGGAATGAGGAAGTGGACTTAAGATCTAATGCACTTAGGATCTTAGTGTTAACCACTGGACGTGTTCCTCATTGTTTTAATTTTGCAGTTGATACATCCATGAAAATAGTGATGTCAAATTTACATTTTTCCATTTGCAGGTATAAACACCTGCTTTTAGTGGCTGGTGGTATTGGGATTTCTCCGTTCCTGGCTGTCCTCAGTGACATCGTTCACCGTATCAAGGAGGGAAAACCTTGTATGCCCAAAAATGTCGTAATTGTTTGGGCTATTAAAAGATCAGATGAGTTGCCACTTCTGTCAATGCTAAACATGGAATCCATTGATCCAGTTTTGCTTGATGCACTAAACCTCGAAATTCAAATTTATGTGACTCGAGAATCGGGGCCTACATTGGTCAGTCATGATTCCCTTGTTTCTTTGTATATTTTCATCGCAGATTGCCCTCACCACCTCTTCTCAGCATGTTGTTCATTTCATAACGTACTCTGCTTTTCACTCGATATTTTTGTGTCTTCTCAAACGCCGGTGTGGTTATACCCTTATGTCTTGCTTATGCAGTGTTATGCAATGTAATTGATAATAGCATTTTCGTTGAAATAAATTACAAGCCTAGTACATGGGTATTGCAGTTGAAAAATGGGTCTCTGTGACAAAGTTCCATATATATTTCTTATATGAATTAATTGCATATTTATTTCTCACCAGGAAGAGGGAAAGGCATTTGGAGCTGTGACCTCATGCACTTATGATCCCACCTTGAAACGATCTGCCATATCAAGTTTAGTTGGTACAGGAGATAACGTATGGGCTGGAATCTATGTTATCGCTTCTACAATAGGCTTTGTGATATTCCTTGCCTTATTGGATGTGTTTTACATAAATCCCAAGCGGATAAACATTTGGTGGTATAAAGGGTTCCTTTTAGTACTGTGCATGGTTGCTGGTGTTGTCATTTTTGGAGGTGCAGTAGTAGCCCTTTGGAACATGTGGGAGCGAAGCATGCTGGCCTCTGAAAAGGATGACTGTAATGTCAATACCAACAAGGTGTTTGATGAAGTGGCACCCATGGAGCAAATGGTTTCCAGTGAATTTCTTCTTAATTCTAGTAGTATCCGATACGGGTTAAGGCCAGACTTCAAAGGTACATCAAATTCGCTGTTTTTTTTTTTTTTCTTCGTTTTAGTTTATGTTGGCTAAATTAAAAAAGAAAGTGTTCTAACATTGGGCAAAATAAAGAGTGTGAGTGAGATGTTCTTCATATATTTTGTGCAACTTACCAATGTGCGATTATCCAACCCAGACTTAATTGGACCTAAAGTAGGACCTGCGTAAGAGAAGTTGATCGTGACCATGCCTGAATTGGCTTTAACAAGCCTAATCCAAAGAAATTGGCCGTCTTCTTTATTGTACTTATTCCAGCCTGACTTGAACCCAATGCGAATAACATCTCTGCCAATATGTATCAGCTAAAAGTCTAAACAGCAATTTAGGTGAAGATGCATTTAACCAACATTGTTTGAAGTAACATCACTGAAGAATTTTACAACGTTATGCTAATTCTCAACTTTGGTTGCAGAGATATTTGAAACATTCTCTAAGCGTTGGGGGGCTGTTGATGTGGGTGTCCTAGTGTGTGGCCCTCCTGCTCTCCAGTCAACTGTTGCCAAAGAAATAAGATCCCACAGTTTAAGGAGGCAGCACGACAGTCCAGTGTTCCACTTCAATAGCCATAGTTTTGATTTATAGATACCAAGTCACGACTTCCTATGAAACATGGCTTCTTCTGAAATCTGTATCTATGAGCTATGTTATCCCCCCCCCCCCCCCCCAAAAAAAAAAACCCAACTTTCCAATCCATTAATTACCAGAAGGTACTTGAACCTAATATGGCTTCCAAAGATCGCTCTGGTGGGACCTCTTTCTTATCATGTACTTGGATCTACAGTCGACGTAGTATACTTCAGTTCATGGTTCTGTACACTACACATGTGTAATATATATAAGAAGAGGTTGTATAGTAGTTTCTTTTACAATGTCTGTAACATAACTATATAAGTACTATGTTGAAATGCAACTCTATACTATCTTCATCCATTGTTATCTTAACATCTCTTAATGAGCCCTTACATTTAGAGATAGGAGTCAGATGTCATGACCATTTGTCAAGTGCCTATGATTCAAATACTCAAATTCATCTTTTTCAATAAAGAAGAGCTAGTGGATGGTTAAGCAAGACATTTGGTGTACGTACACACATCGTAGTGAAGATAGGAGGATTTGATGTAGCTATTGTAATCAGATTTGTAAAATCAGTTACATTTATGTTGCGTTTGTTGGCGCCTACACCATGACAAATAACGCAATTGAAATGAAGCGTAATCCAATGGTGATTGCATTACAATGTTTGATTGGTTGTTTATGTTAATGATTGCTCTTGCTTGGGTTAAGTTGGTAACATTAGGGAGTGTATGAAGAACAGCTCGATGAAGGGATTACTCCGAGTGTAGGATCAGAATCACTTTTCTCAAAGATTTTATTCACTTAGTGTGCAATGGGCATTTCCGAATAAGTCTTTGGGATACAAGGAGGTCTCTCATATACATACACTAGTGTCACACTCACAAGTATAGACACTAGTGCCTTAGGAGTAAACACAAATTTAATGGGATAGTTGTTGGAATAACGGAATAACTCTCTTGATACATGCTTCACTTGGCATACCGCTGCTTACAAGAAAGCCATGTATTTATAGACAAATACATGCATGTTCACGAGAGAATGACGACTCTTCATGAAACACTAAGTGATTTTAATTACTAGCTTAAATTAATACACCTCTTCATTAACCATGCCTCTTCAAAATAATTAATCAACATGTCTCTTCATAATTTAATCAAATTTCTATTTTTATGGAAATTATTTCTAACAATACCCAACTATTTCCATAATAACTAGTGTCATGAATTCTTAGACGTCTTGTGCAGTTGTGCATAAATGGAGAAATGGTTTTCCCCCCACCTTAGTGACTCACTTGTCGAATGATGAGATGACCTGGTACCCTAAGCTTTGAACCAGTATATCCTCTATACCCAACGAAGATTAAGTCACACAGTAGACTTCCATCCCAGAATCAAATAGCAATCCTCATACATTCGAAATGGCCATGTGTTCGTATCTAGTTCGCAAGTGCTCTAGAGTCAAACCCGAGCACCACAGCAGCGGCCAAATTTCACTTAATAGGTGAATTGCATCAATATCCCTATATAAAGTATTAATGGAAATATTTGAATATAAGAAACAGGTACCTCCATTGATTGACTACAAACAACTTAATCAATCACTTATTTCTCTACCCCCCCCCCCCCTCAAATGAGAATTCTATTGAGATTCATTAAGAGCAAATGCTCACCCTCCTTTTGGGTATATGATAATCACCAAACACTATATTTGGGTAGCAATAAGAGTAGGTGCCTATAAATTACAAAGACAGTGTACTTTGACACATTGAACATAATAGTAGATAGTTTCCATTAAGTATTAAGTTGAGGTTCCACCATGGGTTGTTTAAGGTGGCCTTTATATGGTCCTTATCATGGTTTTAATTTTTGTTTTTTTTTTTTTTTGCATGACCTTGAAATGAGCACGATCACATTGTTTTATACATACTATTGTGAATAGGGATCCATTCCTTATTAGTTTTGGCAATCTTGCTGTAATATTGTACAAAATCCATTACTTTCCTAACTTTGTTGATATAGTATCTTTGTAGTTTCCTTTTTCCTGTATGCTACGCATTGTACACTCCCTATTTGTATCAATGAATTCACACAGCTAAGGGGGAGAAGCCCAGAGAGTTTTATCAGTAAATTGATTTTTCATGGTATCAGAGCGGGGTTAGTGACCTTAGCCATGTGACATTGACAATGACGGACAAAACTGACACTGAGAACCAAAGTGAGAAACCTTCTCCAAAAATCAACATCAATGAGTACAATGACCCACAGTCACCTTGCTAACTCTGCAGTCCTGATAACCCAGGGAATATAATCAGTCCTATTATTCTCACAGGAGATAATTATGCTAATTGGAGTAGAGTGGTGACCAATGCTTTAAGGTCAAAGAATAAACTGGTATTTGTTAATGGGAGCTTGGCTAAACCAGAAGAGGACACCCCAGAAGGTCATCCCTAGGAAAAATGTAACTCAATGGATATAGCCTGGTTATACAACATCATAGACAAGAGCCTTCATGGCTAAGTCTCCTATGCTGTAACTGCAATAGAGTTATTGTCTGATCTCAAAGAACGCTACTCAAAAGGGAATGAGATTTGTGTACATCAATTGAAAAGGGAAATAACCCTTACAAGACAAGGGAGCCTAACAGTGACAGACTATTTCACCAAATTGAAGACACTTTGGGATGACGTAGGTGCTTACCTCACAGTACCACATTGCAATTGCACGAAGGAGTTTAATTTAAGTAAATTCTACGAAGCTGAAAGGGTGCACCAATTTTTGATGGGTCTTGACACTAAGCAGTTCGGGACGATTCGGTCGAAACTACTTGCAATGGAACCACTTCCCAGCCTAAATAAGGCATATGCAGCGATTCTAAGGGAGGAGAGACAACAGAGCCTCACGAGGGGCGTGGAATCAAAGCCAATTATTGAAGCCTCGGCATTCAGAGCAGCGGGATCACAAACTAAGGTGACGAACAGACCCAGGTGCACTCACTGCCAGAAATTGGGTCACGAACGAAGTCAGTGCTTCGAACTCGTCGGTTACCCCCCAAATTGGCATAAGCGACAGGATCGGTGAATGACTCGTGGAAACCAAGGAGTTTTTCGACCAGCCGACATAGGCGTGACAGAAGGGTCTCGAGACAGTAAGGCGATTGGAGCCGCTAACCACGCTGGAGCTCAGTGGGAGGCGTGCATGGTGACAGACCTGGTAGCCAGCAGCACTAACGTGAGTCACTCAGGGAATTTGGTAGACTGACTCCCACCCAGGTGGATGCTCTTTTCTCTCTATTCAAAGAGAGAGAAAGGCAGGAAAAGATCAGTGGTATGGCTTTGCATTCTCAACCCGCATTGTGGATTCTTGACACTGGGGCGTCTTTTCATTTGACGTCTAATTTTAATGCTCTTGAAAATGTACATGAGTCATCTTATCAATTAATATTACACTGCCTGATGGGAGATTAATTGTGCCAAAGAAGGCGGGTATGGTAAATTTAGGAGAAGGATTGATCTTGAAGTACTTTATACTCCAATGTTTACATTTAATCTTATATCCACTTGGCAATTGAGAAAAGATGAAAAATGCACCATTACTTATGGTGATGACTGTTGTGTCATACAGGACCGCATCTCGAAGAAGTCGATTGGAGCGGGTGAAGTGAGGAATGGGGCCTACTACTTGAAAGGTCGCGCAAGAGGGAAAGTACTTGCAGCAATCAACACCGAAGAATCTGCTATCTGGCATCAACGTCTTGGTCATCCTTCGTTCGGTAGCTTATCTATTCTTTCAACAAGTTGTGGTTTTAGATTGAATAAAGACTCATTTCGATGTTGTAATGTATGCCATAGGGCAAAACAAACTAAAAGTTCTTTTTCTCTCAGTTATTCAAGAGCTGATAAGCCATTTTCTTTGATTCATAGTGAGTTTTGGGGTCGATATCATACATCTACTCTGAGTGGTTGTTATTACTTTCTCAGTATCGTGGATAACTTCAGTAGAGCAATTTGGGTTTTTCTACTTGAAGATAAAACTGAAACCTATGACCAGATTGCGGATTTTTGTTCTATGGTGAAAACTCAATTTATTAGTGTTGTTCAACGAGTCTGTAGTGACAATGGCAAAGAATTTACCAATAAGCCACTACAAGCTTATTTTAGGGAGAATGGAATTATGCATGAGACTTCTTGTGTTGACACACCTCAACAAAATGGTAGGGTTGAACGAAAGAACCGACACATCTTGAATGTTGCTAGAGCTCTTCGATTTCAAGCGTCAGTGCCCCTCAAATTTTGGGGTGAATGTGTGCTTAGTGTGGCCTACCTCATCAATAGAACTCCTGCCAAACTTTTGCATGCTAAGACCCGATATTAGGTTTTGTTTGGTGTGAAACCTACGTATGAACATGTTAGAGTTTTTGGGTGCCTTTGCTATGCTCACAATCATGAAGCTCATAGAGACAAATTTGATGCTCGGGCCATTAAATGTATTTTTTTCGGATACCTTTATGGACAAAAGGGTTGGCAAGTTTACGATCTTGAGCGCAAGTGGTTGTTTACATCTCGAGATGTGGTCTTTTATGAAAACATATTTTCTTTTGCTCAACCCCCACAATCACACCAATTAAGTCATGAGTCGCATGACTCTTTGGGTCATGGTGATATAGTGCACATGACTCAGCATTCATTAAGTCCAGCCAACTTTACTCACTTTGAAGAAGAACAACCTTTTAATAATGTAAGTGAAGTGGCTCCTGGGCATGAAATTCCACATCAGCCCAATATTGTCGTTGAGCCCACATATACCCATGCACCTGCTAAGGAGACGTCGGACAACGCCTTCCCAGAACCCCTTGACGTTGGGCCTGAGAATCGCAGGCCCAGTATCTTTCACCAAGAGGAACTTGTTGTACCTACGGCTCCTGGCTTAGGCCGCCCTCAACGAGCTCGACGACCTCCTGTACATCTCCTCGACTACGTGTGCCATGCTGTTCATGACCCCACCTCACAATCATCCTCCAAAATAGCTTCTTCAAGTACGCCTCACCCGTTGTCCTCTTTTATTGCCTATGACAAATTTTCCCCCAAGTATTGGGCTTTGTTGGCAGCTATCAATTCTCACAGTGAACCACGACATTACTCTCAAGCCGTAAAACATCCTAAGTGGCACGAAGCAATGGCCAAGGAGAATTTCGCTTTGGAAGATAATCTACTTGGGAGTATGCTCCTTTACATCCAGGAAAGAAAGCATTTGGGTCCAAGTGGGTCTGCAAAATTAAATATCACGTAGATGGGACAATCGAACAACACAAGGCTTATTTGGTGGTATTAGGAAACAATCAAGTTGAAGGCGAAGACTTTCATGAGACGTTTGCCCCAGTTGCTAAAATGCCAACAGTTCAATGCGTTCTCTCGTTGGCAGCTTCAAAAGGTTGGTCCTTACACCAAATGGATGTCCATAATGCCTTTCTTCATGGAGATCTTGATGAAGAGATATATATGAAGCCTCCGCCAGGTTTCTCCCCACCACGGCCTAACCTTGTCTGCAAGCTCCGAAAATCTCTATATGGGTTATGTCAGGCACCTCGGCAATGGTTTTTTAAGTTGGCCTCTACGTTGCAAACATATGGTTTTCAAAAGTCTCCATTGGACCACTCTTTATTTGCTTATCAGAAAGGAGATGTCTTCCTTGCTATTCTTATATATGTAAATGATCTGGTGTTGACCGACAACAATCCAAGTAAATGTCAAGCTTTCAAAAACCACTTGCATCAATGCTTCAAGATGAAAGATCTTGGGCCCCTCAAATACTTCTTAGGCATTGAACTGGCTCGATCTCCTGAATGTTTGTTTCTTTTCCAGAGGAAATACACCTTGGACATCTTATCTGAGAGTGGCTTGCTAGGTGCTAAACCGGTTATGTTTCCCATGGAGCAAAACCATAGACTTAGTGCCGACTCTGGTGGTCGTATTGCTGATCCTTCGCAGTACCATAGATTGGTGGGCTGTCTTTTATATCTTACCATCACTCGTCCTGATCTTACATACTCTGTTGATATTTTGAGTCAGTTTATGCAAGACCCACGTCAAGGGCACTGGGACGCTGCCATTCGTCTTTTAAGATACTTAAAATCTTGCCCTGGACAAGGTGTTTTCTTCCCTACCAACAACTCTCTCGACTTGCAGGTTTATTATGACTCCGATTGGGCTACTTGTCCGATGTCCCGTCGATCTATCACTGGGTATCTTCTCAAAATGGGCCAGGCTCCAGTCTCTTAGAAATCTAAGAAACAAGCTACTGTGTCCATTCCTCAGCTAATGCTGAGTATCGCGCTATGGCTAATGCTACAAGTGAAGTTGTGTGGACATGGAATTTGCTAAAATTCCTTGGTTTTCCTCCGACCCCTGCTCGTCTTTTGTGTGATAATCAAGTTGCTTTGTAGATATCAAACAATCCCGTTTTTCATGAGCGTACTAAGCACATTGAGGTTGATTGTCATTTTGTTCGAGACCGGATTCTTTCAGGAGATATTCAGCCACACTACACACCCACAAGAGAGCAATTGGCCGATATCTTTACCAAGGCTCTCGGGCAATGTCAGTTGCATTATCTTCTGGGCAAGTTGGGCATTCTCAATCCCCATGCGCCAACTTGAGGGGGAGTATTGTGAATAGGTATCCATTCCTTATTAGTTTTGGCAATTTTGCTGTAATATTGTACAAAATACGTTACTTTCCTAGCTTTGTTGATATAGTATGTTTGTAGTTTCCTTTTTCCTGTATGCTAAGCATTGTACACTCCCTATTTGTATCAATGAAATCACACAGCTGAGGGGGAGAAGCCAAAAGAGGTTTCTCACTAAATTGATTTTTCACATAATAACCCAAGATATATCTTATTTTACATTGTTTTGTAAGTATTAAAATATTATGTGTCAAGACTTAAAAAATCAATATCGAATAATAAAAGTCCAACTTTTAAATATGGACCTCTCAACTACATAAAATAAAGTTCATGAAAATATTCACATTTTCATATGTAACTATCTGAGTTCAATCTGAAAATTACAACTATAATTTTAACTAATTATGAACTCATGGATTGAATATCATACTAAAAATAAATGACCCCACAATTATTCCAAACAAGAGTAAATATTTATAAGACTTACATATGGTTTTCCAAATACATATGTGTTCATGAGCTAATATAAATATTTACTCCATTTACAATGCATCCATATCCGGCTTTTAATATTCTTATTATACCCTAGGAAAAGTCTTATAGTCATAAACAAATCAAAACTGCATTATTCTAATAAGAAACAGTGGTCATCTGATGAGTATTACCATTGTATAAATTTTATCTATTCTTTTTTTTTCCCCTAATTTATGTCAATTGCCAAATGCAACGCTAACAAATCCTCGGCTCCTTTCCCAGGAGGCATCAGTAATTTAGACAAGGTTTTAATATTCCCAGGAGGCATCGGTACACGTTTTATTGGGAATTAGTACTTTAATTACAAAAGTTATTTATGCTATCACTTTGAAATAAAAGTAATCCCTAATAGGATGAAAACATCGTCACACATATTATAAGTTCAAATCAATGAACTATATTGATGATACAGATATATCTGGATCTTATGCTCAATTTTATGTACAACACTATGCATGTGGCCTCCGAAAACTACTGTGTACGTATTTGTATAAACAAATCAACGTTATTAACATATTCTAATTACATCCAGAGAAAGAATAGGACAAATGTCATAGGTCTCATCGCTTAAATTTTCGATAAGTCTTTCTAAAATGTACATAATATTATGTACAACATGTGGCCATCTGTAGTTATAAACTAGCAGTATGCCCAAGGAGAGAAAGAAGAAAAACATTCTGTCTCTCAACCCCTGAAAGTTCCTCTATTGAACTCCTTCAACTGGGCGGAGGAGAATTAATAAAATCTTCATATTTTAGGGAAATAGCTCGGTGAGAGGATTGCTCCGAGGCGACCAGGTAGGATTAAAGCTTGCTTTTTCTAAAGACCTTATTTACCCAATATGCAATGGATCTCCCGAATAAATCTTTGAGATACAAGGAAGTCTGCCTTATATTTGCATTGCACTAGTACTGCCTTGGGTATTAACAAAAACTAAAAGGGATAATGTTGGAACATTCCTTTCAGTAAACTTTTAGGAGTTGGCACACATATATATTGTCTACATTCACTGTTTGGTCATATTGTGGAATTTATCAATAATGGATGGGCATGTGCAGTTGTATATATGTATTATGTACGCGTTAGAAAGAGCTATAGCGGGAAGGGATCTGAAATGTGTGATCTTCTAGTATTCTCTTGATGAAATCAACATTTATAGTTTTAGTAATGTTGATTTGATTATAAAATGATATATTTAGTAGGTTACAGTAACGAAATAGTGTTGTATGTAAACTTGATTATGGGACTATGAGTTGTCTATAATCAAATGTGTCGTCACTAAAGCACATTCAGGCCATGAAGGCCTTTATGGTGCCTTCTTTGGTAGTTCTAAAAAAAAAATATATTATGGTTTGCCCTTTTCGATCGACCAAGGTTGCATGCGGTTAATCAATGTTGAGTAGACTTTGATGTGAAGAGACAAATATCCATGGTTTGGTCTAGAGAATAATGAAGTTATCTATTTTCTTGTTGATCATCACACAATCACACTGTGTGATCGATTGATTATAATATTGTGATGGGTTTATAAGAATACCCAATGTAATTATAATAAGAGTCGAATTATTAACTGTTAGATGAAGAGGATAAGTCTTGAGAATCCAATCCATGACTTTTGATATACTAAAAATATTCAAATCTATATAATTTTATATAAGTTGGGCTTGTTTGGATATTTTAGCATGATTGCCAAGAAGTCCACGTACTTATGTTTTGTGGACTTCTTTATGATCATGGGATTTTTAATATGGTCTAAAAAGTATTGAAAGATAATATGGATGTAATGTAAATAAGTAGATATTTACATTAGTGCATGAATATATTTACATTTTTTTCGAAGTTTCGTACGATGATTCTGCAAGTATTTACTGTTATTTAGAGTAAACAGTTAGGATCATTTTTATTCATATGTTGATGAAAGATTGTTTTAAATGAATGGTAATTAATTGAAATTATGACGATATTTCAAGTTAGACTTAGATATAAAAATACAAACATTTTCATGGATCTTATCTAAATAGGTTGAAGATGCCTATGCCTAAAAGTTGGACTTTGTTAGCATTAGTCTCAATTAACTTTGCGAGTTTTGTACCTGCATTAAGACATGCAAAGATAATATTAGAATGATTCATATAAATATTTATAATGCCTTGTCTGGATGAATATTGTATTATGATAATGATCATGATTATGATCTAACAAAGGTCGTTTCACAAAAGTTTATGACCTTGATAAGGATTGCGCAACGTCCACACTAAACCACAAATGGTGGAATCTTAACTCAATGCTGGTTGGAACTATCAATTGTTAAGTTCAATAGGTCAATGTACACTATCTATGTGGTTTGCAAGCAGTGGCGGAGGGAGCGTGGTGTCAGTGGTGTCAACTGACACCCCTCTCCCGCCAGCTAAAAAAGATTAGTATGCTCAAACAGTAAAACCCGTATAAATAATTATTGCCGCAAAAACATTTAGTGAGATGTCCGTAGCCGGCTGGTTGGAGTGGGTGTAATCTAGTCATTTGGTCGAGGTGGTCGCGGGTTCAAATCCTGCTGGGTTTCATGTTCAACTTTTTCCTTTTTTTTTTTATAGTTAGAACCTTTTTTCTTTTCTTTTCTTTTGGCCAATAGATCTCTCCAATTTAAAGTTCAAAGTTTAGTAATTTAATTGACTTCAATTAATTATTCAATCCTTAATTTATAAATTAATTTTTTAAAGTTTATTTGTGAGTTTAAATTGTGAATTTTAATTTTAAATTTGTTTAATTTTTGGGTTTAATTTCAATTCTAGGTCAAAATGTATAAATATTTCAAAAAGATAACACTTTATTAACCTCTGTAGTTCAACTTGTTGATTAATCCTTTAACTTAAGGTTAATTTATTTTTTCAGTTTTAATTTATGAATTTAATTTGCCAATTTTAATTGTAAAGTTGTTTAATTTGTGGATTAATTTAAATTCTAAATCAAACTACATAGATACTTCAAAAAGATAACTAAAGAACCATCATTCTCTTCAAATTGTAAATTCGAAAGCTCCTTATTGAATGAAAAAAATGGGAACGATATCACGTAACCAAGATTACCATTTTATTTCCGACACCCCTCTCTCAAATTCCTGGCTTCGCCACTGTTTGCAAGCACTCACTCTTATTTGTTGCCATCCAATGAAATGGAGCATTTGGTGATTGATTTCTATATATTCGAAGAAAGGGTGAGCTTATTGTCTTAATGAATCTCAATGGAGAACATTTGAGTGGGGATATAGAAATAAGTATTCTATTAGTTGTTCGTACTTAATCAATAGTGTGACTTGTTTTTATATTCAAATGTTTCCATTAATACTTTGTACATGAGAATGAATGAAGATTCACCTAGTAGTTGTGAAGTTTGGCATCTATTTTCGATCTTAGGCTTGACTCTAGAGTATTTACGAATTATTATATGCAGACACATGACAATTTTAAATATGTACAGATTACTACGTGATTTTGAGTCGAAGTTTACTATGGTGTGACTTAGTCAGAGGTGGTCAAAGAGGGTGCACAGGTTCAAAACTTAGTCCACCATATCATCTTGATCATTTGGTGGGGTAATTAATTTTCTGTACCTTAAGTTATGGGTTATTAACAATTCTAACCCTGAGTTTTTGGCGGTAATATTTTTGTACCTAGAACTTTTGTAATTGAATTTTCATTATCTTTCATATTTCCTTTATGCCCATCAACTTTTCAAATTTGCATATTTTGCCCCAATCATTAAAAACTTACTTTTGAAAATTTTGAGTCTTTGCAGGTGATGTTAATTGCGTAAATATAATTAGAATGCCTCTTGTAACTGGTATCAAAGCCATGTCAGCAAATCATAATTAAGAAAATCAAAATTTTTAGTAGTTAATTAAGTTAATTAAGTACATTTAATACTTAAATGATTATCTACTTATAATGCTCCAAATTATTCTCATATTGTGCACACCTACGAGGGATCCCCTTCAATACTACCGCAATTAAATTGTACCACTAAGGGGAGTTAATCCTATGGTACCCCGACATATGCGACATTAATTTTTCAGGGCCTAAATCTTTGGAGTGAATATTTGATGAACCTCTATTTAGTCTCATTTTTAGCCCCTATTTGACTCATTTTCTTCCTCATTTTCACGTTCGATCATGTTAAGGAAGAGTCAAATCGGCATCCTTTAGCGCACTTTTTACTTATATAATATCTTTCGATATTTTCAGAAACTTTATTGAAGAAACGGAAAGATAAACAACAATTAGCAGAAAGGAGTGCCAAGAAGGCGAGAAAAGCTGCGAAAAAGCGTTGCACAGAAGTCCCACGGAACTGGACCCACGTAGCACGGCCAACCCCCCCGGACCGGCACACTTGGCCAGGCAACCAAGTGGCATCGCCTGGCCATGCCACGTGGTACGCTTGGGCCATGCCAAGTGGCACCCCCGTGCCACTTGTGCGATTTTGGGGTGTTTCGGGCAGTGTTTTGCCACGGTGCCACCGTGCCTCAGGGCACGACCGTGCCACCCCCGTTTCCGCGTCGCGACTTAAATTTCCTTCTGGGCTATTTTTAGGGGACATTCAGTTTTTGTTTAGTTTTCTTCTCCCATACTGTTCCTTAGGCGATTTTTAGGTTTTATTCGAGAGTTCGATTTTAGTACTTTTGATTACACTATTGGATTGAAACTTATTCTGCCTTTAATTCATTCAATCAATTTGAGGTTCTTAATTCTCTCTTCTCTCTTGTTTTGGTTGTTTTAAGGTTTGTCGTAGTTGTTAAATTGAATGTTGTGTTTGTTGTTGGAAAGATGATTGTAGGCTAAATCCTTCAACTTAAGTTGGGATTTACGCCGAATATGTGTAGTTGAATCTTGTGCTGGCCCAATCCCTGCTCCCCCTTTGTTTTGCGATTATGAATTCTACTATGCACGCCACATGCTCGATGAAATGCTCGTTAGAACATTCATCCTTTTTATTGGGGTTTAGGGGAGCGTTGAAAGACGAAACCTTTACCTAGTGCGCCTTAGTAGACGATTAGGATTTTAACATGAAAATAGTTAAGATTCTAATTGGGATTTGAGATTGTGAATCTTGCAATCCTTCGACCTTTAGTCCCATGAAAATACGCGACTATAGTTCTAGGATTAGTCTTCGACCATTGAGAGAGGGAAGAGATGGGCTTAATTGACAATTTATCCATTCGTGATGTATGCCTGGAAGATGTTTGGTAGGGCTAGTAATTGATTCGCTAGCATATTTGTACTGTTAATTCCAACCTGAGTGCTTCCTATTCTGCTGCTTACTACACTTATTAGCTGTCATTGTTTCACCTAGTTTAGTCTCCCAACCACAATTGTGATTGCCTAGCATGAGTGGTCTAATTAGTTCTGGTAATTGAAGCCAAGTTCCCGTGGACACGACCCTTACTTGCCGGTTGCTAGTTACAGCTACGCCATGTACTAGCGGTATATTTTTAACTCAATAAGTTTTTGGCGCCGTTGCCGGGGAACTTGCACCTTTCAATATTAGAATTGATTAGCATGCTCTAGACTAGGCTTTTTCTTTTCATTTCTATCCCTTCTTGTTGCCCCCTTCCTCTCGTGCTTGAAACTGTTTACGCCGTGGTAGTGTTGGCTTTGTATGCGCAGGCAAAATCAAAAGGATCAACCACTTGTTCCTTTTAACCCAGAGGTTGAGGCCACTGCTCGAAGGCAAAGCGGTGCAAGGAAGCGGCAACAAGCACAAGTTCTGATGGCTGGGCAAGATGAAAGAGTGTTGTGAGATTATGCCCTCCCCCAAGCATCGGGCATAACCTCCTCCATCGTTAGCCCCGCCATCGAGGCTAACAATTTCGAGCTCAGCCCCGCACTGATTACTTTTGTAGAGAGGGAGTAATTCGGCGGGCACCCCTTGGAAAACCCCAACGCGCACCTTCGCAAATTCCTTGCGAAGTGTGACACCATCAAGCTGAACGGGGTGTCCACCGACGCAATCCACTTGCAGTTGTTTCCCTTCTCACCGCGGGATAGAGCCGGCGACTGGTTGCAGAACGAGGAGCCCAACTCTTTCAGCACTTGAGAAGTGCTCTCCAAGGCATTCCTCAGCAAGTACTTCCCACCTGGCAAGACTGCCAAGCTGATGACAGACATCACTTCCTTCGCCTAGCAGGATGGTGAGTCCCTTTACGAAGTATGGGAGAGGTTCAAGGACCTCCAACGCCAGTGCCCCCACCACGGAGTTCCTGACTGGCTCCTAATCCAAATCTTCTACAATGGGTTGGAGCGGTCAGTAAAGATCTCGGTTGATGCCGCAACAGGGGGCGCTCTAATGGGTAAGTCGATTGAAGCGACAAGGGCATTGTTGGAAGAGATTGCTTCCAACAACTATCACTGGGCAAGCGAGAGGGCCACCCCCAAGAGAGGCGGTGGCACACACGAGGTAGACGCTGTGACACTCCGGGCAAGTAGGGTGGATGCCCTCGCACAACGTCTGAATAAGGTGGCCACCCCTTCTACCACTTCTGCGGGGCCATCCATGGGGACCTATGCATATTGCGAGGCGTGTGGTAATCACGGACACACCTCCATTGAGTGTTACAATGCTCCCTCCAGCATTGAATATGTCAATGCTTACCACACCTACACCCCACCTCCACAAAAATAACCCCCATCCCACCACCTACAGCCAGGGTTGGAAGAGCCAAACAAACCCTCTCTACAAAAATCCCGACCCTCACCCCCAGAACTCCATCCAACCACCTGGTTTCCATAACCGAGCCCCCTACACTTCACCTCCTAAACCTACATCTGACCTGGAGAATCTCATGGAGCGTTTCATAGCGACCCAGACCACGACCAATGAGACTCTTAAGGAGTCAATCCACCTGTTGATGATCTTAGTAGTTTAAGTCCCTTTTAAATATTTCCATTGTAATATTTCCACTTTCATGCTTTAAATAAAACAAGTTTCCCAGTAGGTAACGTTATTCATTGAATCTTATGTCTTAAATATTATAATTTCTTGATTAAAGTTCTACTATCCTTTAAAATATAAAGAAGTTGATTAGTGACTACGATCTGAGTAAGAAACAAAACAAATTTGTATTGTGCCTGATCTAAGGAAGTTATGGTTTAGATTAGTAATTTCTGTAAACTGGAAGTTAGAGGAACGCCAAGGTCCAACGCCGGCTAAGTTCAGGTAATGGTTGAAACTCTCTAATTAAGTTTTAATTATTTTGCTAAGCGTGGTGGGCCTATAACCACAAAAAGTATAATATCTAAGATATAAGCAGTAGATTGTGATAACTAGTGCCAGTAAAGTCATTAAAAGAAGTTTAATCATTTAAAACAAGTATATTTCCTGAAAAAACCATAAAACTAGCCTATTTACATATCTTAACTAATTTTGAGGGTCTTTTTGCAATTTATGAAAGTTTTGGGCCAAACGTGAAAACAAAAAAAGCATGGGAGGTATTAAATTAAAATAGGTTTTCAAAAGGTAGTAAAAAATCAAAACGTCATAACTCATGGTACTAAAAAATTAAGCCAAAAAAGTGAGACCCGAAAAAATCAATGGCACCTATGTCAAGGTACTAAAAGATCAATAACTCATATCACTAAGATAATTCTAGAATTAAAAAAAATATATGCATAAACTAAGACTGAAGTTAGGGAGTTAAAGCAACAGTTGGCTATAATCTATCTTTCTTTAATCAACGACTTTAAACATAGTGAAAAATCTAATCTTAGTATCTGTACCTCGTTTCAGCATAAATATCCTTTGCAAAACCTTAAAAACAAACATCCATTCCCTTTGCAAGACATAAAAATCAAATAAGAAATGGAAAAGTCATATGAGAAATCATCGAAAAAAGAAAAAAAAGAACAAGAGAAAGGGGTTGGAATATAAGCAGTCCAATCTTGAAGAGTTATAAAATATGTTTGATAAAGAGTAAAATCCATTAGAATTGAACAAGATTATGGGTGCAATACTAGAAAAACAGGAAATACTGTCCAGTGATTATGAAGAGACAAATAATGTGCAGATAGAAGAAGAAGAAATATATCAACAAATGAACCTAATTAAATTAGAGGGTATAGATGCAAACCCTGTAGAATAAATTAGAGTAAAACTTGATAAAAAAAATAAAATGGAGCATTAGTGGTTGAAAGTTAAAACAATGAAACATGCATAGAACTTAACATCGATGAATTCGAATCGAATGTAACTAACAATGTAATTCCAAAACCTGAAGAATTTGGTAAATCCTTTTGAAGAAACACCCATTGTATGAGACCTAGCTATGTTCTAGTAGGAAGAACAACTAAATTTTCCTTTGGATTCATCCCAAAATGAATCACATCGTTCGAAAAAATGAGCCTTACTCTAATTAGCCAAATAGGTTATATCCTACATACAGATGAAACTTGTAAAATAGAAGAAATATTTGAGCATTGGATGAGGGGTATGAACAGTGTTAGACTACTAAAAATTTCCTAAACTATATCAAATATAGTTTTTTTGGGCACTACAACTGAGTGGTGCGACTCAATAGATGAAGAAGATAAAAATGTATTAAGAATCATGAAACACTAGCCATTATATTCAAAAAGATATGTAAGGAAATTAAAACTGAATTTATCAGGGCTAAACTTGATTCTGAAGAAAAATGTTAGAAAGTGACAAAGAAAGATTAATTACATAGAGCTCTGGGACATAAGGTAGTTGAAAAATTTTATTGTTGAATTCAGTCAATATTATTAGAAAATCAGTCATTATGAAACCAATGTTAACATGTTTTATGATAAATTATCTTATCTAATTAATTCCATAATCAATGAAAAATATGTTACATGGTTAAAAAAGCATGTCATTGGCACCCTTAGTACAACAATATCTTATTTAAGGAAATAGGTTAATAATCAATGTCTTTATCTCCAAAACAAAGGAAAATGAAGAAATAATTTCTAGCCAACTAGGATACTCCTCATCGATGGGGAAATGACCATGAGAAAGGAAGAAAAATTTAACTCTATAAAATGAAGAGTTGCACCAAGCAAAGGAAAGAAAAATACAATAGAAACTATTATAACAAGCCATGAGACAAAAAGCGTAGCTTTTTTAGAAAAACTACATATTGTCCTGCAGGAAAAAATAGTTGTAAGTGTTGGGCATGTGGAGAAGTAGGACATTATGAAAATGGATGCAATAATACAAAGGACAACAAGCTTATTGAACATTTCGATAATTTAGATTATTTTATGCTTAGTGAAGAAGAAGCGCTAGACCTTGCCTTGAAAAACAACCAAGGAATTCTTTAGATGATAATAGAAGACGCATATGAAGAAAATGATTATTAAGAACCTAGACATATGATGAGAAGTAGCTTAATTAGTCTCGTGGACCTTCAACGAGGGGAATTTAAAGTAGATAACGAGAATGAAGAGTTTCAAGGAGATTGACTTTTCTTATAACACAAAGATATGATGTATAAAAAAATTCTTCTTTTAATTGAAAACAAAGTGTTTATGTGAAATGAGGTAGGTGATTTGGAGAAAAAAGACTATAACTCTAATGTGGGATAGATTCATCTCATCAGCTGCGAAAATATCCTTAAACTCAATAAGGATCGAAAGTATATATGTATTCATGCTAGAAATATCCATCTTCAAATTACACTATTACAGTTTTATGGCAAAGATATCAACCTTTCTACTTTACTCTGTCATATTAAACATTTCAAATTTAATAATCAAATTATCATCGGGATTAAGACCAATTTGTATAATGGTTCAAATTGTAGGCCTGGTATAAGGACTCAACCCCTCAAAGATGCGATCCCCCACAAATAGTTCGACTTTATTTTGCTGGATATTTTGTAATTTATTTTTCAAAATAAGGGGATTGTTAAATTTATTTTTTGTTAGAAATTCAAAATTGGTAGATTTGTAGGAATAGATAAGTAAACTGGATCCAAATTCTAATCCAAGAACCCGGCCAAGTTCTTGAACCAAAATCGGGCCCAGTCCCCCGATCATGATCCTTGATAGTGACTATTGCATGTTCTAGGAACATGGCAGCCTAGCTAATCCAAGAACTCAATTGGATTTTTGGGGTAGTGTAGGGCTTAATTTATGGCCCAGATAGCTTCACTGTCCTAGATCAAAGCTTTTCTACTGAAAGTAAATAAAAAACAAAAGGAAAATAATTATTTCATTAGTAGAGTCGCTAGTGAGTTTTAGAAAAAACTTACAAACTGCAATCACTTTTCAAAGCAAATCATAACCAATAAGGACAACCGAAGGGACAACAAATTTCACTTCAAAAAGATTTTCAAAAGGGCCCCGAGCAATGCCTAATATGAGGATCATCTTTACTTCTTAGTCTCGAACCAAGGATTTAGATTCGGGGGCAATGGCACGATGATGCAATCGGATGCACCACATCACAGCCCATCATCACTGTTAGCCTCTACTATTCAATGTAGGGTTTCAAAACTTTTAATTACACGATCACACAATCATGAAGTAGATTAGTACATATCATATTAAATTACGCAAAAAAGTATAATGTTTAGTCCAACAAAACTCAAAAATAAAGTAAATAGTTACAGCAGGCGGGGAACTACCTAAAGATTACATCTTTCGCACTTTGAAAACCAAAATCATAAAGAGAGACAAAGTGGAACAGTAGAGGGAGAATGAAGATTACACCTTCAAGGTAACCCACCTAATTTTCTTAGGAACCCAGCCGAATAATGCCTTTTAATGAGTGATCCTAGCTCTATCTCAATGCTCTCAATCTACGAAGTGTTTCACTCCTAACTTTTCATGTTCTCCTCTCCTTAATGGTTTGATGTGTTTTGATACCAATTTTATTTGATGACACATTCATACTGATTTTCTGGAGCCTAATTCATGCCCTAACCATAGGGGTCATCCACCTTTCTATAATGGTTGAGGGGATAGTTTGGATTGGATCAGAGAAAGGAGAGCTAATCCTAGTTCCTTCAAGATCAATCTAAATGAGTGAATTAATCCGAGCAGGACTTTGATTAATCAAACGCACTTTAGAGAGAAAAGGACTCAGAGAGAGGGAAAATTAAGAGTTGGGCTAGTTCCTTGTTGAGGAACCCAGTGCAGTTCCTAGCCAGAACCCGGCAAGGTTTCTAGGCTAGGCTAGGCTGTAACTTTTCTTGGTCGTAACTTTCACATTTGACCACCAGTTTGAGTGCTTCTTTTTCTTCTTTGAAATCTTATTGAGTCTATTTTTTGGTTCCACTAAATTCATAATTATTAGATAAGTGAAGATGAAGGCATAAGCAAAATAGTAAACATGTGTCATTTTCAGCACAAATCCTAGAATTTGGCTTATATCTTTTCCTTTGCTTATCGGGGTTTGATGCATAGTATGTTATTAGAAAGCTTATTCAATGAAGAATATTGATGGTTAAACTCAATAATTTTGTGCTTCATATAGTAGATCTCAATTGGAAGCCGAACATTATTAATTTTGGCCTGTTCGTGTTTTTTGGGCTCTATTAGCCTTTTGTTTTTCCTTGTTTTTCTTTCAGACTTGGATGAAGGATTACTCTGCTGGGCCTCCCAAGTCTACAAGTTGGGGTGTAATTTTCATCATTGGGCAATTCAAAAATCAAATGTCATTTTTAGGCGCCTACACTGGATATTATATGGGTATAAAAGATAGATTTGCTTAAAATGTTACGAAATGTATTTGGAATATATGTCAAAATATATTTGTAGGACTATTGATCTTTCAGTGCCTTGACATATGTGTCATTGATTTTTTTCGGTCTGACCTTTTGGGTTTAATTTTTTAGTACCTTGAACTATGACTTTCTGATTTTTTTCTACCTTAAAAAAACCTGTCTTAATTTTTCAATACCTCTCGTTTTCTTTTGTTTTTCACTTTTTGGCCCAAAACTCTTAGAAATTGCAAAAAGGCCCCCAGACTTGGATGAAATATGCAAATAAGCTATTTTTAGTGTTGTTTTAAGGAAATATACTTGTTTTAAACAATTAGACTTCTTAGAGTGACTTTACTAGTGCTAGTTATCACAATATACTATTTATATCTTAAATATTATACTTTCTCTGGTTAAAGACCCACCATGCTTAGCAAAATAATTAAACTTAATTAGAGAGTTTCGATCATTACCTACACTTAGTTGGCGCCGGACTCCGACGTTCCTCTAACTTCTGGTTTACAGGGTTGCTAATCTAAACCCTACCTTGCTTAGATCAGACACAACATAGATCTGTTTTGTTTCCTACTTCAGACCATAGTCACTAATCAAGTTTTTAATCTTGTCAAGGATAGTGGAACTTTAGTCAAGAAATTATAATATTTAAGACATAAGGTTCAATTGGATAATGTTTTCTACTGGGAAACTTCTTTTATTGAAAGCTTGAAAGTGCAAATATTACAATGGAAAGCTTGAAGAGGGACTTATGCTAAGATCATTAGATATGCTTCCTTATAGAGAAATGGAGAATCGTGACTTCTCTTTTGCTCAAGTATGCTAAAATGACCGTGTCCCTCTCAGCACTCAGCCTCTCCTTTTATAGAGGGGATGGGATACATAGGATGCCCTATTGGCTACATTACACATTGATTTTTCACATGGCTACAGTACATACTGACTCTTCACATGGCTACAACACACATTTTATTTTACAGACTTGACATTTGTCAAAGTAGTACAATAATAAGGAAGCCACTTTTCAGAGCTTTTAATGATGACAAAACTAGTCATCATTATTGAGATGATGTATGCCTTCATATCCAATTATATTTTCCAGACTATCATTATCTGGATAATCATCAAAACCTTCATCTAATTGAAGATGCTTTGGATCCCATTTCTCAAATAGCTCAAGTAGATATTTCTTTCCTTTTTTGACAAGAATTTTCCAACTCCAATATCATAGAGTTAATCAAATATATCTTCTAAGACTGCTCCTTCCACCTTCAGGTATTCTTTAAACTCATTGTGATAGGCGAAAGTCGTATTTTCACAATGCATTAGTGTTTTTCCTTGTTCAATTAATGCCTAACATTGATGATAGATGTTGAAAAATCTAATAGCTCTTGCTAAAGTAGGATCAGTAATTAATTCCCATCGTTCAAGAACCCATTCTTATTGTTAACCGTGGAGATCATCGTAATCCATGATCTGAATAAGATAATGGAATGGTTTGGCTTTTCCATTTTTGTATTCGATTAACATGCTATACACTTCCAAATTTAGGCATCTGCTAACTGAAATTTTTGTTGGACCTTCCGGAGATGTAAGAATCCAATGGATTCTTTGGAATATGATTGCTGAAATTTCGTTAGTCTTGAGAAAAATGCGAACTTTGGATCTGGGATTTCTATAAATTAAACTACCATCCCATATTCCTAAGCTTTAATGATAGGGTCATTTGGAGATATTGAATTTGCTAGGAAACCAACACCACTAACTCCAAACTTATCAGGAAAGTAGATAGTTATACCCCAATACTCCCAAATATCGTAGGAATAATGATGATAAAAGTCGATGCAGATTGCATACCATTTATTGAACTATTTTTCTTGAACATGAGAACTTATTTTTTCGTAGATATCATAGGGACATCTAAGGTAATTAACTTGTAACTCTAAAAAGGAAAATCTTTGGATCATCAGGTAGGCAGTAGATCATAGACCAAAATGTAATCTACTTTTTGTATGGAATTCCAAGTTATCAATAAGGACTTTACTAGAATGAGAAACCCGTTCTAGTAGGAATGGCATTTCATTATGGACTTCATCCTTTTCTGGCAGGAGGTCGGCTTTGAAGATCACCATTGGCGAGTTCTTGAGTTAGACAATCTGCTAGAGAGTTCTTCATTCCATGTATATGTTTAATAGAGAAGGAAAACTGGTTAAGCCATAATTCCTAATATCGGAGTCACCCTTGCGCCTGCATATTTGATAAATTCTTTTTCAGAAAATCAAGTATTCCTTTGCAATCAGTTGGAATAAGAAAAGGTTTTGGGGTTAAAAAGATTAAGAACTTTTCAATTCCCCTTATGATTGCAAGGATTTCCTCGTCCATCATACGATAGTTGCATTCTGCATTATTAAAACTTCCACTACAATATTTACAAATTTTTTCTCCTTCTTTGATTTTGAGTACTGCACTCCAGCACTCATTGCTGGCATTTGTCGTAAGAATTAAATAATCTCCCCCATTAGGTAAATTAAGAATAGGAAGATTTTTAAACATCTATTTGAAGTTCTGGACAATCTTTGAATTGTTAGTGGTCCATGTCCAAATCACATCTTTATGGAGTTTTCGTTGTAATGACTTTATTAGTTTAGCCAAATCTTTAATCAAATCTGAAGCATAGGTCAGGCATCTAAGAAACCTTACTAGCCACTTTCTATCTTCAATCTTTTCAGAGAACTTTTCTATTTCTTCCAAAATACGTTTTTATAGTATGTTTTGTATAAATTTTATCTCTAGACCCAAGAATTCAATTTCTTGCTCAGCATAAATGCACTTATTCTTACAAAGTATAATACCATGATTAATGCATCTTTGGGTGATAGCTAAGACATCATCTTTGTATTGTTCTATGGTTTTGGAAAAGACAATGATATATCAATGTAAACCACACAATAGTGATTAAGGTCTTTGAAGATGTTATCCATTCTTGTTTGGAATATTTGGGTGTATTTTTAATCCCGAATGACATTACTATCCATTTATAATGTCCTTGAAGGGCACTAAATGAAGTTAAATGAACACTTTCTTCATCCATTTTAATTTACCAGTATCCACTTTTGCAATCCATTTTAGAGAACCAAGAAGTGCTTTGAATTCTATTGAAAAGGACTATTTTGTTAGGAATGTAATAACCATCAAAGATAGTATTATTATTAATTTTTTTGTAATTAATTACTATTCTTGCTTTTTCTCTTTTTTCTTTAGCATGATTTCTTACCATGAAAGCGGGACTGGTATAAGGACTCTTGCTATTCCTGATTAATCCTTTATCTAGAAGTTCTTTGATTTGTTTATCAAATTCTTTGATATCCTGGTGTGTATACATCATTTGTTTAAGTCAAATAATAGTGTTAGGATTCAATAGAGCGATTTTAGCAAATATTTTATCTTTGTTCCAAAACTTTAGAGGATTATCAAAGTAGAGTTCTTTGCATAATTTTTCTTGTTGTTCAACAATCTATTCTTTAATAGATAACTCGAGTAATGAGATTGTTAATGTTACCTCTTTTTATGCAGGTATTACCTTCTCAGCAAGCTGGCTGCGTATAAACTCAATTTTCTGATGAGTATAGGTTTTACTTAATTTTTCAATAGGAACTGAGTGATCATTAATTGTGAATTATCTAGTTTATGGTCTGTCTCCATGGAGAATATAATTTCTAAAAATTATTTTCAATAATCATATCATGAGAGGGTTGATCAGTAGCCCATAGAATTGGTATGATGCATTGATCTCCTCCTAATTCTATCTCTAACCCTTCTACGACTTCATTGTGACTCATAATGCCATTGTCAGCTATCCTCACTTGTAAAGGATTTTTTGCTCTCTTCCACATAAATTCTGAAAATAATAATCTTTTTCCAAAACATATAGAATAACCACTATCTATGTAAGCACATAATTCATATTTGTTGTATCCCTCTAAACATACCTATATTGGGATATAGATGCTATTAGGCTTTGTATTGGTTGCTTCATAGCATATCTCCATAGTCTTGTTTTTGACTAATTCATTCTCAAAAATTGGTTCACTAATAGTTCTTGTTTTGTACCCAATGACCTTTCTATCTAAACTCATAATTCGATCTACACTGAGTCTTGCAGATTTAAAACTCATTCTACTCATTTCACTGTTCATGTTAATTGTATCATTTTCTTTAAGCTCTTCTTTAACTAATGAAAATCCTTCTCCCCAATCTGAGCTTGTACTCATGCTTCTTAATAATTGGGGTTTAATAGTGATTTTACCCTTCTCATCAATTTTTATTATATTTTTTTTGTTGATCTTGGCAGGGTTGACAAAGTTAGATATCCATGAACGATTGATTTTTATTTCGTGAGGATTAGACTTAATCTTTTGGATCTTTTGCATAGGGGTAGGACTTTCAAATTTTTCTGCTTCTATCATTGTTATCTTAGTTTTTGGGTCTATTGTATTATCTAATTTGTGGATAATTTTTCAAAATATCCTTAAAGGATATCCTCGTCTTTTCATGTCCAACCCACCTATTTTTATCTTAAGAGATAAAAAGTTTTTAGCAAATGCATCCTTTAGACTCACATAACGTCTTAACTGGCAATTTAATCCTACTGATCCATTATATAAATAGGTCTTTACCCTTGTGAGGATTTGATTATTCAATTTGGTATGCCTAATGTCATAGCGTAAAGCATAAATATCAATATCTTTGCCATAATATTGTAACTGAGTGATTTCAACTTGGACACTCACTACAAAAAAAGTGATTTTTACCAACATGGATAGTTCTGTTGCAATAAGTACATTTACTGTTGGTAAAACCGTATACCAACAGATATTGGTCTGTTGCCAGACTGTTGGTAAAAAGTGGTGATGGTATTAGTTTTACCAACAGATATTCTAATCTGTTGCAAGTGCTCCGTACTACCAACAGAATGAATCTGTGGGTGAATGTCATCGTGTTACCAACAGAGGTATAATATGTTGGTGATGGAAAGTGTTACCATCAGATGCTTCTGTTGGTGCTAAACCAATTGGCGGCATAAATTATTCACCAACGTATTGTATCTGTTGGTAATTCTTTCTTTTTCCCACCTTTTTAATCTTTTCCAACACGACGATCTGTTGGTACTACTGATACCGCCAAAAAAGAATCTCTATCAAATTGCAATCTGTTGGTAATTATGTTCTTTCATATACCTCATGATTCGAAACATCTATTGCCAATACACCTAAACATAATCAAACCTGTAGGTACAATAGTTATCGGCAATAGAAGAATCAACCAAAAAAAGCACAATGTTATTTAAAAGTTTTCAAAAGTGCTATGCATTCACCAAAAGTTCATAAGAAATAAGTACATAACTCTAACAATTGTTTCCATTGAAATTAAAGTCCAAACTATAAGTGCAAACTCAAAAGCATTACTTGGTCTACCTAAAAGATAAGTCAAGAGAAAAGTTAACCACATAAGAGAACTCAAACTATGACTCATCATTTTGTTCTTGATCATCAACCTCTTCCCCATTTTCTTCTTCAAATGCATGGCCTTTTTCATTGTCATCATCAATATCCTCATCTTCCTCGAATGAAGAAAGAACATCCTCCGTTATTCCCTATTAGACAAGCACAAAAGCATAAATCTTAAGAAGAGGTAATAGAGAATATTTATAATCATGGCATGCAACTCGACGACAAAGAATGAATGACAAAAATACAATGACAATGCTGCAGATCCACAAAAATAAAGTTAGTTTTAGCATGTTAAGACTCTCGATGTTCATACCAAAACTGCATTTGCACACAACAGCACATAATCACAAATGCGTTCCTAGAAAACTATATGAAGTGCAGGACTAAGGTCGTGACCTATGGTTGCAGATCCTTGCATTGATACCATTTGTGAGACCCCCAACCCGTAGCGTTAGAAGTATCAACGATTTCTTAAATTCCTACTTAAATTCTGGGGCGAAACGGACAGAGTTTCCCCTGAAAACTGACCATTTCCCAGGCATAAAGCCTTACATTAATTCCCTGCATCGAGTAGAAGTATAAAAGAACATAGAAACAAGCTCAACGGCTACACGCCGGAGTCCACAACTCTACGGGCCACTCGCCCGGAGTATACCAAACATTAAACAATCCGCAAACAGGCCCTATATGTCTAGCTCATCAACAAATATTAAAATATCTAAGCATACCACATATAAGCTTTATATATGACCACTATGTCTAGCTTATTAACGAAGAATAAAATATCTTATATAGAAACACCTGGTGCTTCAAAAGCACTTTCACCAAATTGGTGACGTATCCAAGTTTATTCTCCAAACGTTCAATCTTCTCTTGACTTTCTTGTTGTTCTTGCTCGATTTTCCTTCTTTTAGCTCGTTCTTCCTCTAAAGCGCACCTTTTAGAAGTTGAACGAGGAACTTTGACCCCAATGCCAAAGGTCTTAGCATAGCCATATTTGTCTTCTCCAACAACTTTTTTGAAAATTTCATCTCGAGTAGCATCATCACATGAATCTTCTTCAATGCGAGATAACTCATTTTCAATTGCTTCCTGTCATGTTACACATTAGTAAAAAAAAATAAAACGAATAAAAAAATTAAATAAAATTAAACACTTATACCTTTGCACTAGCTGAAACATCATCAAAGTTTTGTAGTTTTTTTTGGTGCATGGGTCTTCAACCATATTGTAAGCTTATCTGTCTTGTTGCCTTTTTCCTAAAATGTATGTAAAATACTAAATGAGTTACCTAAAATCAAAGTGAGCTATAGTATAAATAGGATATACATAGTACCTCTTCTTCAGCACGTATACTTGCGAAAGTCTTCGTCCCTCCGTAGTGACACATTTTGTTATTGCCCCGATTTTCAATTCCTCTTTTAGTTCTAGCCTAAATGAATAATTGACAAATCACATCACAACAGTTGCATTATTTTAAAATAATTATAACTGTAAATGTTCTTAAAGCACATAATTACCTTTCCCTTGTCTGATTCCCAAAACTGTACTAAGTTGGCCCATGTTTGAAGTGGTATGTGTTCTGGTCTTTTGCTAATTGCTTCATCATGACTTCTACCATCAAATAGTGCCACCTTTAACTCACATTTATAGCCTCTCCAACAAGCATGTATTTTCTCCATTGCCCATTCATAAGGCTCCTTTCCTTTTGGAAAGTGAAATGAACGCTGTACAATAGATATAAAGAAAAAGAACCAATTAAGACTTAAAATAAGCTTAAAAGTTCATATTTTTACTTTGAAATCCGCACAGACATTGAGGGCTTGGTGTAAAAATTAGAGTATAGAGGTTCAACTTGGAAAGCAATGTAGTATATATTGAGACATATATACCTTCACCTCTGCCCACACTGAATCTTTTTTCTCTTGTTCAATTTTCCTCCAATCTATACAATCAAGTGGCAGTCTTCTAGGGTCTCGTGCAAGACACCCAATCATGGAAGACATTTGCCTTTGAGAATTACCTATAGGTTGAAGTTGTTCGTTCACATCTACAAACACAGAGTTCTTCAAAACCTTTATCTTATTAGGTCCACGACCCTTCTCATTCTTTTCCTTGGTTGCTTGTATGCGCCTTCTAGTTGTGGTGTTGTGACCACCTTCAGTTGATGATTCACCTCCCATATCATGATTTGCTTCACTTTCAACACGCTCCAATGAGTTTGAATTGACCTCTCCTATGATGTCACAAAAGCAAGCGAGTGTTATATATGACAATTATAGAAAGTAAATGAAAATTAATTACAAAAAACAGAAATTGCACTTAGACATAAAAGTAGCATATGCACAATAAGTACATGACTTACTTATAGCAACCTCTCCATTATCTCTGGGCTCCAAGCTCCTGTCACCATTGTTACCATGTGAATCAACATGCTTTGCGAGCTCCATAGATTGACTACTAAAAACATTGTTGTTTTGGGCCTCCAATTGTCTTCTTTTCTCTAAACTTCTCGCTAAGTGTTTTTCCACTAAGAGTATAGGAAGAAATAAACATAATTAAAATTTACACTCCATCATTACTTCTATATAAACACTATTTCAGATCCTTTATAATTTAAGACTTACCAATACTATTAATCAACATGGACCATCTAATAATAGCTATTTCCTCATCACTTTGAGACGGTTTTTATGCTTTTGTACTCTCCTAATTAAAAGGAATATTAAGGTAGGAAAGAAAAATGGGAAATTTTCTATAATTGAGAAAATGTGTGTTTTACTTTAATATTTAATGATACAAAAACTTGCATTCTATATCAGCAGGATGTCTTAATCTTCCATCCTCTTTAGGTCCCTCTGCATGCCATCTCATCAAAGGAGCTGTCTTAGATGACATGTACAACCTTTTAAGCCTAGGTATTAGAGGAAAGTGACGTAAAATCTTTATTGGAACTGGATTGCCAGAAGCTAATTTTATTATCGTCCCATCATCTGCGAGCTTATATCTAGAAGCATTACACTCGGGACACTTGGTGAGTTCAGCCTTATCCTTCCAGAAAAGGACGCAATCATTAGAACATGCATCTATCTTTTTGTAACCAAGATCAAATTGTTTAATGATGCTTTGCATTTGTTTAAAGGAATTCGGCAATCCTGAATCTTTTGGAAGAGCCCTTTTGAAGAGTTTTGTAATGCATAAAACGCCCTGTCACTGACATTATACATGCATTTAAGATGATACATCTCAACAATAAATGAGAGTTTACTAAACTCTTCACACCCTGGATACAAGGGCTGACCCGCATCTTCAATTAGTTTAAAAAACCTCTTTGTTTCTTCATTAGGGCCTGAAGAATCATTAATGGATTCATGACATGCAAAACCATCCCCTATCATATCATACATATCATGTTCGATGGAACCATGACTCTCATGATTAAATTGATCATCTAGCATTTCATCATTGCCATCATTATCACTTAGAATTGGCTCCCCATGATAGACCCAGACATGTTTATGGTAGTTAGCATCCATCCCTTTCATAAGAAGGTGAACTCTTACAACTTCCCTTTCATGGTGGAATCGATTAGCACATGTTGTACATGGGCATAAAATCTTATCATCAACAGCAGAAGTTGAAAATGCATGATCAAGAAACGCATTCAGATATTCCATATATTCATTATCCATTCGTCTCAATTTCACCCAACTCTTATCCTTAAACACATCCATAATGCCAAGTGCCAACTTCCTACATATCATAATTTTCAAATAATTATTCATTCTTAAGATATAAGGTAGCAAACATTACAACAACAATTATAGTAAAAATTAATCTTCTTGAACTTTCTTTGAAATCTTGAAACTTCTACAAGAATAGCGCTAAATGGACTATTGGTGACTTAGACCTATCTTCTGATATCTGAGAGATGACTATGTCTATCGTCTCTAAATATTCTGTTGCAATCTCAGACAAGTTGCTTGGACTAAACCATAGTTGGCTATGGTAGAGTTGTTTTCGTCATCTTTGTGAATTGGAATTCTAGTTTACTTTGTATATTTGTGTA
>JACYFF010003369.1:20020477-20053874 GCA_017589665.1 Selenicereus undatus
TGTGTGTGTGTGTGTGTGTGTGTGTGTGTGTGTGTGTGTGTATAAGTATGTATGTATGTATATATGCATGTATGTATGAAGGTACGTGGGTAAGTGTGTATGTATATGCACACACAATTACATGCAAATTTTCAAGACAATTTAGAAATAACAAATAATTTTTCTGTGAAGGTTACAGAGAGTTGACATTAATAATAATGTGATGTTATTCTTAAAATATCTATTTTATTATTTAAAAATTCAAATCGGATGCAATGCTAGGGTACATACTCAAGAAACTTGTATGCTTGAAACTTCTTTTTCAAAAAAATGCCTGAATGAAAAAAAAAAATAGTAGTGATAATATTTTTGCTACTCATCCCAATTTTTTTGAGTTAGACTAAAATTCTCATTATTTTTTTATATCAACTTATTGACGTCGACCCAACAATATTATTCAACGATACTTTTAAAGTACCATTTACTCATTCAAAAATTTAATCATGGGGCAGCGCACAGGTCTTAACTAGTATTAAAAGTATTTGGATGGTTGTTCTATGCTCATAATTATCAAACGAGAAAAGAACAATTTGATTCTGAAATTATGCGATGCATTTTTGTGGGATATCCATTTGCAAAAAAGGGATGGAAAGTTTGTGAAGTGGAAATCGGAGAAATCTTTGTTAGTAGGAATGTTGTTTTTCATGAAGAACAATTTCCCTATAGTGAAAAAATAAAAGAAGATTTGTATGAAGGAGGTAAGGTTGATAGGGCATTTGATGACGATTGGGCCAGCAAGGGAGTTCCTGTAAATAGGCCTGAAGATATTAGGATTTTGGGCCCGTATAATCATGGCCTAATAGATGGTCTCCCACAGTCAGTAGTATCACCGTATGAACAAGGGTCAAACCTACAGTTAGAGATGGGTCAGAGTGATACTCATAGCCCACCAACAAATCACACGCCCAGGCCTTGTCACGTAAAGCCCAGCACAAGCAATGGGCCAGAATGTGCAGCATAGCTCAAGGGAACACGTGCTACCCCAAGAGACTCAAGAATTTGGCCGAGGACGCAAAATTCCAAAGAAGCCCAATCATTTGCAAGATTATGTGTGTTACTCATCTCATACTCAAGACCCCTCTTCCACTTGCTCATTCCAAAACGTCTCCTCAAGTAAACCTTACCCCATAGTCAATTACTTGTGAAAATTTCTATAATGGGCATGAAAGCTATCTTGCTGCCATTACCAAAGCTGTGGAGCCTAGGTATTTTCATCAAGCTGTTCAAGATCCTAATTGGAGAGATGCAATGGCAAAGTAAATAGGAGCTTTGGAATCAAATCAAATATGGACAGTTGAAGACTTGTCCCCAGGAAAGAAACCCATTAAATGTAAATGAGCATATAAAGTGAAGTACAATTTAGATGGCTCTATTGAGCGATATAAAGCTCGACTGGTAATACGAGGTGATGAACAAATAGAAGGGCTTGACTACCATGAGACATTCGCACTAGTTGAAAAAATGGTAAGTGTGAGACGTTTCCTCTCGGTGGCTGCAGCTAAGGGATGGGAACTTCATCAAATGGATGTGTACAATGCATTCTTGCATGGAGACCTTGAGGAAGACATATATATGAGAATGCCTCCTAGGTTCAGGATGTATAATCCTCACAAAATTTGCAGACTTTGTAAGTCGCTTTAAGGGGTTGTGATAGGCTTTATGCCGATGGTTTTCGAATTGTCCTCTAAACTAATTGAATATGGTTTCGTACAACCATATGCAGACTACTCTCTCTTCACTTATCATAAAGGAGGTAAGTACATGGCCTTGTTGGTGTATGTTGACGACTTGGTACTCACTGGTAATGATGCTCATACTTGTGCTCAATTTAAACCGTATCTAAGCAAATGCTTTCACGTCAAGGATCTAGGAGCATTAAAATACTTTCTAGGTATTGAAGTAGCTTGAGGACCCACACGAGTCTTCTTGTGATAACATAAGTATGCATTGGAAATTATTGTGAATGTAAAATGCTTGGTTCAAAACCAGTTGAGCTTTCGATGGGGGCCAATCAGAAACTTTCCTTAGCCACTGGAAAACCCTTGGCAGATCCAACCCAAACTGTCGGTTGATAGGACGACTCAAATACTTGACCATAACTAGGCCAGAACTATGCTATGCAATCCAAGTCTTATCCTAATTTATGCAAAAACCCAAAGAAGAGCACATGGATGCAGCTAAGCGTGTACTACAATATTTAAAGCGCAATCTCGGACAAGGGTTATTATTAAGAAGTGACTTTAATATACAAATCTATGCCTACTGTGATTCCGATTGGGGTGCTTGTCCTATCACAAGATGCTTCTTGACTGGACATTTTGTGACACTTGGTGACTCTCCAATCTCATGGAAGATGAAGAAACAAAGCACAGTATCTTGGTCTTTAGCTGAGGCAAAATACAAAGCCATGGCCACAGTCACTAGTGAGCTAATTTGGATCAAGGCATTTCTTGCGGCAATGGGTGTGTTTCCTGCTAATCCCTCAAATTATTTTGCAATAATCAGGTAGCCCTGCATATAGCTAAGAATCCTGTGTTCCATGACAAAACGAAGCATATTGAAATTGACTACCATTTTGTTCGTGAAAGAATACAATCTGGGGATCTTGTTACAGCTTACTTGCCTTCCAAACATAAACTGGCCGACATATTTACCAAACCTTTGGGACGACAGTAATTTCATTTTCTACAGGGTAAGTTGGACATTGTGAATCCCCATGCTCCAACTTGAGGGGGAGTGTTAATATATTTGGAATATTTGTTAAAATATATTTGTATGCTATATTTGATACTCAATATCTTATGTGAATATTTTGGTTTCCTATTTCATTAGTGGCTTGCATGCCCCACTTAGGAAAATATGGGATCATGAAATATTGTAAGGCTGTATGTATGTTTGGCCTCTTCGGGTGTGGAGATAGTGGGAAAACACAAAAAGCTTCTTCCTTCCTCTTGCTTTGTTTATAACAAAAAAATTTACATCCCTTAGGATAAAAACACCTAGGATGGATATGAAGAGAGGAGGCCTCTAAGGATATTTGAAAATAATATACAAATTAGATAATATTGTTGACCGAAAGACCATAATAACAATGATAGAAGTAGAAAATTTTGAAAGTCCTACTCTAACACAAAAAATTCAAAGCATAAAGTCCAATCCGCAAAAGATAAAAATTGATAGGTCTTGGATAGCTTGCTTTGTCAATCCTACAAAAATCAATAAGAAAAATGCAATAAAAATCGATGGGAATGGAAAAATTACCATTAAACCCTAACTATTAACAAGTATGAGTGACAGGTCAAAATAGGGAGAATGATCTTCAACAACTATAGAAGAAGTTATAGAAGATGATACGATTAGTATGACAATTAAATTGAGAAGGACAAGAGCCCCTAATCACAAGATTAATCAACCATCAACACCAATCACCCATTAATCAATACTAAAAATCACAAGCCCTTGAACCAAGCTAAACGTTGAGTAACAAAAGAAAACTAATGAAATTTTTATGGATTTTTGAATGCAGGAGGAAAGCTAATACAAATGGATATGACTGAGATAAAAGCTCAAGCCGCTTCTTAAACAAACAGTCCACTAATTAATTCTCTAAAGCAACACACCAAGAATTAAATTAAAGGATTGCCTCAACTCCTATGCAACACGCTAAGTACCTGAAACAAAGTGAGAGATTTTGATTTAGGAGAAAAAATTGTTATAACTTTCATTCATTAATTCTTAATTCAAGTATATCTACAAGTGAGTACAAGGAGGTTAATTGATAACCACAAAAAATTATTGTCCCCTTCCCTAAGCAACAAAAATGATCCATTGGAAGTGAACCACCGATGAGGTTAGTATAGACCAATAGGAATTGAGCATCTGCTCTAGTCAATAATATTCAAACAACAATGTAAGCACATACAAATTCCATTTAGAAGCTTCTAGCCTATTGATGAGTTGTCCAAATGAAAGACTGAAATTTCACTATACTTGTACTTGCCTAGTGGCATCATATACCATCTCATTAGGAAAGATATTCAAAAGAGAATTTGCTGGATGTGTCCACGTACACCCTATAAAATCATAACCCCTTAATCATCCACTTGAGGGCCAAATTCAGTTCATGATTAAAGTCATGCATCTCTAGACCTGTAGTGGGCCATGCTCTATTTTTAATTCATAACTCAAGATATGCTTAGAATCTAGAGGCATGCTATAGCTTGCTCGAAAATAGACATTTGTGATTACGCAATCATATCTAAAACATAAATTTCGGAGTTTATTTGGTCATCTAAACAGCTTCTCAAAGTTAACATACAAAATTGAAAATTTTGAATAGTTTGTGCTAAAAGCTTTATTTGGCATAACCCACCGCAAACAATTCAATTATAAACTGAATCAACTTTGGAAGGTGATTGGGTTCTTGCTCCACGTTAAACTCCCTTTTTTGAAAAGAATGTCTTCCAATCCTTGTGGCCAGTTGCATCATTCCCAATGATTATCACCTAAGCAAGGTAAAGGCACCCTTTACATCCCAACAATACCATGGTGCTAAGAATCTTACCTCTTTTTGAACACATAATTGTTTTTGAAGAAATTAGGGGTCATTAAAATTTGAGATTCTTACCCATCAACCCCAATACTCTCATAAGCTTGTCAAAATTACAAATTTACTCATCGATATCCAGCTCATATTGGGGTACCTCTTCATACTCAAGTTTTGATTGTTGTGTTTCACCTTCAAGAGGCATATACAAGGAGCTAAATGAACTTGTTATTTTTATTAGTAGAACCTCCATGGCCTCAACTTTGAGGACATGAACTTGGACCTCCACGACATCATTAACATAAGCTTAAGTCTCAACCTCCATGGTTTCTTCAATGTGAGGATCTAGTAAGGCAGACTCTAGATTTGGCATTTTAGGAGTGCTCTTATCCATGACCAAGTTTTCCTTATCCCTTTTTTCATAGAAACCAAAAATAGGCTCATTCTCCTCTTGGATAAAAATAGGATTTTCCACTTGAATTTTGATCTCCTCTTGGACAATAATGAATTTTTCTTCTAAGAGCTCTTCTTTGAAAAGTAAATCTTGGTATAATTTCACATCCATGTAGGACTTGCACCAACTCAAATTCTCGACTCTAGGTTTTCCTTGATGAGCTATCTCCCTCCTACAGAATTCAAACTAATAGTGGGCATAACCTTAGAGTTTTTTTGGTGCCTATCATGAAATTTTCATTCATTTGAACAACCACTTATTCTAAGGGAATTGTTAAGGGTTTTAACCCATTTGAAGTGGTGGTTTAGGTCCAAATGACCTTTAGCAGAAGGTGCGTATCTCATAAGCTCTTTCATTTGTACTATTTGAATAGAGAGTGTCCTCACTTGATATTGAAGATCAAGTATAGCCCTATCTTCCCTACTGTGGGAAAATAGAAGGTGAAAAATGGTTAAGGGAACGAAAATGGGGTTGACATAGAGCATTGGGGTGACCCCAGAGAGGTTGTGGTATGCTCTAGAGGAGAAGGGCTTGTTGAACAAGTTGCCATGGCCCGTGGAGTTGACAATGGGTAGAACATGGTTGGGGATTGGCCAATCGTGCTTTTGTGGATTTTATGAAGGCTTTTTTCTGTGACTTCAACTTCGCCTTTGGGTTGAGGGGTTTGGGTTTGGGCTACTTTTGGTTGTTTTTGTGTGCTAAACGGATACGCAAGGCAAGAAGAATGTGATTATGAGAGGATCGAAGTACAAATTTTTTGGCCTAAAAGGAGACAATTTTCATGGAGAAATAAACCAAAAGTAGGGCCTTGTAACTCTGATGCCAATTTGACAACGATTGCGCCCCTTAATCACAAGAATGATCAACCATCAACACCAATCAATCAACAACAAAAATAATAAGCCCTTGAACCAAGCTAAACCTTAAGTAATAAAAGGAAAATTAATGAAATTGTTGTGGACTTTGAACTATGAGAGAAAAACTAATAAAAATGGATATGATTAAGATAAAGACTACCCTAACAATCCATCAATTAATTCCCCAAAGCAAAGTACCAAGAACTAAATTAAATGATTGACTCAATCAACATCCAAACACTCCAAGTATTTGACATAAAGAGAGAGATTTTGTTTTTGGGAGAGAAAATCATTTTAGCTTTCTTTCATTAATTCTTAACTTAAGTCTATCGAGAAGTGAGTACAAGGCAGCTAATTTACAGCCACAAAAATTAGTACCCCTTTCCTAATACTACAAACAGAAGCCAATAAAAATGAAGCACATATGGGGTTAGTATGGATCAATAGGATTCAAGTATTCACTCTAGCCAACAACATTCGAACAACAATTTAAGCATATGAAAATTGAATTTAGAAGCTTATAGACTAGTGATGAGTTGTCCAAACATAAAGCCGAAATTTTAGTGCGCTTATATTTGCCTCATACCAGCGTCTACTGTACCAATTGGAGGAATTTGGAGGAGATAATCGAAAAGGAATTTTTTAGATGTGCCCAATCACTTCCTATAAAATCTTAACCCTTTAATCACCCATTTGATGCTCTAATTAACTCCATGATTAAAATCGTGCATATTTAGACCTTTACCAACTTGTGTTTAGGTTTTGCCTTATAAATCTACATATATGAGAAATCTAAAGGCGTGCCATAGCTTATTAAATAATAGACGTCAAGGGATATCCAAAAATAGCTAAAATAGTAATTTTGGAGCTTATTTAGTAATCTAAATAACAACTGAACTTAACTTACAAAACTAAAAATTCTAGACAGCTTGTGCTAAATGCTTTATTTGAGATAATCACCACGAACAAGTGAAGTATGAACTTAATAAAACTAGGAATGTGATTTGCACTCTTGCTCTACATCAGCAATGAAATAAACATAATGTGTTTTGAACCTACAAGGGATAGTGTTGATCAAAGTATGAGTTTAGATAGAGAAATTATTGAGTATAAAACAAGAACCATTACTCAACCCATTTATGAGGATGAATTAGTAAAAGCATATGACTATGGAGATATATTATGAAGCCACCACAACTAATTATAATAGCATTCATATCTCGATAAATATATGCTCAGAGATGTACACTAGATATGAATTGTGTGCTTACATTGATAATGATTGTTCTGTCAATTTTGGGAAAATATCTATATTTTCAAAACTCATCTACAAAAAAGCAAATAACCCTTTACAAGTAAGAATAACTGATAATACCATAATAAGCCAAAACGAAGCTACAAAAGGGTTGTTCTTTGGAACGAGAAGGCTCCAATACATTATACCAATTCTATGGGCTATTGATGAACTATATCATAATATGATTATTGAAAATAATTTTCAAAGGCTATATTTTTCATGCACACAAACCATAAGCCTAATCAAATACATCACAAATGATCAATTTATTCACATCAACAAATTAAATCTACAAATTAAATATGGCATATGGCCATTAGAAGATCGAGTTTACACATAACCATCATGGTGAGAAGGTAATCCTTGCACAACGTGAAGTAGCACAAACTCTAATAATCCACTAAAATTGTATGGAAATAACTCCACTCTGATAATCCTCTAAAATTTTAGTGTGGTAAAAAGGTGATCAAGTTTACAGATTGTGGAACAACAATAAGAATAATGCATAGGACTCCACTCTAATAATCCTTTAAAACTTTGGCATAAAGAAAAGACATTTGCAAAAATTTCTTTGTTAAATCCCAACAATATTATTGGAGTTAGACAAATAGTGTACACCCATAATATCAAAATATTTTGATAAACATATCAAAGAACTTTTGGATAAAGGGTTAGTCTAACAGTCCTCACACTAGTTCTGCATTCATGATGAGAAATCATGCTAAAGAAAAAAGGGAAAAAACTGGAATGGTAATCAATTACAAAAAATCTTAGTAATAATATTGTCTTGATGGTTATTATATTTTGAACAAAATAGTTCTTTCCAATAGAATTTAAAGAGCCTCTTGGTTCTCAAAAATGGATTGTAAAATCAAACATTGGAAAATAAAAATGGATGAAGATAGCACTCTTTTAACTGCATTTAAGGCTCCTTGAGTACATTATGAATGGGTAGTGACGTCATTTCGACTATAAAAATACACCACAAATATTTCAAAGGGGGATAAATAATATCTTTAAAAGTATTAATCGTTATCTTCTTGTTTATATTGATGATATCCTTATCTTTTCTAAAATCAAAGAACAACACAAAGATGATATTCTAGCTATCAGCTAGAGATGCATTGATTATGGTATTATCCTTGGTAAGAGTAAGTGCAATTATGCACAATAAGAAATGGCCTTTTTAGGTCTAGAAATCAAAGTTATACAAATTACTCTACAAAAGCATATTTTAGAAAAAAATAGAAATGTTTCATGAGAAGATTGAAGATAAAAAACAACTAGAAATTTTTTTTAGATGTCTTACGTATACTTAATATTTCATTAAAAATTTAGCTAAATTAAGAGAACCATTACAAAAAAAACTCAAGAAAGAAGTAAGTTGGATATGGACCCTAGTGATTCAAAGAATGTTCAAAACTTCAAAAGTAAGTGCAAAAGTTTTTCTGTTCTTAACTTGCCTAATGAAGAAAATGATTTGATTCATGAGGCTGATCCTAGAAATGAGCACTGGAGTGCAGTACTCAAAATCAAAGATAGAGAAAACGTTTGCAAATATTGCAAAGAAAGTTTTAATAAAGTAGATTGTACCTATCCTACGATGGAAAAAGAAATCCTTGAAGTAATAAGGGAATTTGAAAAGTCCTTAATCTTTTTAGCTCCAAATCCTTTTCTTATTCGAACTTATTGTGAAGAAATATTTGGTTTTGTCAAAAGAATTTATTAAATACACAATTGCAAGGGCGACTAGTGCATTGACACTCATGGCTTAACTAGTTTTCTTTCTCGATTGAACATAAACAAGGATAAAAGATTTCACTCAAGGTTACTTTAACTCATGAGTTTGCAGATGGTGATCGTTAGAGCAAAATTTCTTCCATAAAAATAAGAAATCTAAAATGTAATGTGAGTACTGCCAGAATGGGTCTTTCTTTATAGTAGAATTCTTATGGATATTTGTAAATTTCACACAAGAAGTAGACCATTTTATGTTGTCTTCTTGTACCTATCTTATACTACAAAGATTCAACAATTTAAAATTACAAATGAATTAGTTAAGGTGTCCTTATGAATTCTAAGCAAAGTGGCCAATGCAAGAAAAATGGAACAACTAGTATGCAGCCTATATTGACTATTACAATCATTATGCCTATCATATTTAGGAATCATGGAGGGCTATGGTATCCTTCCGTAATAGATCCGGAGTTAAAGGTGTTAGATTCCTACCAAATTCAATCCCTTTAAACTATCATGAAAGCTTGAGAATATGGAATGGTAGCTTCACTCATAAAAATCCCTAATCCGAAGTATCTATTCTTTTCCAATTTAATTAAGTTTCAAGAGTCTATGTTTCAAAAAATCCACTAGATTTGCGCATCCCCTGATGGTCCAACACGAGCTCCCGAAAATAGAAGTCTACTTATTGAGGTACATTCCACATTGATTAAGTATGAAAACGAAAATGCCAAAGCAATTCATTATTCTGTTCAATTAATTGATTTAAATGACCCTAATGATCAATAATAAAAATGGTTTTAAAAGTAATGACAAATATTTATTGATCCTACTTTAGTGAGATCCATTGATTTTTACAACATTTGTCATCAAACGTAAGCACTGGTTGAATGGGAGAAAGATACTAATGTATTATGGAAATAGTATTTTTCTTTATCATAGTGATTTTAGCAAGTATATGAGGGTGGAAGGACCTAGTTTAGAAAATATATTTGATTATCTCGTTGATATTAGAGGTGGAAAATTCTTATTAGAAAAAGGAAAGAGATATCTACATTATTTATTTGAGAAATAGACTCAAAGCATCTGGAAATTGATGAAGATTTTGATGATTTTATCTTGACAATGATGAACTCGAATACATAATTGAAGACGCAGGCATGCAGAATCTTAATATGGATGATTAGTCTTGTTAGCATTTTGTACTCTGAAAAGGTTCCTACATCATCATGAATTGCCATGTTAGAGTGTCAAGTCAGCAAAATAATGCAGTCCACTGTAGTCACGTGAAAGTATCCTGCGATACTGTGTATTGTAGTCAACAAAATAATCCTTGAAGTCGAGTTTCTCCATTTATCTATGAGCAAACATATCTACTGATCTTAGTAGCTTAGGTCGCTCTTTGAACTTTCTATTGTAATATTTCCACTTTCAAGCTTTTAATAAAAGAAATTTCCTAGTATGGAATGTTATTCTATCAAACCTTGTGTCTTAAATATTAAAAATTCTTGATTAAATTTTCACTATCCTTAGAAATATAAAAAATTGATTACTAACTATGGTCTAAGGTAGGCAACAATATGGATATGTGTTGAGTCTGATCTAAGGACGGTGTCGTTAAGATTAGAAATCTCGATACTGAGAGTAAGGAATGTCGGGGTCCAGCATTGACTAAGTTCAAGTAATGGTCAAAATTCTTTGTTTAAACTTTATTATTTTGCTAAGCATGGTTGGCATGTAATCATAGAAAATACAATATTTATGATATAAGTAGTACATTATTATAACTAGTGATAGTAAGGTTATTATAATAAGCTTGATAATTTAGAACATGCATTTTTCCTTAAAAAGAAAAACTAAAAAATAGCTTCACTGTATATCCTATCCGAATTTGGGGTCTTTTCATAATTTTGAAAAGTTCCAGGTTGAAAGTACAAAGACAAAAGCTACAGAAGGTAGTAAAAAATCAAAGATTAAGACCTCAAGATACTAAAAAATTAATACAAGTCAAGTCTGAGAAATTTGTGCACTAATTTTCAAGGTACTAATTTGTTAACTATTCCTCATTTGATGAATGGGTCATTAAGGTTAATGTTCAATCATTTCGGCACCTCTATTTACGCATGGGACCTCCAAAAATACTTAACACTATTTATTATGGAAATGGTAAAGTTTCCCACCCCCGCACCTAAATCGGACAATGTCCTCCTTGGAAGTGAAATGAAAAATAAAACACAAAATAAACACTAAAGAAAAACAAATATACAAAATGAAAAATAAAACTCAAAGCTAAAGACAAAGACAAGACTCTAAAACTCAAAAAGTAAACAATACAATAAAGCAACAAATATCAAAAGAAAACAAAATGAAAAGAAAAATAGAGAGGAACGATTATACCAGGTCAAGTGCAAAGGAACACCTCAACTAGAGCCTCTTGAAATATGTTCAAATAGAGGTTCACGGAGTATTAGCCACTCTATATTAAGTGAAACATTGCTACTCAAATCAAAACCCATTAGAGCACATAGTAGCTTATCAAACGAAGGAAACCAACTCTCAAGCACATAGAAATAGTGAAAAGCACAGAGTTGGAGCCAGAAAGAGGACATCCACCATGTCAATGCACCATAACTAAGGGACCGCTTCAACTTGTTAAACTATTGGGCCCAAATAGAAAACAGGCAAACGTATTTATAGTTAGCCAGTAGGTGGGTCATTGGCCTAGAAACTATGTCATCATGAATGAATGGTCTAGGCAAAACAGTTGGTGCAAAATCCACAAGTTCTTCAATTTCAATATATGTAAGAGTCTAGTCCAGAGTAAAAGTCATAGGCACCAAAGTATTGGACTCTACAAATTCAGACTTGCGAGGTTCAAAGATGAGATCAGTAACAATGGGGTGAAAAGAGAAGTATTCATATTCAACGTAAAAACCCTCATCAATACTTTCATTGATATCAAACCCACATAAAAAAGATTCATAGTCCACAGAAAGAATATAGTCATCTACTTCTAAATAAGCGGGCTCAATTTTCTCCTTACGTGACTCCTGTAAATAAATAGGGTCTGACTCATCATGATGTTTAACTTTAGTTGTGATGCTCACATCTAACTCACTAGGATTCTCAAGGTCATCACCCACCTCAAACTCAAACGAGTCATTCAAATGGTGGGTAGGTCGGCAGAAACTAGGACATCCTCAATGATATCCTTATGAGATAGTATGGGGTGCAAAGTTAGGTAATAGAGACATAGGAAGGTCACTCTCTCGTTCTAGGTAGGCAAAGGCATTACATCACACAAAGTAGACCTAGATAGATAAGAAGGCTCAAAATCATCATAAAGACTAACTACAGTTTTAGGAGATCCTAAACTAGAATGAGACTCAAGCAAAGTAGTATCCCCCCTACTATGATTGAAACGATGAGAATATTTAGCTATTCTCTGTTTTATAGTTTCTACCATTTGATCAGTCAATTCATTTATCTTCTTTTCAACACTTGCACATGTAGCATCCACATAAGCTCAACATGGACAAGCATGAACATCATGATTAGAAGATTCATAGTAATCGCACAACACATGAGGCACATGAGAGGGAGATGGGTCATATGAATCTACAAAGTTATCCTAAGGGTAAGGACGAACAGAAAAAACAGACTCGCCATGAGCAGGATATTCTAAAGTGCCTCTAGCTTGTTCAAGCTCATAAGTATTCCAAGCTAATTTTTCAAAGAAATCTCATACCTCATCTTGAGTTTTAGTTAATAACCCTAGTAAACCTCTAATACATGTAGACTCTACATAACCTCGAGACTCAGCATTTAGACCCACAACCACGACCTCACAAATTTTTATTTTTCAAGATTTTGATTCAATAGAATACGATAATCATTAAGTCCTAATAAATAGCCCCAGAAAGGTTCATGCTGAAGTTGTGGAAAATTGAAAAGTTGCATTCTTGAAACCCCTTTTTTTTTTAGTTTTAAGAATTTTTAATTTTTTTTTTAGGATTTGTGACTGTTTACCAAAAAGGAAAAGCCAATCAATGACTTCATGACACTAATTATATACTAATGACTAAAATAAAAAAAAAGACACTAAAGAGATTAAGTTAACAATACAAAATAAACTAAAAAAAAATAAAGCTATATTACAAAAAGAAAAGGAAGACCAAAAGGAAATAAACCCAAAAAGAAGCCCAAACACAAAGCATGCACACCATTTTCTTTTTCTGATTTTTCTTTAAACACACATAAAATAGAAAATATGAAAACCTAAAACAAGACAAAATTAATAATAAAATAAAATAGAAAATCAAACTCCAAAAATTAGAACCCTATAAATAGAAAATTTCACACAGTCGCAAGGGATATGAATTTTGTTTTTGGATTTTTTTCTGTCCCCGATCAGTGTAGAAAATTTCAAATAGAAAATTATTTTCAAAAATCATAGAAAATTCTAGAATGTTCTAAAAATTCCAAAAAATTCACACAGACTTTAAAAATTATGAAGAATCCACCAAAAATATCAGCACAGAAAAATTTGGACCAGAACAACACTGAAAAAGTAAAATAGAAAGTAAACGAACAGAAAAACCCGCACTGACAATATTATATCAATTCCAGGTCTGTCTTGCACTGAATCTGAAAATGTTAGTTCTGTTTTTTTTACTAGCAAATAATTTGTAAAAATGAAAATTAAATAGACCCAAATAAAAATCAAAATATAAACCCTAATTAAAAAATTCAAAACAAAAGAAATCAAAACTAATCTAAAATGACTAAAGCTAAAGAAACACATAAAATAAAAGATCAAAAATACGACATGAAAGCAAAAATGACTCAAACGACTCAACTATGAATCAACAACTAATTTCACAAAATCCATCCTCGGCAACGACGCCAAAAACTTGTTGTGAATTCCATAAGCGTACATTTTATCATTGTAAAACTTAAGGGTTGATCCATAGAGATAGAGTATGAAATTAGGTCGCAAAATAAGTAATCTATCCTAACATTACTATTTTCATCGACTCGAATCTAATTGAATCATAAGAAAATGAAACAGATTACCATGACTAAGATATGAGTCAAGGGAAACGAACAAGATTTAACTGTAAATTTCTTTATTCAACTGGCATAACTCGAAAGAGGGGAGCAGAATAATACTCAGGGTTGATCAAACACTTGAGCTATCAATCATCCAAATCATCAAAATTTCACTTGAACTACCAATTACATGAATTGGAGAGTTGGAAAACTTGAAAAAGAAAGAAAAATAGGAAGAAGAACCGAAGAACTAGAGCTAAAAAAAAAAACTTTGTTCTATGCTATCCCTTGAATCAGTCTCGAGCCCTCTTCTTATAGCAAAACCGAACCCCAAACTCTTCATTGCTCCAATTAATCTTGAATTAAATCCCACTTACACTGGTAACTGCCGAAAAGTGCTTGAATGTTCAATTAAAGGGATGGTTGATGGTTATGGTGATGAAACTGCTAAATTAATGAGGCTAATTATGGTGAGGTGGGACGAAAAGGAAGTGGGAGAAAGTAAAGTAGATGGATGGGGGTAGCGTGGGTTAATGGTGAAGAAGGGGAGATGAAGCAATTTGGGATTCGATAGGGAGTACACAGAAGAAGGAGGAGGCCTGGGAGTGAAACAAGGCTTGACAAATGGGCCTCACGTGATTGGGCTCAGCTCGCATGGAAGCATAGGCCCAAAAGGAGAGGCAGAGAGCTAAGGTGAGAGTGGAGGGCCAAGCATTGGGTTGCCCCTGGGAGCATCTAGTCGGGCTTGCGAAAGACTGTAAAGAGAGAAACAAAGAGAAGGTTGGGCCGTCGGGCTTAAAAAATGGGCCATTCTTCTTGTCTTAATTCCACTTGGTCCAACTCTTTTGCCACACAATTTATTCATTTTATTCAATTTTCATAATTCCTACAAAACAAACAAAAACATAATTAAATTCTAATTTAATAATTTATTTTGAGCAAATATTAGATAATAAAATGGCATAATATATAATAATTTTGGGTTGAACAAGGACTGTTGGAGGTAGTTTTCATGGAAATTCTATTAAATTATGAAGAGGAAATGATTGCATAATTAATCTTAATTAATTATTTTGAAAGACATGGTTGATAAAAATTAAATAAATGGGTAACTCTTTAGGAACTGTATTTTCGTTAAAATGTATAATCCTCTCATGAATAGTGTGTCTATTTATAAATATTTGACTTTGTTGCAAGCATTGATATGCCTACAATGGCATGGATCAAGAGAAGAAATGTTCCAACATAATCCCTTCGAGTTTCTGTTAATTGATAAGGCATTAGTGGCTCTACTAGTGGGTGCAACGCGAGCAGAGGGGATACTTCCTTATAACTCAAAGACTTATTCAGGAATACACATTGTACACTAGGTGAATAAAATTCTGAGAAAAAGCAAGCTTGATCCTGGCTAGATCCCTCGAAGTAATCCTTTCACCAAACTATTTTCTGAAAAATCCCTAGCAACTAGTCAATTATAATTAACTATTATTTATTGTATTTGATTTCCAGAGCTATTGAGTCTCCTACTATTTTTAGTGTTGAGGAGCTTTTGTTAATTTGTAAGTTAAGGAATACAAGACACCTAGTTGTTTAGTTAGGGGTAGCCTTTCATTGAGTATATCAATAAATAAATTATTAGTCAACCTTGTTTAAACAAATTACCACCTTAACTTTTAGTCTCTTAGCGGACGTTGTTGTTATTTCAGTTGCTTACGTGATCCTTCTTGCTACGTACATCCCTTTATCGTAATTTTATGTTTGTTTGTTGTTGTTATTGTTGTTGCTGTTGTTTATGTGATTACATTATTCACTGTTACTTGGTATTGGTATCTATTACTTTCATTATCTTACCAATTTCGAAAGATTTTACCTCAATAAACTATTTTTCATTTTTTTTAAAGCAGTGCACTTAAAATTGGTCTTTTTGCTTGCAGGCCATGGCAAAGGGTGCATGGGGACAGTGGAGGATCAACTAACTGTCCGCCGCCCAGGAAAAATTTACTATGAGGCAAAAACAGAAAAGAAAAGAGATGAATAAATACAGGAAGTTGGCAAGATCGTCAAACATGCACATAGCATTCTTCTGGACGGGCCCATGGTAGAAGTTGCATTTCTCACTAAGGTTTTTCATTTTTTAAAATTTTCCCCGAGCCTTAGTCACCTTTTTTTATTTTTTAAAATTCTTTCGTTGCCTTTTTTATGCACTAATGATGGGAATAATTAATTAGTCGCAATATTGAACACCCTAACTATCTAACTTAGCTTTGCCTAGTTTTGGTTTCTAAATGATCTAATAAGCATAATGTTCTAGAGAGGTAGTTTTGCAATTCTTACCAAAATTTAAGAGTTTGATACGTTTGTTTCATCATTTAAGTTTTTCCTTAATTTTTAACCTTCCGTTACTTTCTCAGAACTTATCCAATTAATTACTTTTTTAATGGCATAATTTCAATTTGTTTATAAATTTCTCAAGTCTCACGAGTAATACTCAAACCCCACCAACCAGCATTGTGTAATATTCTGTGAAAGTTTTATTTTTACATAAGTCAAACTTGAAAGATTTTAGTTTTAATTTAATTATATGATAGTTTGCTAGGTTAGAATGATACGATTAAATACTAATAATTAAGTGTCTTGCCCTCATTAGGTTTTTAGCTACTAGATTAATGAATTTATATTTAGTAAATCGACATATATTTATTTAAAACAATTACGTACTATATACATTAGTCACTAAAAAAAAACATCCCTCAAGTTACACCATTGCTAATGATGATATCTTGTATCGCTTTTAAAATATGAAGTGTCCTCAAGTATAATTAAATTAGATGTAATATAAATTATTTAATTTCATTCATATAACTTATCTTAAATTTCGTATTGTGTTTACTATTATTTCCATCAACCCTTCCATAAAGTTATGGCTTCACCATTGCTTGTAAACGTAAGGTTTCCTATATTTACATCTCCCTAAATCCTATGAAAATGAGACCCATACTAAGAGCAGTCATTGTTGTTGTTATTGTTGTTATTAGTTATCATAAATGCTTTAAATAGTCATGCCTGATACTCCCCTTATCCCATAAAATTTGTAATGCTTAGGGAATAAAATTTCTTTAAGGGTTCATTATTTTATGCACTATTTTCAAGTGATTAAGAGAAAAAGATACGATGGATGCATCATTCCAAAATTGTGAACCTATCAACGGTAACCTATGATGCACGAACATTGATACGATGACACAGCTATTATACAATATGGACTTTGCAGCACATCAATTTTCAATAATTTAGGATAGGGACATAGAATTGACACTATTGTTAAAATTTACATATTTAAATGTAATACTATCAATTTTATAGAGAGATTTTTTTCTTTTGTCTTTTAGGAATGTAATAAGAGTGAAGTACAAAGTTTAACAATAAAACCTGTAAACTACTCTTGTCATAGAAACTGAAAATATAATCCTTAATTTAAGATTGCACTAATAGCCAAGTGTTGAAGACATTACAGCCTATTTGGTGGGCGGAAAAAAGGGCTGCAATGCAATCAAATATCAAGCTGTTAGGAGTGGGGGGTGGAATTTGAACCTTTAACCCAAGTGCCTGTTGAGCAATTATAGGATGAAATCATCTTCTCACCTTCTTCCCTTCTCCCCAAAGGAAAAAGTGAGCTCTATAACTTCCAGTTACTTAAGCCCAACAACAGCCCCCAATCAGTTTTGGCAACCTCCATATCTTTTCACCCTCCTGCTCCATAACTTCCAGCAACCAGAACCTTTCGACCGAACCCTTGGAACCACCTATCATCAATCACCCACTGTCATAGGACCACCACCTATGATCACTAACCTTTAATGGACCACCATCACAGCGTCGCTGCCCTTGCCCGTTTCCCAGAACCATAAAATCAAAATTCGTTAACCTTGATATACAAGCTTCTGATTTTCGAAATGCTAAATCTCCAAATTCATCTTCACCACCAAAATCCACCCAAAATTGGACATCCCCCTAGATTATCCTTGAATTTCGGTCAGAAACCCCAAATCAATTAAGAGAGTTCACTTCAAAATTTGGTTCAGTTGGGTATTCTACAAATCGCGTCATGTTTGCTTACCTCCATCCTCGACAACAGACGATGGCTAAGCAACACCCTCCGTCGCAATCTTTTCTTGCTAACGACTTTGCTTCCCTCAATCACCAATGACAGCCACCTCTCTCGCTCTCTGGGTTTGGTTGTTAATGTGATCTTTTAAGGGGAATTTGATACCATTTGATGGAGAGGGGGTTCAGAAGGGAAGCTTTGGAATAACCGTAAAGTTGTCTCTATGTGACTAAAAGGTGACAAGTTCGAACCTTGGAATTAGTCATTGACAAAGTAAGAATAGGCTTTCTACAATTGACCCCTTGGGTTGCAGCCCTCCCCCGAACCCTGTATGAATGTGGGATATTTATGCACCGAGCTACCCTTTGATGGAAATGGGGTTTAAGTTCCACGTATTTGCGGTGGGGTAGGAACTTGATACTGCTATGTATCAAGTTTCATTTTCTAATTGCTTATAAAACACTCAGGAGTGGAATTTAAAAGATGAGATTTCAAGTGCTCAATACTTTTTGCTCACGAAACACCCCCAATAATGAAATAAGTTATACTCTGTATGGACAATGAAAATAAATGCACTTAAATGAAAAACATTGGCTTAGTTATGTTAAGTGTTTATTTGGGTGTTATTAGACATGATAAAACAAAAGCAAAACTTACAACATCATTGACTTATGGTTCATTTGGTTGACTTTGTGTGTCCGACACGCATATGACGTGTCCTACACTTTTTTTAGTTTTTAGATAATTTTTTAAATTTTGATGCGTCAAACGAGTACGGTGGCGACCGCTAGGATTGAAACAAGGAATGCACATGCGTGATTTGTTACTTATAACCTTCAAAACGATTGAGTTTTCCCTATCATAAAAGAAAGGCATGTACCTCACATATAACTATCATACAGGTAGCCATATCTCAGTACGTATTCTGTCCGGTGGTGTGTAAATTGGGGGAATCCAAACGTGAATGACTTAATTGGCTAAGCAGTCCGTGGAGTCTGCTGTTTTCATTTTGCAATTATGCTAAAAGGATTATTAAGAAACTGTGTTGAATGACAAGTTTGAGTGGAGCTGAGAGTCTTTTTATTTACTTTATGCTTGTACTTTGGTTTTCGATTCTTGAAACTGATATTTGGTTGATTTTAAGTTGTATGAAAATAGATTAAACATTTCTATTCACAAGCTTACTATGACACAAAAATTTTACCTTGGAACAGAAATGCAAGTGTTTTCAATCCTTTAGAATATTTATATAAATTAAAAAAATACCATTAAATAATTTTTCAATCTATATATAAAATATCTGAATTGATATATATTTCAACTCAAATTAAATGGGGGATCAATGGATAAAAAATATAAAAATAAAATAGTTCATGAAAGAAATGTTTATCTACACAGCTAAAAACTATGATAGATAAGTAAACACATCATTCAAACTTATTGGCATGATAATTGTAGATGACAAAAACACCCTTATATCAAAGAAGGAAAATGGGTTTATCATTGTCAATCAAAATACATCACTACTAATCCAATAAACCCAAAAACTGAAGTAGTCCATCAAGGGGAAGATAATACTACGACAAACTCATGTTACAAATTAAATACCATTGTTATTGTTAGAGTGTTACAATATACTACCCCCCAAAAAAAAACTCAGAGGGAAAAGAACAACTTTGAATTTAATAATAAAATACCTAATACTATTGGTATATATTTTAAAGGAAGACAAAAAAGAAACCCTTCAAATTTTTGTAGCTAGAAATTTTTTTGATAAACCCCATGTGAAAGATATTTATCAGTGCCAATCTTAGTAGAAAGAAAAGCCCAAAACTCTCATTAATAGGGGGCCAAAATGTAGAAGAGATTTTTGCCTCTCCGTCACTTCACCAATCCTCAGTGTAATATCTCTCAGTTTTGTTCATTATATCCTCTGTTGGGAATGTCACACATGAGTAAAGAAGTCCCACATCAGGAGTTTGAAAAGAAGGGTCATGGTATATAAGTCAAGTGGGTTACTCCTCCTATTAACAATTGGTTTTAGGATGGAACCTCACTTGGGCTTGTTGTCATGGACCTTGGTTGAAGTGGACTCCCTCCTTGGATCTCCCCAAGAAGTGGTATCAGAGCCGATGGCGTGTTCGGCTAGGCGATAAAAGATGTGGCATGGTGGACCCCATGAACGAGCTTGGTGAAGTGACACGCAGGTGTTGATCGAGTGGTAATACGTGTGCTGCAGCGTGGCTCGATGGCGTGGATAAGCTCTTGGTAGTGGCTTGACACCTTGGTAAAGGCTTCCGCTCAAGGGGGAGCTTGCGCGTTGATGTGGTGTGAAAGAGACTCATGTGTGAGGGGGAGATTGTTGGGAATGTGACACATGAGTAAAGAAGTTCCAAATCGGGAGTTTGAAAAGAAGGGTCATGGTATATAAGTCAAGTGAACTATTCCTCTTGTTGCCAATTGGTTTTAGGATGGAACCTAACTTGGGCTTGTTACCATGGACCTTGGTTGAAGTGGACTTCCTCCTTGGATCTCCCCAACAAGTGGAAAAAAACCAAGGACGGCGACGAGCACAATCAATCCACTATATGAGTATGGAGAATACAAAACGATCACAATCACAACAAGTGATTTGATCCAACAGCAGAATTACAACCTCTCTTGTAATCTCTCTCACAATTCTCTACCTCTCAATGTGTTTAGGGATTCAGGAGTGATTCTGGAGTTCAAGGATGATTTTAGATCCTAGGTATGATCCCTTTTATAGAGTCTAAAAAACCAGGGTTTTACCCTAAGAGACAAACCCTAACCGCCAGGAGAATATTCATTGTGTGATTAGAATATTTGAAAAAATATTATGATTTCGGGAAACTTTTCTTATATATTTAATTCCTACCGTTGCACCACCCAAATATTCTCCCTACAATCTCCACCTTGGATTTTGGGCCACGAAACCCAACAACCCAACAATCTCGTTGTTTTGTTCTTGTTATGTTTCTTTAAGTTTCTGAATATCTGTTTCATCCTATTGCTTCCGCTATTAGTTTGCTCTAATTTTCTAACAAGTGGTATCAGAGCTTTGGTTTAGGATGTCTTCAATTATGAATGTTGATATTCAGAAATTTGATGGAGAGATTAGTTTTAATCTCTAAAAGGTGCAGATGATAGCAGTTCTCATCCATCATGGGTTATGGAAGGTTCTGAAAGGACCTCACGTGAAACCCGAGAAGATGGTTGATGAACAATGGGCAGCAGACAAAAGAAGAGGCGTGGATCGTTGACGGACGAGAAATGGGAGGAGCTAGAGTTGAAGGCAGTTTCAGCCATACAGTTGTGCTTAGCACCACATGTCTTGCGAGAGGTACTTGATAAGACAACTGCAGTAGATCTTTGGGTTCGGTTGGAGGAACTCTACATGACGAAGAGTCTCGCCAACAAGATCCGTTTGAAGGAAAGGTTGTACACCTTTCTTATGGATGAAGGTACCCCTGTTCAAAAACACTTGAATGAGTTTAGCTCTATTCTTGTTGATTTGGAGAGTCTGGATGTGAAAATTGAGGATGAGGATAAGGCTATTTTGCTTGTTGTGTCGTTACCCCCTTCTTATAAACACTTTAAGGAGATTATGCTATATGGTAATTCTAATATTATATCGTTTGAGGAAGTTAAGTCAAACCTGTTGTCTAAGGAAAATTTTGATCTTGACATTCATGTTGATTATACTGAGCGATTAGTAATAAGAGGTAAAACAACTGAAAAGAGGAACGGTGATAGGAGTAAGAACCGTTTGAAGTCTAAAAATCCTCACGCTGGTAAGACCTGCAATTACTGTGGTAAATTGGGTCATATTGTTGCTAACTGTTGGCAACTACAAAACAAAAGGGAGAAAGAAGAAGATAATTCTCGTGAGCCTGCTGAAGCTTCGTTAGCTGAATCTGATTCTGATGGTGGCGTTCTGTTTGCTACGTCCACTGAAAGGGGGAGAGATTCTGATTGGATTCTTGACTCTGGGTGTACCTATCATATGTGTCCTCACAAGGATTGGTTTTCAACATATGATGTAGTTGATTCAACTATTGTTCACATGGGCAATAATGCCCAATGTAATGTAATTGGAATCGATACTATTAAAATCAAGACCCATGATGGTGTTGTCAGGACTTTATCGAATGTTCGTCACGTTCCTGACTTGAAGCGTAACCTCATCTCTTTGGGCACCCTTGAATCCAAGGAGTGCAAATATTCAGCTGAAGGTGGAGTTCTGAAGGTCTCAAAGGGCAGTCGGATTCTACTAAAGGGTTTGAGGCAAGGAGCCCTCTATGTCTTGCAGGCATCTACTACGACAGGTTATATGAAGAAAGGTTCATATAAGTCATCTCCTAGAGCTAAGTTCAAGCATTGCTTGGACTTAGTTGGCATTCACTGTATTTGAGCGCCCTTCGAGGCATTGCCCCTCAGGTGGGGAGGGGGGCATCACCCTTTGGGGTACTATGACGGTGTTACAGAGTTGGTGATTGGAGATTTCGGTTCAAGGTGGAGATTGTTGGATTGTTGGGTTTCGTGGCCCAAAATCCAAGGAGGAGATTGTAGGGAGAATATTTGGGTGGTACAAAGGTAGAAATTAAATGTATAAGAAAAGTTTCCTGAAACCATAATACTTTTTCAAATATTCTGATCACACAATGAATATTCTCCTGGCGGCTAAGGTTTGTCTCTAAGGGTAAAACCCTGGTTTTCTAGACCCTATAAAAGGGGTCATACCTAGGATCTAAAATCATCCCTGAACTCCAGAATCACTCCTGAATTCTTAAACACATTGAGAAGTAGAGAATTGTGAGAGAGATTACAAGAGAGGCTGTAATTCTGCTGTTGGATAAAATCACTTGTTGTGATTATGATCATTTTGTATTCTCTCTACTCATATAGTGGATTGATTATGGTCATCGTCGTCTATGGTTTTTTTCCCGCATTGGGTTTCCACATAAATCTTGTGTGTCGTTGTTTTGTTCTTGTTATCTTTCTTTAAGTTTCTGAATATCTGTTTCATCCTATTGCTTCCGCTATTAGTTTGCTCTATTTCCTAACATCCTCTCAGGTCAAATCTAAATTCCAAATGGTTGCCAGTAGACAACGAACAAAATGAAAATGAGCTATATAAAAATCATTCACATTTTTGACAAATGCCTGACATATGACACATATGTCACCTCTGATTCTAACAGGGGAGGATAGGACCCTAATGCTAGGATGCATAGGGATAGCATGTTGGATTTTGAACATGCTTGAAAAACTCAACTGCTAAGTGGATATATTCATGTTGGGAGTGTCACTGAGAAAATACTTTGTAACTAATCAAGGTGAATATGTAAACATCTTGTGTAGCCTAACTTGCACAATGCTCTAATTGTTTGCCACGTTTGGAACAAGAAAACCATAAGCCATGTTTTGCTCCATGAACACGCGTGGCACAGGAATTCTTTTCCTAGCTGATGCTTTATTTTTCAGCACCCCATGTGTCTTTGCTTTAATTAGCTCAAGTAGAAGAATCAGGTCCTCGCTACTCAACAATTACTCGTGGCCCAGCCGCGGTCAAGCATTTCCCAACAGTGTTGACCCACGTTGACTAGAGCTAATCCCAGCAGATTGCACTCCAGTGAGGTCCACAAACCACCCTTGACTTGGGCCACAGTCCATGGTCTATAGTGAATGCTGGATTGCCCTTGTCTACTTCAATTTTGTCCATTTCTACTAATTATGGGTTTAATAAAAGACCTTATGGCTAATTACTATAGAGTTCTTGTTGGAGTAATTTTATCTGGGGAAAGTAAGTGTTTACTTACCTCTGGTTGCTAAGGTATGTGATCTTCCTTTGACTTATTGTTCTTATGTTTCTTAGCTACAACAACCTATCTTAAAATTATTTCTTAGCCTTTCCTTACTGTGTGTCTGTAACTTTCCCATTAAATGCTTTCACAAAATCTTTCGCCTATAAAACTTTTTTTACAAAATTCTTGTTTTGTGGGTCTCTTGGAATCAGCCTCTCTATGGGTAGGAATACTGGTGGAGGTAAGATTGCCTACAGTTGGATCTCCCTAGGCCCCGTAAAAGCGGGACCCATACTGGGAGGTGTTGTTGATGTTGGAGTAATTTCTATTAGATGGACACTTCATGAGATAATTATTTCTATAAAAATGGTCATGGAAATATATTTTTGAATTATGCCTAAATGATAATTAATTATCTTGATAATTAATCATTGCAATGCATCTTTTGATAAATGATTAATTTGATTAATTACTTATGAAGAAGTACAAGTTAGTTTGGATGATTAACTAATTTATACCTTTTAATGAAAGGGTGTATCTATGGAGAGACATGCCCTTTTTAAATTGGTGTTTGATGAAAGGGTGTAATCCTTTCATGAAGAGGCATGATGAAATCTATAAATATGGATGACCTTGATATGCATTTGTAATGCCTTGATGGGCATAATCAAGAGAGTTATACTATCACCATAATCCCTAGAATTTCTGTCATGTCTTTGATACTTAGGGTCCTGTTTTCGTAAGTGCAACACGAAGATGGGGGAGGCTTCTTTGTATCTTAAAGACCTATTCAGGTAGCTCTTTTGCACGTGGAGGCGAATAGAGTCTTTAGGAAAAGCATACTTACACATGTCTAGAAGCCTCGGTTAATTTGGCACTGAGTTTATCTGTGACGAACTGATATTTGTATATATCAAACCGAATCTTTACACCAACAATCTAAAGACTCTTTGTCGTCTGATACAAAGAAGTCGATTATTTATATGTCAATTGAGGGTTTGATGGAGATATAGACATGATTGTAAAAGGGATGCAATGGCTATGATATGTTATTTATACTAGTTTTCTCTTGAAGTAATCGACATTATGTTGATTTCTTGTACGATAAAGTACAGTAACAGTCTTAAGGCTATTGTGTATAATTTTGATTATGAGATCTATAATCGTATATATTTATGCGAGTTATTGTATGAAAATTTTTGATATAATGTACTATAGCCATGTGTTTATGTCGTGAATAAATTGTGACTTCCATGAAGATAAGTGGTTTATTTGAACTTGATGGCCATAATATGAAAATTATCCCGAAATAACCATGAATGCATTCTTTATTTTTGACTTTGTCTTATGGATGAATTGATTCAATGGTGGCGACACAAGGAAGTTGGAGCCAAATTTATTACAAGATAAGTGTCTTTCACTTTGTTACTTTCAATTTTCTTTTGTTTTTGTCTTCAATTTGGCTTAGTTTAATACTCTCAAAATAAGATGTAATATCTTGTAAGTAGGCAATTGAAGAGAATTTAACCTCATTGTTTATTCTTTTCTTATATATCAACTCTTGATTATTATCATCTTACCATTGGATTGTGGATACTTGGTGGAGTGTTAGTAATCGTATATGATTTATCAAGTGATTAAATATTGATCCTGATTATCATGATAACGCATATCGTGATGGCAAAAATGCAATATTTGTTATGGAATTTGAAAATCAAGCCCATGTGATCGGGGGTTGAGATGATAAATTATAACATCATTAAATATTCTTATGGTGGAAGTAATTTAGGGAGTAAAATTATGCATAATTTTCATAGTGTTACATGAGATGGTCACTAAAGATGATAAACGCAAAATTATATTTTCTATGCCACTAATATTGCTAATCTATTGGCTTGACCATGCTCACAATTGGTATAATTTTGCTTTCATGACAATAATTATTGTTATATGGTTCATGTGGTGGGAATTCAAGGGTAATTATGTAAAGATTTGCATTGTGTATGAAAATTTACTATGATGTATGTACCCTAACTTAATATGCTTTAAGGATAAATATTTTTATTCTTAATCGGAGTATGCTATTTTCATGTTCTCTTGTGAAATAGGTGACCATACATCTAGTTGAATATTTAAATGCCATTTGGACAAAATATTCACATGATATTTATGATTCATGAATGTGGTTTATGGATCGATATTTAATATGAATGTAAGGATAAATGATTCATCCTTCATATAAATAAATGTGAAATATAATTTATTTATTTCTATGTGATTCTAATTTGCTAAAATATGTATAAGTTCATGGATGCATGGTTGGACTTGTTAATGCATTTTTTAGCATGGTTTTAAATACCTCTGTTTTTATTATGGACATTGGGATGTTATTTCTTCTGGTTTTGGAATTGTTCACATGGTATTAATGATTCATGAGGTTATATATTATGATTTAATGCGTTGATGTAAGTGACTCTTAAATAGGATAAAAGTTTTATCCTTGATGGAAATAAATATAATATTTTATTTATTTCATGAGATTTTATATATATATACTAAAATATTAGAAGTCAACGACAACTTGTGACAATATTTTAGTATGATTAATTTGAAGTCTATAGATATAAATTTAACTTATAGACTTGTTTACGACTATATGATTCTTAGTATGGTCAAAAGAATTGAATTTGTACGGATGTAATGTAAATGGGTACATATTTACATTAATCTATGAACATACATATGATGATCCTATAGCTATTTACTCTAGCTTGGAGTAAATGGTGGGTGTATACTATGTTTATATGGTGATGAAATACGTTTTTAAGTCCGTTAATTAAAATTATGACTATAATTTCAAGTTGGACTTGAATGAAAACATGAAAATATTTTCTTGTATAAACCTTGTTTAGAGGTTGAGATATCCAAGTTTTAATAGCTAGACTTCGGTTTAATAGATGGTTGACTTTGCAAGTCTTGTGGGCCCATTAAAAAGACTTACAAAGGCAATGAATCTGGATGGACAAATAAATATACACATGTGTTTAATATAATAACTTCAAGTCATGAGATGTTAGTAAAGTTATTATTATCAAAGTCATAGAATGCATCTAATGACTTTGGAATGGATGGTGCAAAGCCCACGGTAAGTCATTCATGGTGGAAGCTCAACTTAACTCTCGTGGAAACACTGAGTCTTAAGTTTGATGAGTCAAAGTATACCATCCGTATGATTTGTTAGCACTCATTATTACAATTACCATCCAAGCGGAGTGTTAAATAACCCATATTTTTAAATGGAGGGTGAGCTATTGCTTTTAATAAACCTTATTGGAGAACATTTGAGTCGGTATAGAAAATAATTTGGTTAGGTTGTTTATACTTAATCAATGGTGTGAATTGTTTCTTGTACTTAAATGATTCCATTAATACTTTATGGGGGTATTGATGAGGTTTACCTAGTAACTGTGAAGTTTGGCCACTTCTGTCGAGCATGGGCTTGACTCTAGAGCACTTACGAAATGGATACGGGACACATGACCATTAATAGTGTCAAATTACTAAGTGATGTGGGACGGAAGTCTTGTGTGTGGCTTAGATGCAATTGGTTAGAGAGGATAATAGCTTCAAAGCATAGCCTACCAAGTCATCCTGATCATTTAACGGACATGTCACTAAGGCGGGGGTTCAATTGCAAGACACCTCTATTTATGCACGAGACCTCCGGAAATTCAAGAAACCATTTGTTGTGGAAATTGTGGGGGATTGTTGGAGTAGTTTCCATTAGATGGAAATTTCATAAGATAATTATTTCTATAAAAATGCTTATGGAAACATATGTTTGAATTATGCCTAAATGATAATTGATTATCTTGATAATTAATTATTGCAATGCACCTTTTGATAAATAATTAATTTGATTAATTATTTATGAAGAGGTACAAGTTAGTTTGGATGATTAACTAATTTATACCTTTTAATGAAAGGGTGTATCTATGGAGAGACATGCCCTTTTTCAAGTGGTGTTTGATGAAAGGGTGTAATCCTTTCATGAAGAGGTATGATGAAATCTATAAATATGGATGACCTTGACATCCATTTGTAATGCCTTGATAAGCATGATCAAGAGAGTTATACTATCATTATAATCCCTATAATTTCTGTCATGTCTTGGACACTTAAGGTTCTATCTTTGTGAGTGCAGCACGCAGATATGAGTGGCTTTTTTGTATCCCAAAGACCTATTCAGTTAGCTCTTTTGCATATGGAGGCGAATAGAGTTTTTAGGAAAAGTATACTTATACCTGTCTAGAAGCCTCGGCTAATTTGACGCTGAGTTTGTCTATGACGAACTGATATTTGTATCTATCAAATCGAATCCTTACACCAACAGTTCTTATAAGGAATATTAATTTTCATTATGAGCTTTTTTATGAGCATTTCATCCACCATCATTTTTCATGCTTTGTCTCCACTATAAATACACCATCTCTTGTATTAGGGGAGGCACACCTATTCCACTATTTTCTTATCTGAGTTTTATTTTTGAGAGTTTTTTTTCCTTGATCTTTAATCTCTATTGTATTGATCTCATTCTACTATTCGCTTCTAGAGATCATACTTGTACTCACTACAATTATAGTGAATTTTTTTCGATTCTTCCGCCTGTAGTTTTTTCCCCTCATATGTTTTCCACATAAATCCAGTGTTAATTGTTTTATTTACTCATCTTTCTTATTTTTGTGAATATGATACATCCATTTCGATCCTTAAAAATTCTTGACGTGTGGTATCATAGCCTGTATCAACAACGATGTCTACTATTATGAAGTTTGATATTCCAAAGTTCGATAATAAGATAAATTTTTAATATTTGAAAGGTTCTTTGGATATTCAAGTTCTTGGTGGCAAAACCAGGAAACCCGCTTCCATGTTCGATGAGCAATGAGAAGAGCTTGATGGGCAGGCTCTTTCAGCTAGTCAAGTATGCTTATCACCTATTCTGTGAAGTGCTTGACAGGACCACCATGACTGATCTTTGGCTTGGTTTAGAGACATTATATATGTGCAAGAGTCCTGTAAAAAAGATCTATCTCAAAAAACAATTGTATACGTTCTTTATGGGGTACTCCCATCAAAATCATCTTAGTGAATTTAAACTTTGTCATTATTGATTTGGCGAGCTTCGATATGAAACTTGAGGATGAGGATAGAACTAAATTATTGGTTGTCTCATTACTTGCCTCTTATAAGAATTTTAAAGAATTTTTGTTATATAATATCAATAAGACTTTGTCTTTTGAGCATGTCAAGACCAATTTGTTGTAAAAAAAAAATAAAAATAAAAATTTGAGAAGGCCTATTTGTGAAGGGTGAATCATTTGATAAAGGGAATGCCACTAAATCAAAGTTTGAGAGATGTAAATCCAACAAGACCTGTCGCTATTGTAGAAAATCTACACATGTAATTTCTGAGTGCTTTAAGTTGAAAAAATAAGACGGAGAAAGAAGGAAATAATAATCAACCAAACCCTCATGAATTTGATTATGATGGTGACGTTCTGTTTGCTACCTCTAGTGGAAAGGGGAGCGTTTATGATTGGATTCTTAATTCTAAGTGTCCCTATCATATATGTCCTCGTAAGGGCTGATTTTCAACATATGATCTAGTTGACTCAAATGTTGTTCATGTCGGTAACAATACTCGATGTAATGTTGCTTAATTCGATACTATTAAAATCAAGACCCATGTTGGTGTTATCAGGACTTTATCAAATTTTCGTCACCTTTCTGGTTTGAAGCATAATGTCATTTCTTTAGGCACCCTTGAATCCAAGAGTCCAAATATTTAGCTAAAGGTGGAGTTTTGAAGGTTTCTTAGGGCACTCAGATCTTGTTAAAAGATTTGAGGCATGGAAGCCTCTACGTCTTGCAAGGATCTATAGTGACGGGTTCTACTATTGCCTCTCTTTTATGTCCTAATGACATTTGCACTTATTTATGATATATTTGGTCAGATTATACGAGGAACAAATGTCTATGTAAGTCACTTCCTAGTGTAACGTTCAAGCGTTTCTTGAACTCTATCGGTGTTCGATTCGCTTGATTGCCCTTTGAGACTACACCCTATGAGGCTACTCCCTTTAGGGTTCTTTGGCGATATCGATTATGGAAGTTTTTTGATCCAAGGTAGAGATTGATGGTAGTGTGGCATAAAAAATACTTTATAACTAATCGAGATGAAAATGTAAACATCTTGTGTAACCCAACTTGGACAATGTTCTAATTGTTTGGCACGTTTGGGCCAAGAAAACCATAAGCCCTGTTTTGCCCCCATGAACACCTGTGGCCCAAGAGTTTTATTCCCAGCTGATGCTTCATTTTTTAGCAACCCATGTGTCCTTGCTTTAATTGGCCCAAACAGAAGGATCAGGCACCCCGCTCAACAATTACTCACGGCCTAGTCGCGGTTCAGCAGCTTCTCAACAAAGCTAACCCACGTTGACCAGAGCTAATCCCAGTAGATTGGCCTCCAGGAGGTCCATAGACCCCTGTGTTTTGGGCCATGGTCGGTGGCCCATTATGACTGCTGGCCTGCCCTTGCTTGCTTCAATTTTGGTCTGTTTTTTGCTAATTTTGCTAGGCTTAATGCAAGATTTTGTGTCTAGCTATTGTAGAGCTATTACATTGAATATTATTCTCATTATGGGCTTTTTTATGAGGATTTCAGCCAACATTATTTTTCATGCCTTTTCTACACTATAAATATACCATCTCTAGTACTAGGGGAGGCACACCTATTCCATCATTTTCTTATCTAAGTCAAGCGAGTTTTATTTTTGAGACCTTTAGTTTCTTGATCTATATTCTCAATTGTATTGATCTCACTGTGCTATCTACCCCTTGAGATCATACTTGTACTCACTACAATTATAGTGGATTTTTTCTAATTCTTTCACCGATAGGTTTTCCCATTTGTGGGTTTCCTACATTCATCAGGTGTTAATTGTTTTATTGACTTGTCTTGCTTATTTTTATGAATATCCGTACATTCATTTTGTTCTTGAAAGATTCCTAATAGTTTGTGTAATGCCCCAGTAATTAATCAAGCTTAAATTAATTTTGAATATGATATTATGCAAATAATTATAGTTATTTGGAGTAGTGAGCCACGCAATTTTCTTTGTGAAACGTTCCATGTGTTATAAATATGTGACAATACCGCGAAATTATTGAGCCATACCGGGAAATTACAGAGCCATAAAATTTTCTTAGTAACTAAGAATGATATGGGCAAATGGGAGGAAGCCAAGTGTCTCAAGGTAAGAAGGACACTAATTAAGTGTTTTAGGGGAGGAAGCCAAGTGTCCTTGTATCAGCAGAAAGGATTGAAAAAAAAAACAAAAACAATCAAGCGTGAAACAAAAAGAAAACAAAACTTTGAATAGAAAACCCCTCTGCCTCCTCCTCTTCGCGCACGACCCCCTTCGCTGAGCTAGCCAGCCACCAAATACCGGTCGATGACCGGCATTTGCCATCGCCATCGCCGTCCAACCTAGCTGGTCGTCCCTTCCTCCCTCTCACACACGCGTTTCCCTTCTCCTTCTCTCTGTTCTGAGCCGACCTACCCAACAGAAAAAGGGTCGTGAGCCACCCCTAAAACTCGACGTCACTGCTGGGAATCACAGCACCGGCTCTCAGCGTCGCTCACTTCCACAATTGCAGCCACCATTAACCTCACTCAGTAGCTACCAAGGTAAAATCCAAACCACTCCTCATTTTTTAGGGGTTCAAGCTCATAGAATTGGTTGGATGATGTTTAAATGATGTTGAAATGGAATTTTGTAGATTTAGTTTGTTTAAATGATGTTGAAATGAAATTTTATGGATTTAGTTTGTTTAAATGATGTTGAAATGGAATTTTATGGATTTGGATTGTTTAAATGATGTTGAAATGGAATTTAATGGATTTAGGTTGTTTGAATAATGTTAAAATCGAGTTGTGTGGACTTAGGTTGTGGTTTAGGTTGCTTAAATGATGTTGAAATGGAATTTTATGGATCTAGGTTGTTTGAATAATGTTAACATGGAGTTATGTGGACTTAGGTTGTCTAAATGATGTTAAAATGTAGTAGTGTGGAGTTAGGTTATTTGAATAATGTTTTATGTGTGCTAATAAATTGAGCAAGTTGGGTAGTTATGTGAATGTAGTTAGATATACATTATTTGAATGATGTTGGAGTTAATTTGTTGAATGAAGTTGGATTTATATTATTTGAATGGTGTTGGAATTGGTTGTTTGAATGGAGTTGGGTTTAAATTGTTTGAAAAATATTGGAGTTAGATTATTTAGAAGAGGTGGGAATGGAGTTGATAGATTTTAGATGATTGGAGGCCATGGAGACAAAATTGGTACAAGTAAGTCTAAAAGAGAAGAGATTAAAAGATTAAAAAAATTATGATTTCTCGAAAATCTATATAAATGAGGTTTAGTTGAGTTAATCAAGTATCTAAGGATGGTTAGTAATGCCCGAACTAAGTTGGAGTTGGCAAAAATGAGAACAAAATAGATACGGAGAATATTGCGATTATTCTTCGTAAATCGATAAAAAGAAAAAGAACCATAAGGTCTTTCCGTGTCAGAGCCTGTAACATTAATCATTTCTTGTTAATCATAATAATTAAAAACATATTGATTTTAAGGATTGAAGACTTACTTAAATGAATGACCCTGAATGCAGGATTTGAATCGACTCGTGCAAAAAGCAAAAAAAGGGGGGGGGGATTAGTTCTTTTCTAGGTACATTATTGCTTGTACCCTTCAAAGACGTAAACCTAAGTTATTTAATGTTAGCAAAAAAAAAATTTGGTCATTGGAACCGTCAGGACCATTTCAGTGTTTATTGTTTAATAAGCCATGTTCATTGTTCATTAGTATCTGCTAGTAGAATTCATTATTGGGTCCATCCCGTAAAATAGGAAGTTTATAGTTCATTTTTATCATCACGGCTGCTACTCATAGACATAAGGTCCTAATCCAAGCCGAAGAATTAATTGCCAACCATTTATTTAGTCAAATGGTTCTTAAATGATATTTGTAAACATAGTTTTAACGCTGTGCGGGCGCTCACTGACTCCTGCAAAGACCTGTTTAATTGTACATGGATAACGTATTGAGTAATCGCTTATTTTGTATGATTTTGGTGTTTTCAAATTGTTTTAGGGAAAGAGAAACAATCGGCAATCAGGCGGAACCCAAGGAAGCTAAGGGCCCAGAAGAAACTGGGTCTGGGCAGCAGATGTTAATTTCCCTGATTTGGTTAAATGTTTTGCGAATATGTTGTTTTTAGGTTGTTGATGAATGTGCATCGAATGTAAATTTATTTTGGATTAAGTATAACCTTGTATGACTTAGCTTCGTAATAATATAGTAATAAGTTAAACTCGAGCTAGTTGATGTAATATACCCAGTGGGCTATCATCCA
>JACYFF010003369.1:20054627-20057127 GCA_017589665.1 Selenicereus undatus
ATATATATATATATATATATATATATATGTATATGTATGCATTATGGAACTTAATAAGTGTTTTGTGTTAATGACAGATGGCAGGATGTGGACCCTCTGATGAAGTACCTCCCGAGAACCCGCAGGATCCCCTTCTAGTCTCAGGTCCTCCCCAAGGAGGAAATCTGCCTCCTCCACCGCCACTTTCCCCCAAACCCCCGATCGATGATGAGGGCTATGACATTGACATATCATATATTTGGGAAAGGGATAATGGATATGACATCTAGGGAGGGAAAAATGAGGATGGTTCTAGCAACTTGGGCTGTGTGGTGAGCAAGATTGATATTCTTGAATCCCCAGAGGCCACAGAGATAAGTTCTGATGAGGATTCTTTGAGTTCAGGTCTAGAGACTAGTAATAGTAGTGACCCAGATTACCAACCAAGAGGGTGGAACTGGAAAAGAAAACGAGGAGGGTAGATAGGTGTAGGAGGTAGTTGAAATACTTAAACTGTTAATAGTTCTGTAAAAGTAAGATAGTCAGCAAGAAACTAACCCTAGTAGGGGGCAGGATCTTAGGTTGTAAGGTTAGTGTAGGGCTAACCTAACCTCACCCACTTATTTTGCAACAGAAGTAGGTTCTTTCTGTAGCCACCATGAAGATCATACGTTCGATGGGCTCTTACAATATGTGTTGGTAGTTTTTATATGTATAGAACTTGTGTTGTAGTTATAATCTAATAAAGAATACAAGTTTAATGTATATAAGTATAGAAATTTTGAAACTATAGGTAGATGAAATTACTAATAAAAAGGAAAAAAGCAGAATGATGAAATGCAATGGCATGGTTAGGGATACCTGTTGGGCCAGCACGGGCAAATTAAGAACCACCAAGGATGAAACAAGAGAAGTTGGACATTAATATTGATAACAAGAAAGCATAAGAGCATAACAGTGAGGAAATGAATCATTGAGAGCTAATATGTTTGTATATATATGTAACAAAATGGTGAACCCAAACAATGTTCTGCAGAATGATTTGCAAGTTAATATTGAGGAAGACGTGCCAGCTCACTTTGTCACTCAGAATACCCAAGCAGTGACCCCTGAAATATGCCAGGAAGCTATTAGTGGATACCCCCAATGCTTAAAAATGTTGAAGGCAAAAAGGGACTATGAGATGATTTGGATTTGGAACTAATGGCTAAGATTGTAGCCAAGGTAACAAAGAAGCTTAAGGGGTCGGGATCTGGAAAGGATGAACAGGAAAAAAAGTTCTTTGATGGAGTTGTAAAACAAAATCCAAGAACATATGATGGTAAGGAAGATCCATTGTTACTTGAAGAATGGATCAGACAAATGGACATTATATTAGATGTGGTGGAAGTTCCTAATAATGTACGTATAAACATTAGAGCCTTTTATCTTACAGGATAGGTTGACATTTGGTGGGGAACGGTTAAGCCCACCTTTCAAAACTCTGAGGCCACTTGGAGTCAGTTTAGCGAGGCACTATGCCCTAAGTTTTATCCAATGCATTTACAAAAGCAAAAACGAAATGAATTTTTGACCCTACGATAGGGTAATTTATCAGTGATGGAGTATGCCAACCATTTTGCTAAACTCTCGAGGTTTGCCTCTGAATATGTGGCCATAGATAGAATGAGGATGTTAGGATTTGACGAAGGCCTGGCGCCTTTTATTAGAAACCAATTAGTAGGACAACCTATACACACTAGTCAAGAACTTTATGAATGTGCTGCTGAAATTGAGCCGGTAAAAACTGAGTTAAGAATGACCAATCTAGTCAATCCTAGGAAAAGGTTGGATGATAGAGGTACGCAGGTTGGAGGATTTCCAAGCAAGAAACCTACCCCCACAAAACCAAGACCTCAAGGCTCAGTCCTTATAGGAAAACATTGCACTAAATGTGATCGTACGAACCATAACACTGTAGAATGTAGCGTAGGGACGAATCGTTGTTTTTGATGTGGAGGATTGCCAACTATCCTATTAGGCCTACCCCACTTGTAAGGATTATGCTCAAACTTCTAAACAAGGTAAGAACACTTCTCTTATGCCTGGCCGTCACATGGGTAGAGTGTATGTGATCAACAAAAAGCAGGCTAATGATTCAAGAACCGTTATAACTAGTACGCCTACTTTCAAATCAACTCCTTTTGTTGTTTTATTTGATTCCGGGGCTACACATTCCTTTATTTCATCAAAAGCTGCGTCCTGAATAGGGATGAAAACACATAAGCATTATGTAAATTTAGATGTAAGTATGCTAACTGGAGGAATTCAAAAATGTAACGTTAAGTACCATAATTGCCCAAATGTTCTAAATCAGGAAATTTTTGAGACCGACTTGATACAATTAGACCTTTTGGAATTTGATATAATCCTATCAATGGATTGGTTGTCGAGGCACAGAGCAATATTGATTGTGAAAAGCAAAGAGTGTCCCTGAAAGGAAAAAGGAAAGGAAAAATATATTTTTTGGGAGACAATAGTA
>JACYFF010003369.1:20062127-20064841 GCA_017589665.1 Selenicereus undatus
GTACAGGAGAGAGACTTTCCAGAACCAGGGACGTACATTGCCTATATTCTTCAAAAACTCTATGTTCTTCAAAAACTCACAGTATTTTCAGCAACGAAAAATCAAAACAAGATTCATTTAATGAACCAAGTTCTCTATGTTTTGTCACATAAACAAGTGGCCCCGCCAATTATGATCAGGGCTTATGCCCATCAAGTATCAAGGCTTATGCCGACCAATACACCCGCGTGCGGCGTCAGGGCTTATGCCCATCAGTTATCAAGGCTTATGCCGACCAATATACTCGCGCGCGGCGTCAACTCAGACTTCTTGATTGGCCTGGGGGGTGTGAGCACCTAAAGTACGATCGTTTCAAGATGTACATCGACCAAGGGGTTCACTTGCATATAAGAATCAACAAATCAATGTTACTTATACATTCTCTCTCCCCTGTTTGCAAAACAAAATATTTTGACATGCGAGCGCCCAACCATTTAACCTTCAAGTCTGTTTTACTGCATAGGGATGTACGTATGAGTTTCGGCTCATATTTCGAAACATGTTAGGTAGAAACATGTTTCGTCTATTGCCTAAGTTGTAACCAACCGTTAATGTCCATACCTAAAATAGTTTCATGCCTAGTCGATAGGCATTAGTTTATCGATCGTATACACCGTATCCATTATATAGTTTATCGACTGCATAGTTCATCGTATCATATCCATGGATTATGTGAAGGGCATTGAGTCTATTCATATCGTACGGCGATTACATGACGTTTGTCAATTGTATATTATAGTCAAAGTCCATAAATGCGTTATTATATGATCGCTAAGTGCTCCTAATTTTTTATCAGTCGCCTGGTTGCATCGACAAGTCATTGGTAACGAAATAACCTAAAACCATCGGATTGATCAAGCGAGCGAGTCAGGTGACTAGTAAATAGGTCAAGGAATAAGGCATTTTTAAAGGTTATTTGCATCTTTAGCTTAACCAACCCAGTACCTTCCTAGAAGTTTGCATGTAACTTCAACTTATATGTTTCAAGGCTCATTATTTGGCAGAGAATTCAAAAATCAGAATTTCACTTCTCTGCTAAAAGGCAGAGACAAAGCTCAGTATTTCATTTCTCTGCCAGGAATGTTGCTAGTAGGCATATGTTGACGTTACATGTTTCATAGATCTGTTAATATGCAATAGAGTCACGAGAAACATGGTCAATTGAATAAACAAGCATGTAAAGTTCAGAGGTCAATATATGCATTTTATTGCTCTTATTCAGCAGAGGATGTTTATACCATTCTTACTTTTCAGCCATCAATTACGTACTTTCTGTAACTATAATGCCATTTCTCTTGCCTTGTGCTTGGAATGAACGATAGGTGAATTCTTCAAAGAAAAGGAATGAACGACGGTCGTAAGTTATTATTGCATCTTTTAGGGGAGGGGGCTATCCACTGTGCGATTATCGCTCATCCCATCTATCACTGTGCCTCTAGGTTTCTAAAGTAAGCCGAAAGGGAGTCACTGCTGCCTAGAAGTTAAGTGATGGACTCGAGCGTGAACTGCAATGTGTTTTGTGGTGTGGATTGTACATTGAGTTCTTGTGTGCTTAGTTGCATATTATTTAGAGTCGCTGTGTATGGCCATATGAGCCACCATCTAAGTTGCCAGGGCTGTATTTGTCACTGTTTATTTGGTTAAGCATTGAACTGCATTGGTTATAGTGCTCCGGGCGGGTGGCCCGTAGAGCTGTGAACTCCGGCCGATCGCCGTTGAGTTAGTTTTTATTGTTCTTCAGTGCAGGGCATTAATTGTAAGGCTGTAAGCCTGGGAAAATGGTCAAGTTTTAGGAAAAACTCTGTCCGTTTTGTCCTAGGATTTAAGAACAAAATGGTAATACTCCTGACTTTAGGGTTGGGGGCGTTACAACCATGACAATAAAAATGAACTATGACTTTCCCGTTTAATGAGATCGGCCCAACAATGAATTATGCTACCAGATACTTGTGAACGATGAGCATCGCTTATTAAACAATGAACACTGAAATGGTCCTAAGGGTTCCAATGACCGATTTTTTTTTTTGCTAACATTAAATGACGTAAATTTAAGCCTTTGAAGGGTACAAGCAATAACATACCTGGAAAAAAACTAATTTCCTCCCTTTTTTTCTTTTTGCATGAGTCGATTCAAATCCTGCGTTCAGGGTCACTTATTTAAGTAAGTCTTGAATCCTTAACATCAATACGTTTTTAATTATTACGATTAACAAGAAATGATTAATGTTACAAGCTCTGACTCGGAAAGGCAATATGGTTCTTTTTCTTTTTGTTGGTTTACAAAGAATAATCGCAATATTCTCCGTATTTATTTTAGTCTCGTTCTTGCCAACTCCAACTTAGTTTGGGCATTACCAACCATCCTTAGATACTTGATTAACTCGACTAAACCTCATTTACATAGATTTTTGGGGCATCATAGTTTTTTTAATCTCTTCTCTTTTCCACTTACTTGTACCAACTTTGACTCCAGGGCCTCCAATCATCTAAAATCTATCAACTCCGTTCCCACCTCATCTAAACAATTTAACTCCAATATTTTTCAAACAATTTAAATCCAACTCCATTCAAACAACCATAAAAATGGAGGAGTGCTTTGGATTTTACCGCGATAGCTACTGAGCGAGGGTGACGGTGGCTGCAATTGTGGAGGTGAGCGGCTGTGGTGGCTAGTG
>JACYFF010003369.1:20069112-20085363 GCA_017589665.1 Selenicereus undatus
CACACTTGGAGTTGTTATCATCAAAACTTAGATAAAATAACTCAACATATTGAAATACTTAAGTTATGTATTTCATTTAAGTATTTGGTAACTATTACAGTTGCATCAATTCCTCGGTTTCTATCAAAGTTATTAAAGCATATGAGAATATGTCATTTACTGACTATACATAGCTACAATTGTATGAACAACATCGAGGCCTAGCTCATCGTTCCCCATTATGCATAAGTCTTATCAAGTAACAACATATTTCTCACGTCAAAAACATGTTTTGCAAGTCAGGTTACATTCCAAAGATCCCAATTACGTTCATTACTTGTATCTGTGGAAATTAGAGTGTATTTATCAAAGTTATCATGTTTTGGTAAGTACATCAATGAGTCAGTTTATACAGTGATTTATCATTTAATTAGTGACCCCGTCAGTTATCATCTATAGGGCATTCGCCCCCTACGTACCATAGCGACTTCAAGCCAGGTCACCCGATCACCAACTCAAAAATTCACGAAATTTTGCCAGAAATTTCGCAATATCATCTAGCAACTACAGTAAAATTTTCACAAATTTTGGACAAGCCAATTATTCCCAATAATTCAAACTGTGCGTGATTGTAGAAAAAATCCGAAAAATGTCCATAATCCATGTATAAACATAAAGCCCTAGGTTATGGCCATCTCAAGTAAGCATCCAAAACACCACAATCAGATATAAAAAGATCATTTAAGGCCTCATATACATAACCCATATCAACATTGCAACAAAAGAAACAAGCAAGCTTAGATTCAACTTCCATGATTCAATTCTAAATGGTTGTTAATATTCCGATACTATTGATCCTTATCATCTTTGATTCGTTCTCCTGGGAGCGTACTAACGCATGTATCTTATATCTCTTTTATTCGTTGTTCAATACCTATATCTCATTCATTTAGAGTTGAGAGTGTGTTCACGCATATACCTTGTACTCCATTTATGCGTAATGACACCCTCGTATGACTTGCTCTGAATTCATAAGGGGATTCATCTCTCATTGGTGTGGGTGATTGTTATAATCCTCTTACTCTCCTTATTTTGAACTTCAACTCCAACACATATATCTTACATGCTCATAAGTAAACTCCAGCTTTTCTATTCAATCTTATTACTGGACTTGAACTGGTTTTTTCTAATGTAACTTGTTCAATCTATTTACTTATCCATTGGTACTTTGCTTTTCCAATCTATTGATCTATCCATTGCACTTTACCGGTCCAGTCTATTGATCTATTTATTGCACTTGCTATTCTCACACCTATATTTTATATCCTCATAAGTAAACTTCAATAATCCTTATTTAATCTTACTGTCGTACTTAACTCGGCTCCATAAGAGCAAAGGCATGTTCCCACTATAGCCTATTCAATCCATTTATCTATTCATTAGACCTTGCTTGTTCAATATATTTATTCATCCATTGTACCTTGTCTATCCAGTCTATTTCTCCATTTATTGTATTTTGTTTGGCTACTATCTCGATTGCATTTATTCTGTAAATGGTATCTAGAAAGTTACCCTATTTGAACTCAGTTGCTAGCCATCTTGTTTTTAAATCATCCGCTAAACTCGAAAGGTAACAGGACTATGTTTCTTCTTGGATAACTATGCATTGGATCCTTTATAATCAATATTATAAACCATGATTTTTGTGGTATTATGTTTCAGAATTCTGGATACACTCATGGTTATCTTTATTCTAACCACCCATGATAATCTCTCCTTTATTAGCCTTTTCTAGTCTCATTGCTCATCTCTTTTATATGCAATGATTTGCTTGGCTAACAATTCCATCAATCTCATCCTAACCATGGTCATTTCATCGCCCATTATCGACTGGCAGCAGATCCTTGAGTAATCTGATGAGGGGAGATCATGTGATGCATTAAGAGTATCAAATGAGGGCTATTTGATAAGGGCATAGTATTAAGTACTATCTAATTATATTGGAGTGAGCCAGAAGAAACATTGAGATAAGGTCAGAGCTAACCCAAGCAAGCATTAAGAGGAATGATTCAAGTATATGTTGATGTGATACAAGGTCGACAAAAGAGTTGTGCTGGAAAAACAAGGAAACAACCAAAGTCGTAGATGGGTTATAAAGTATTTCAAAAGGCTTTCCTAGTAAAAGGTAGTAAGAGACTGACTATCCTAGGACAATTAGGGACTAGTTACATTGGGCCTTATGATTCATTGAAAGGTTAAATCTCGTGGCTTGTTGACTACACCTACCAATTGAACTCGGACACGTACATAATGTGTTTTATAGCTCGTAATAGTATCAGAGTACTTATCAGAGTATACAACAGTTTCCATTAATGGACAAGGTGATGAACCAGTAGTGAGCACTGCATCACTAGTAACAAGGTTCTTTTCTTTCAAAGAGCATATCAATTCTGAACCAAAGTGATTAAGTTCATTGAAGCTAGTGTGTGGTAATTAATTCATGATTTTACTTGATATTTTACATGATTTAGTGAAGCATAAAATGAAATTTGATTCTCCATTTATTAATAAATCCATCTCATTGGACCCTTCTTTTACAATTCCCATTACTATTCAGAATAGTGTCATTGTTACCATTGTTGTGATTACTACTATTATTGTTATGACTAGTGCTACTATGGGCCTGTGGCTCCTTCTTTTCCTTGTAGCTCACAACATCCTCCCTTGATGATTTTAGTCATTTCTAATATAAAATAATTGAGTTTAGTGAAATCAAAGTGCTGTATTCCAACATGGTGTGATACTTGCACAAAAACCTAGATTAAGAGTTATTCATTTAAGAAGTCTAAGTGAATTTCACTCACTGTTTATTTATTCAAATCATAAATAATCTCTCATGTGTACTAACTTACATAGTATCAATCACCAAATTTCCTCTAAGATAATAGTGAGGCATTTAAAGTTTCATATTGCGATAGCTTATCATTTCAAAGGAAACTTTTACTCACAACTTATACCAAAAATATAATCAACCCAAGACATAATCTAATTCCAAACAATCTTGCACCCAAAAACTCATCAAATCAAGGCATAATTCTGTCCCAAATCATTTTCGCAAATTTCCAAGAAACCATAATAATATCCTGTTGTTTTTAATGATTAAAATCATCACAACATGATCAATATACGATTTATGCATATGAATAACCTATAATTACACCATATATGACTTTGCACTCAAAAATTCGAAACTAACAAAATACATATCCAAAATTCATGAAAGTTTGTAGACAAATACAAGATATTACCAATAATTGGCCGTTGACCTTTACACAAAGAGCTTGGGAAACGATAAACCTTGACAGGTACTTGTGCCCAATACTCATAACAAACCTCATGTTCAACACAACTTATTAACACCCTGTAGCTCACAGTGACCCTTAACCTAACTCTAATACCACATCTGTAACTTCATGGTTGTAACCCTATTTAAACTATGAATGTCACCATATCTACCTAGTATGAGGTAACCCATATAATTTCACAAAATCTTGAAATTAGTTAGATGACAAAACAACCTCTTTGCATGATGTGCTTTATCTGGTTGCATATGACTCATATAACACCAAGTACAATACCATAGACTATTTACCCCAATCATATTTATTGTCGGTCGCTTCACATCGATCAACATGAAGTATCATAACAGTAGTAATCACAATAATGGTAATAATGACACTATTCTGAATAGTAATGGGAATTATAAAAGAAGGGTCCAATGAGATGGATTTACTAATAAAATGGAGAATTATATTTAATTATAAGCTTTACTAAATCATGTAAAATATCAAATAAAATCATGAATTAACTATCAAAATTGTAATTATTTACAACCGTACTAACAACAAAATATCGATATGAAACAGAGGTGAGGCCACTCCCGTCTTCATTAAGCTGTAAACAAATACTTTACAAGAGGAAAGAAAATGTTTTTATCCAGATACGTTTATTGCCTGTACCTTTCAAATTTTCATATATTTTTGTAACTATCAAAACCTGATAATATGCAATTATTTAATGAACAATTTTCAAGCATTGTTTTGCTACATAATCAAGTGGACCCACTAATTGTCAATCATCAAGGCTTACACCTTCCAATTTACCCGCGCGGCCTTAAGTTAGGCTACTCGATCGACTTGGCAGGTGTACACCTATTCAATGATTGCAATACACATATTAGCTCATCAGTTTGGGTTCCAGTTTCAGATAATAATCGGTAACAGTTTATTATGATTATCTCTCTCCCTAGTTTCGAACTAAAATGAATTGAAATGTATGCGCTCACTGAAAAATGAATTTATTTCCTTTACAGTATAGGGGTAAAAGTACTGAGTTTCGACTCATTGTGCAAATATTTTTGTGTTTTATGTTTTATGTTTTTAGGTTAATAGATTATGGAGTCCTTACTTGTTCAGCACCAAGGATGCAAGGAATAGCCGATGACGTCTAGACAAGCTCACAGTGACATTTTGGGAAGTCAAAAGTCATCAGAACATAAGTTGCAAGCTACTGGAATTTCGTTGAGTTGGATATGTATAAATTTCAATAGCAATGAAAGTGAGACTCAGGGTTTAGGCAACTAAGTGAGTAACAACCCCCAACAAAACCCTAGTGATGGTCTAATGATAGCTCTGATACCACAACTGTAATGCCCCCAAGATATAATGCCTAACTAATCTAACTTAATCACCTATTTAATTTCAGCAGAAGTCTATTAACTGGAGGCATCACTGTCGTTCCGTGATGGAATAAGGCTACTTGAAACTACTTCTAACACTATGTTACCTCGTAACAACCTGATTTACTAAACTTTGGAAACAAAACAAATATCTGTCAACTTGTGTCGTTCATAATACATGTGATAACTCAACGTATCAATACCAAGCATTATCAACCCAAAGTTCAAAAGAATAAACAATAAGCAAATCACCAGGGTGCTAGCCCATAAATCACTTTTCAGCTTAACGTATAACTGATGTTCCTTCAAGGTTTGTAACACAACACTCAAATAATTAACGTGCTCCGCCTTGTCCTTAGAATATATTAAAATGTCATCTATGAAAACTACCACAAATTTGTCTAGATAAGATCGTATAACTCTATTCATTACATCCATAAATGCAGCAGGGGCATTGGTAAGCCCAAAAGGCATCATGGTAAACTCATAATCGTCATATCTAGTCCTAAAGGCTGTTTCTAGGAATGTCTTCTGGCTTAATCCTAAACTAATGATAACTAGACCCCATGTCAATCTTAGAAAACACCCTAACTCCTTATAGTTGATCAAACAAATCATCTATTCGGGGCAAAAGATATTTGTTCTTAATGGTAATCTTATTTAGCTCCGTATAATCTATACACAATCTTAAGGTTCCATCTTTTTTCTTCATAAACAAAACTGGGTCTCTCTAGGGTGAAACACTTGGCCTAATAAACCCTTTTTTGTAACAACTTGCCCAACTGAGTTCTCAATTCCTTGAGTTCGGTTGGGGTCATCCTATATGGAGCTTTTGAAATAGGTTATACACCAGGAATTAACTCAACATCAAAATCAATCTTCGTTTGAAGAGGTAGACCTGTCCACTCCTCAGGGAAAATGATAAGTGCTTAACATGTATGTCATTTTAGGCTCATTTTCCCACATTTTTAGGAGAATTATGTGCTTCATGCTATGATTTATACTCTTTTTTCCATTTTATGCTTAGGTATGGTTGTTTGATGTCTTTTGTAGGATTTTAAACCATTTTTCCCTTACTTTAACCCTAGTTGAGTGTATTTTGACTCACCACGAATGCCCCTGAGTTACTATACCCGTAGAGGGAAGAAGAACAGAAAAATTTCAATTCCAGCTAGCAACACGGTCAGCCTGTGGTAGATGACATGGTCCACGGTGGAACCATTACTGCTAATCTTTTCGTTTTTCCTCATCATGTGGCTGAGGTTGTTTGGGTTTTCCTATAAATAGGGCATGCCTCAGCAACAGAACAAATCTATCATCCCATTCCATTCCTTTTCCTCTCTTCAAGTAGATTAGGATTTTAGATTAGAGTGAGGGAGAGCAAGTAGAAGAAGAAGATTCGCAAGGAAGTGAGATCAGGTTCTACAATCGAAAGATTCAAGCACGCATTTTGGCTGAGCAAACTCTTCTCTCTTATCTCTTCTCTTCTCTTTTCTCTTTAGATTTATCATTTTAGAGTAGTTAGATGTTTAATTTAATCATGTGTGAGTAGTTTAATTTTTGTCTGGGCATTTAATAGTTTATGAAAGAATAGTTGGATCATGTTTTAATTCAAAGAATTGTGCTTATTTTTATGATTGATTTGATTTTGTTCTATCGAGTGATTTTCATGTTGTAAGTAGATTTTGGGCTAAAATTTGCTTGCACAATTGAAGTAGTCGGGTGAAAAACTAAAGGTAACATTTGGTTGTTGGACTGCTTGATTAGACGTAATGTCGAGTCGTCTCAAAAGAGAGATCTACATGTTGGTAGGACTAGAAAGTAATCGAAGATGTTTAACTTCGATTAAGACAAATTAGTTTGAAAGAACGACTTTTGCTTAGTTTAGGCAAATTCGGTTGAGTTCGAAAGAATACGCCAATGTAAGACCCGCGTTTTTGTTTTCCATTAAGCTAACTGTATTACCTTTTTACGTTATAAAGTCGTATTTTTAATAACTGTATGAGTTAAACTATTATCGATGTGCTTTTGGGAGCAATAATTTTATTAAAAAGGATTATTATTGCTATTATTGATTTTAAAGTTAATTCGTACTATTTGTGCTTTTAAATTATATCGATAGTTTAATTTAGCCGTTATTCGATTTATTTAGTCGTTTTCAAATGTGATTAGGTTGTTAACGTTAGAATTAGTTTTGAAGTTTATTAAAATCAGTCCTAGACGTATTTGGGATCGAATAATCGACGAAGGGTCGTATTATCGATTTGGGATAGGATGTTAGGTTCGAGATACGAATTAGACTAGCAATTGACCAAAAACCAAAAAACAAAAAAAGATGGAAGTTAAAAAGGGGGCTAAGCCCCTTTCGGAAAAGAAAACACGAAAAAGGGGAGAGGGCTTTCATGGAGCTCCTCGCGACCCCCCCGACCACTACACCACACCAGAGAGAGAGGAGAGGGGGGGAACGGTCTGCCGCTACCACGCCGGCGACTAGTCGGCCGCCGTTGCACCCCCGTTGGCCGTTCCACGCCATGGCCACCGCGACAGAGAGAGAGAGATAGGGAGGGAGGAGCGACGACGAGCCATGGCAATGCCGGTGAGTGGTCGGCTGTCGCCGGCAAGCCCGGGAGGGACCACGGTGGTCCCTACCACCACCAGCCCGATTTTCGCCACTCCTCATCGCAAATCAAAGCTGTTCTGCCTGGTTTTGGGGCTTCGAGGTGCCACCCACGTGCCGGAATTCGGACATTCTCACCAGAGTCGACCTCCCCTATAAATTGAGGGTCGAATTCGACCCAAATCAGCCACAAACATCACCAAATTCGGGAGCTAGGGTTTCAGTTCAAGCAAGGCATTCGGGCTAGGGTTCGGTCTCAGCTATTGGGCGTGCATTTGGGACTAATTCGGCCGAGGATTGAGGCATCCCAGTACCCAAATCGAGCTCGAAAACACTTAGAACGAGTCCTTTAGCTTGGATTGAGGTGGGTGTTCCTCGCCTCCTAAATTAGGACTAATTTCGAAATGTTTTAACCTAAACGATGATTTATGCCAGCTTAGGTTTAGTTAATTTCATGGGTTATGTGATGAGAAGCTATGCATGTTTTGAATCGATTCGAACATGTTAAGTTTATTTATGTCTGAGTTGTTAATTCGAAGTGAACTATACGTGTTTAGCATCGATTCAAGTTAAGTAGTTGATGCATGAAAAAGAATTAAAAACAAAGTTAGTTTAACGTGTTTAGCATCGATTCAAGTTAATGAGTTAATGCATGAAAAAGAATTAAAATCGAAGTTATATTAACGTACTTAGCTTCGATTCAAGTCAATTAGCTAATATGTGAAAAAGAATTAAAATCGAAGTCTTTTTAACATGTTTAGCCTCCATTCGAGTTAATTAACCAATGCATGCAAACGAACTAATTTCGAAGTTAATGAAATGTGTTTAGCTTTGAATCGAGTACATTAGCTAATGCATGATTAAAGAATTAATTCGAAGTGAATTATATATGTTTAGCTTCGATTCAAATCGACTTAGGTAAATTATGCCTGAAATGTTAATTCGAAGTGAATTATATATGTTTAGCGTCAATTCGAATCAGTTAATTAATTCAAGCTAGAGGTTTTAATTCGAAGTAAAGCATGCGTGTAAAGTATGTATGTTTAGCCCTGTTTCGAAACTTTCTCCTTAATTCATGTCTGAGTATAAACTTCGAAGGGCATCGTATGTTAACGTTTATATATGTTTAGGCGTTCCATGATTATATATGAGCTTGAAGTGTCATAGTACGTATGCGTTCGTATGCTTGTATGCTTAACTACTCCGTAATGGCCTACTAATTGCTAAATAAAGTGTTATGGTTTGTACGTGAATGTAATGGTACGTAAGCATTCGTATACTTGCTACAGCACACTGCTGAATGGTGATGCTTACCAGGTGAGTACCTAAATCCTGTCTCCTTTTAAACTAGCTTGAGAATATGATAGGATTAATGAAATATAAAACTGAGATCGTACTTGGCTGGTTTGAGGAAGAACTATGAGTGGTTCGAGGTCTTTGTGGTACGGTGCTTGTGAGAAGGGAGTTCGGATTGTGAATTGACCGCAATCGTGTGGATTGCGAGGCCATGTGTGGCTCATTGTGTTGAAATGATTATGAAGTGCTTAAATGTGATATATGTGGGCCCCCTTACCAATGTGATATATGTGATATATGTGCTTAAATGCTCAAATTGCATTATGTGCATAAGGGTGAGTTTTTCAAAGAAAGATTTCATGTTTTGAAATGATAGTAGCCATAACTATTAGTGCATGATGGCCTATTTTAATTAAATGAATACAGTTTTGGGAGCGAACTCGCTTGAACGGGGGAATCCCTGAAGAGTTTTACAAAAGCGTGAGTTGCATGATAAAGGATCTCGCTGTGAGAGGCAGCAAACGTATTAGTCGTTATGACCAGTTTAAATGGCTAAGATAAGTGCTTAGGGACAATAGATAGGGAGTGAACCTGCTTGAACGGGGGAATCCCTATAGCCTAGGGAGTAGTCCCTAGAGAGCCTGACGAGGGTTAAGGTCCAAAAGTTAGTTGTCATCCCGGAAGTAAGAGCTTGGCGTGAATTAATCTCATTGGGATTGAGTGTAGATCTCTCTCAACTAGCACTTTATGATGATCTTATGCCCCGAAGTAGTTTCTTATCAAATGAGAAAAGCAGTTGTCGTTTTACCTTTTTAAGTATTTCAGAAAGAGAGTTTTTAAGGATCATTATGAGACCAAGATGAAAGAGATTCTTTCAAGAATATGAGCCTCAAGAGGTTAAGAGAAAAGTTTTTATGAGCCTCAAGAGGCTAAATGAAGTGTTTTCAAAGAAAAGAAAGGAAGTTTCTATGCATGACTTGTGCATATCATATGAATGAGATCTAAGTGAAGTATCAAAAGTGTTATGTGCATGCTCCAAGTATAACTTGTGAATGAGATGCTAAGTAAGATACATTTACGAAAAAGAAAGTCTTATTAGCATATTTCATGTATACTCTATGAATGAGATTTGATTGAGACTTGAAATGTGTATGTCTTATGCACCTCATATGAATGAAATACCAAGAAAAGTATAATTATAAAAAGAGATAACCTTATGTGCACATCATGTGAATAGGGTTTCATACATAGTTCGAATAGAATGCTAAGAAGTTATGTTTATGAAAAAGAAAATCTCTGTGCTTCGCATCGTCACTTGTTTAAGTGTTTGACTACCTGTTGGTAAAGAAGTTTGGTCATTTAGAGACCTAGAAATGTGTTTGAGTACTTAAAGTCAAATTTATGATTAGTAATGATTCCATAGGATTTATGAATGCCTAATATGGTATTAAAGTATGAATGCGTGATATGTGACTAGTAAATATATTATTGCCTGCAACGGTTTTGGTTTTAAGGGGGTTGGGGGACACTCACTAAGCATGTGGTTGCTCACCCCACTACTCTTTCCCCTTTCCCCCCAGGTTTTCTTTGTGATAGGAACAAGTTGAATCAACTGGAATCTGTTCTTACTTGTAAGGTGTCATTTGTGCCCATTGGAAGGGATCTTACGTGTTTAATAAAGTCATGTTATGTATACTTAGTTTATACTCGTTTGTAAACAAGTATTCTAGTTCATGTAATACATATTGTTTATAAGTAGCTCTGTATGACCATATGAGTCAACCATCTAATTAGTTAGATGCCTTCTTGTTCAAAGTTAGTCATGTTTTGGGATGTAAAACCCCAATACTCCGGTTGTGTGAACCGTTGAGTTGTATCTTTTACTTTTCTTGTGTTAATGAACTATTCTGTTTGGTGTACTCTGAGCGAGTGGTTCGTTGAGTTATGAACTCCGACGTGTAGCCGTTGAGCTTCTTTTAAATGTTTGCGCTTCCGTTGATTTGTAGGGATTTATTGTAAGGCTTTTAGCCTGAAAATGGTCAGTTTTTAGGGAAAATTCTATCCATTTCGTCCCAGAATTTAGGTAGAAAGTTAAGAAAACGTACGCTTTCGGCCCTAGGAGTTGGAGGTGTTACAGCCAAATTTTTGGATAGATTGCAATTCCTTGAGATTAACCGATTAGAGAAAAGTACATGTTCATCATTTTGATCCAATCAACTTGCATAACTCATGAATTCCTAGGCATTTTCTTCTTAATTGATTTAAAATTAGTGAATTAGAAGTTGTTAAATTGAAACACCCCTTGAATTAGTTATAGTTGTTTCCTTGTTTTCCTATTTTTATCAATCTAAAGTTTGGATTCGCTTAGCATATCTTGAGGGATTATAACCCATTAGTTTCACCTAGTCTCTGTGGGATCGACCTTGATTTGCTACAACACCACCGTGCGCTTGCAGGCCTATCAAGTTTTGGTGTCGATTTTGAGGATCAGCGTCGAATATTGGGTTTTTCCTGATAGGTTTGATTAAGCATTTTGTTTTCTTTGAAAACAGAAACCGAAAAAAAAATTGACAAAAAAAAATTGGAAAAAAAAAACAATGGCAATTTTCCATTTCCCCCAATTCGAGCATGAATTATTTTGGAGGTATTTTAAGCGATTAAATGCTCTTCATGCTCAATGTGGTTATTATCTGGGTAAATGGAAAATTTTGGACATTGTTGATGAGGGTGTGAATAGTAAAACCCGGGCACTTTTAGAGTTTTGGGATTTTCATGGTAAAAATATTGGTGAGGCATGGTGTTTGCTTGAGTGGATTACTTGAGATTCATTTGAGTTTGAGAAGGCTAATCGTATTTTTAAATATTGATTTGTTGATCCTTGTATATTTTATGCTAGATCTTATTATGTCCCTTTTTGGTGTGATTTGTGTAATTCTTCTGACCATGCTATTAATTCAAGTCCTTATTATGTATGCTATGCGCAACCTGACTTTGTATCACCCTGGGACAATACTGATGTTGTCCTATCCTTACCTGACTCATCCTTTCTTGTAGCTCAGTGCACAGGGCTTGATGCGGGGGAGCCTTTTGGGTTTGTTGCTAGGTTTAATGTTTCTGATGCATGTCTTAAGTCCGAAGATATTTTAAATGAGGTGCATGATCTAGATAAGACACCTTTGGACGGGTCACGTAATGTGTTTATGTACCTTAGTTGTAATAATGTTCTCCCTAATTCCCTTGATCATACCCATGTTTTCCCTACATGTTCACTACCCTCTATTTCCCCTAAGTGTTCTTTAGATGCACCCATTGATAATCTTAAGATTTGTGATCCTAATGTTGACATAGGCCATGAGAGAAAAATGTTTAGTATGCTTGGTGGGAATGAATATATTTTTCTTTCCCTAGGATACTTTTGTAGGTATAATGTGTCCCTTGACCCGTATTGCATATTCCTAAAGAATGCACCTAGAAAAATCATGTGGAACACTTTCTTTGCTTTCTCTTTTGATTTTTCTATGGCTTTAGCTTTATTGAAGAGAGCACTAACTTTCTTTGCTGTGATTGTTTTCATGCTCTCTTATTTCCATGGTTGAAAACTCTATGCTGAGGAGTTTGACAAGCTTTTGTGTGCCATGACAATGTCTGATTCAAAGAGTCGAGTCCTGACATCGTGATGGAGTGGCTGATGCTCCATGTGCCCCGATAATTATGAGGTCGCACAGCTTAGGTACACTGTGCACCTAGCCTGGTGAGATTATTCTTTGTTGTTTTCCCTTTCCCTTCTTTTACTTTATTTCTTTTGAATAATAATGTTTTACCTAAGCATGGGGGAAGGGTACTTTCTATCTTTTCTATTTTGGCTATTAGCTTGCATACTTGTTAGAGCATATAGTTTTAGGTTTCTTTTTGTTTGCATTAGTGTTTTACATTTAGCTGCATTTATGTTTGCATATAGGATTGCATGAAGGGATGGTGTGGATTGGTTTAAGATAACCTCCGATGATATGTTTGTTAGGCAAAATAGCTTTCATGAACTTGAGTATCTTTCGATGTGTAATCCCTTTTGGTACTAAACTTTTTGAAGGTTTTGCAAACATTTCTTGTGTTTGACCATTGTCTTGATTGAGAACTTTCTTATCTCCTAGAGTTGTTGGCACTAATGTTTGTACATGGGAGTCATTTCGTGAGCTTAATGAGACTTCGGCAGATGTCCAGTGAGATTTTGAGCCTTGCTTGGACTAATTCCTTATGTTTAGTCTTATGTTTCTATTATGTGTGTAACTCTTCCATGTCGCATCTTTAGATCTTCTAGATTCTCATTCGAAACCACATTAGCATGTGCATAGTTGATGATATGATAGAGGCATTCTTTCTTTGACCATTTTAATCACATAGCCAAATAGCCTACCTTTGTATTATATGTTTATTCCCTTTGCTAGCCCCTTTGAGCCTATATCCGTTTTTGTTGTGATCCATTCATATTAATCCTTGGCCAAACACATATTCTAACCTTTAAATCAAGTCTATGAAGCATCACTTCATCTATGTAATGAGTGATTTTGGGGATAATTAAGTTTAAGGTGACTTTGGTGTGTTAGTTTGTTGAGGGATTGATGATATTGAGCATTTACTTTGGTTCCCTCTTGTTTGGGTTGTGTATATGTATTCGGTTGTGAGTTGATAGTGAGTGATTCTATGCCTTTCAGTAATTATAATTTTTGTTTCATTGCACAAAAAACAATTGTTGAAGAAAAAGAAAAAAGAGAAGAAAACAAAAAAAAAGGAAAAAAAGTAGAAGAAGAAAAAAAAACAAGAAAAAATCATGTTGCAAAAACAAAGAAAAAAAAGCAAGGAAAAAAAAGTGAAAAAAAAAATGACTCAGTGATTGCCATTGGATATGTAAAAAGCTTGTGTTTCTTCTTTGTCAACTCATTTCCTACATGATTTGTTGGGATCTATTCACTGTATTGTTGGGGTTTGGAGTGTTGGTGAACCTTATTGTTTTAGGTGCTTTGGTTGGTTGCTCCCTAGTCATTTGGCTACATAGCTCCACATTGCTAAATGTATTTGTGCACTCCTTTCCCTTAACCCTTTCTAGCCCATATTACAACCCATATAAAGTCCTCTTGATTGTCTTGTGCATATTGCATTTTAGGGGTGGAGAATTTGAGAGTCTTGTCAAACATATGGTAGATTACATCTTTAGAATGAGTCTTGAGCGAACCTATGCTATATTTTAAACACATGAGTGGGAGTGATTCACATTTCCCAAAAGTGAGGTTCTATCGGTTCATTTAGCTCTGCAATTCCATGTGCTTGCATGATAATCTATGTGGTTCTTTGGGGGTGATCAAGTTTGATATCTAGCTTGTGATCTTATACTTTTCTTTGAAAACCTTCTCGTCCTTCTAATTTTGAAATGTGTTGAGCGCTATTTGGTGTTGCCATTGATTGTTATTCTTCCTTGTGATATCCTATGGCTTACCTACCTTAAAGACGTTGTCAAGTGCTGAGTCCTAGATGTTTTCCCCTCGTTGGTTTTATATAGTGTTTGCTTGAGGACAAGCAACAGTTTAAGCATGGGAGAGTTTGATAAGTGCTTAATGTGTATATTATTTTAGGCTCACTTTCCAACATTTTTAGGAGAATTATGTGCTTTATGCTATTATTTATAGTCTTTTTCCCTTTTTATGCCTCGTTATGGCTGTTTGATGTGTTTTGTAGAATTTTAGACCATTTTGCCCTTACTTTAACCCTATTTAAGTGTATTTTGACTCACCATGGATGCGCCTGAGCTGCTATGCCTATGGAGGGAAGAAGAACAGAAAAATTTCAATTCCATCCAGCACCACGATCAGCCCGTGGTAGATGCCACGGTCCGTGGTAGAAGCATAATTGCTAATCTCTTCGTTTTCCGTCATTGTGTTGCTGAGGTTGATTGGGTTTTCCTATAAATAGGGCGTCCCTTAGCAGCAGAACATGTCCATCATCCCATTCCATTCCTTTTCCTTTCTTCAAGTAAATTAGGAGTTTAGATTAGAGTGAGGCAGAGCAAGTAGAAGAAGAAAATTCGTAAGGAAGCGAGATCGGGTTCTGCAATCGAAAGATTCAAGCACGCATTTTTGACTGAGCAAACTCTACTCTCTTCTTTTCTCTTTTCTGTTGAGATTTATCATTTTATAATAGTTTGATGTTTAATTTAATCATGTGTGAGTAGTTTAATTTTTGTCTAGGGATTTAGTAGTTTATGAAAGAATAGTTGGATCATGTTTTAATTTAAAGAGTTGTGGTTATTTTCATGATTGATTTGATTTTGTTCTATCGAGCGATTTTCATGTTGTGAGTAGATTTTTTGCCAAAATTTACTTGCACAATTAAAACAATCGGGCGAAAAACTGAAAGGTGACATTTGCTTGTTGGACTGCTTGATTAGACCTGACGTGGAGTCATCTCGAAAGAGAGATTTGCTTGTTAGGAGGACTAGATATCAATTCCTCGAGATTTTTGACAAATTAGTTCGAAAGAACTGCTTTTGTTGAGTTTAGGTAAATTTGGTTGAGTTTGAAAGAATAAGCAAATTTTTGGATAGATATCAATTCCTCGAGATTAACCGATTAGAGAAAAGCATATGTTCATCATTTTGATCCAATCAACTTTCATAACTACATGAATTCCTAGGCGTTTTCTTCTTAATTAATTTAAAATTAGTGAATTAGAAGTTGCTAAATTGAAACTACTTGAATTACTTATAGTTGTCTCCTTATTTTCGTACGTTCATTAATCTAAAGTTTGGATTCGCTTAGCACATTTTGAGGGATTATAACCCAATAGTTTCACCCAATCTCTATGGGATCGACCTTGATTTGCTACAACACCACCGTGCTCTTGCAGGCCGAACAGAAAACAACAGGAAGTTCGCAAACTATAGTTATATTTTCTATTTTATCTCCTCATCCTTAACTTCAGTTGCATAACACAAATACCCTATGCACCTTTGCCTTAGCAACTTCCTTGTCTTCATGATTGAAATTACAAAATACTCATTCTCAAGTCTTTCATTGTACAAACATACTTCTCGACCCTTTTGGCTCTTTAGACTGACCTTAGGATCTCTACAATATATGTTTGCCCCATGTACAATCAACCAATCCATTCTCAGTATTATATCGAATTTTAACATATCAAACTGGATCAAATATCCTGGGAGCTCATGCATGGCAATCACAATAGGAACATGTTTATAAAGAATCGAACATTCTATCATTCGCCATTTGGGAATCTAATTCTATAGTTCGCCCACGCAAGCTTGCCCACTTCATTGCAAGGAAGGGAGAGATTAGCAAATAGGTACGTTTACTGCCAGTATCCTTTAAAAGTTCACATGTTTTTCATAAATACCAAAGTCTCATAATATATAATTATTTAATGAAACATTTTCAAATATTATTTTGCCACATAATCTAGTGGACCCACCAATTATCAATCATCAGGGTTTATACCCATCAATTTACCCGTGCGGCCATAAGTCAGGCTATTCGATCGGCCTGGCAAGTGTACACCTACTCAATAATCGCTATATATATATACATATATATATATATATATATATATATATATA
>JACYFF010003369.1:20085763-20108915 GCA_017589665.1 Selenicereus undatus
TATATATATATATATATATATATATACACACATACATATATATATGTGAGCTCATCAGTTTGGGTTCCACTTTCAGATAATAATAATCGTAACAATTTTATTAAGATTCTCTCTCTCTCCCTCATTTTGAAATCAAATGAATTGAAATGCGTGTGTTCATTGAAAAAGAATTTTAGTCATTACTTGTATATGATTGGATGAAGTTTGAAGATGTATATAAGTGACTCATATTATATCCAGTCATGGTGTATAAAGCCTTGCCGTTTGGGACAGTGGTAATGCCCTGTTCATTCTGTTTATCAGTTGTAATAGAGATTATGGAGATGAACAGTGACACAGTTGCAGTGGGGGTGTTATAGTTTTAGCTTACCTAGCCGCCACACAATACATAATTTGTACATATCAAGCTTAACGAAATTCTAGTGATCCACTAAATTATGTTCTGATGACTTTTGACTTCCTGACATGTCATAGTGAGCTTGTCTAGACTTCATTGGCTATTCCCTGTGTTCGTGGTATTGAACAAGTACGGACTCCACAATTTATTAACCTAAAAACGTAAAACACATAAATATTTACACAATGAGTGAAACTCAATATGTTCACTTCTATACTGTAAAAATAAAAACTCATTTTTCAGTGAGCGCACACATATCAATTCATTTTAATTTAAAAATAGGGAGAGAGAGAATTATAATAAAACGATTATTGATTATTATCTTAAAGTGGAACCCAAACGAATCAGCTTATATGTATATTGTGATCATTGAATAGGTGTACACCTGCCACGCTAATCAAATAGCCTGACTTGAGGCAGCGCAGGTACATTGAGGGGCGTAAGCCCTGATGATTGATAACTGATGTGTCCACTTAATTATGTAGTAAAAGAATGCTTGAAAATTCTTCATTAAATAATTATACATTATGAGATTTTGATATTTACAAAAATATATGAAAATTTGAAAGGTACAGATAGTAAATGTACCTGAATCTCTTAAAAGCTCCCCCTCTCTTTGCTGTAAAGACTTGTTTTGGCATGATAACGGCGAAAGTGGTCTTGTTCTAATACAAATAGGTTTTCTAATATTAGTAAATTATAAATAACCTTTGTTATTTTTATTATTGATTTCATTGTTGAATTAGTAACTTAATAAAGAAAAAGCTAAGCTAATTAGATTGATTTATAGGTTTATCTCTATTTCCGATATGGTACAAGTTTTTGGAATCAAATAAAAAGGGTATTAGTGTAAAACAAATTTCATGGCAAATTGGCAGTCATTTAACTCAACACATACGACCTTACTTCTTTGCAAAACTCACAATGCACATACAATGTTTAATTCCTCTCAAAAATTCAACAAAATCCTTTAAATTTGCAATGTAATTTAATTTATATAAATTTATTTTACAATCTCCACTCAAACTCAATCTTTCTTGAACACCCACAACTGTAACTAGCCATGGAACCCTCAAAATTATCATTGTCACCTTAAATTCACACCTAATAACTCTCCCATCTCTAGTATGTGGGCCCAACTTCAATTATCAACACCAACTTTCTTTTAAAATAACTATTTCACTTAGAAATTTATAATTCACAAAATACACCTCTACAACACAATTGTCCTTCAAGCCTAGCCTTCACATAATTTGAAAGAGTGGCTGAATTTACACACTGAAACAGAACAGTTTCCTTTAAAAATTCATATCTCATAGGATACACATCCAAAATTCATGAAATTTTACACACAAATCCCAAATATTACATAGAACCTACACTAAAATGTTCAGAAGTTTTGGACATCCTAATAATTCCCAGAAACTAGAATAGTGGAATAAATTTTGCTCAAATTCGGGAATCAAACTCAACCATTTTTCACTCCCATCTTCCCAATTCAAATACTCAAGTCTCTATTCTTCCTCGTCAACCCTTTAATGGCCAAGATTTCATATTCATACACCAATCTTCAATTTCATTAAATTCACCACAACACAACCCTAATTCCAAACCTTGTTTTTCCCTAAGTACCCATAACACCCATATGTTCCAATCACTCTATGGTAGGGCTTACTTTGAACCAATATAAGAATGCAAGTTATAGATTTACCACCTTTTGCATTGACCAAGCACGTCTATTAAGGATACATACATCTAGAAAATTCCCCCTAAAAAATATGTTCCAATCACTCCTATGTTGGAACATATTCCCCCTAAAAAAAAATATGCAAAGGATGAGTTAGAACAAGATTGCAAGCATTATTGCAAAAATTAATAATGGTTTTCATATATCAAGAAAAATGCAATAGTTTTACAATCAACTAAACACGTTTTGCTACCAAAAAAAGCTATATATAGAACTTTAGTGGTTGTTTATTAATGAAATATTATCAGCGATTACATGCCTACATTCATTCATGACGTGTTTGTCTTGCTTATCATACAACCCTATGTTGGGAAAATTATTACAATGTTCATTAGTTTTGTTAAGATTGATATACCTTTTTATGCATTCAGTTAAATTGTGTGGCACACAACATAATACAATACATCAATCTGTCCTTAATATCATCCAAGTGTTCTTTGACACTCTAAACATTTTCTCGATTGTCAACTAGAGCAAAGACTGCAGAAATTGAAATTCTCCTTATCCTCAGTAGTTAACCAATATTTTTAGATGGACTTTTATAACTTCAAAGTGAAGACCAACAAAGTAAATTTGACCCTAGTCAAAATAAATAAATTTATTAATTTTTTGTTAACAATTTATTTGTTAATAGTAGCTTCTAAGTTGTGCCCACATTATTATCCTTTTCTTAATTTGATGCTACCATTTTTTTTAAAAAAATTATCATCTTTACCTACATCAGTCGATGTGAATTTGGTTTTCTGAAGGTTGGGATTGACTTCATGCAAGGTTCGACAATTGGGAGCAGGGTTGAACAAGTTAGAGCTTGTTGAAGCATCATTGGAGCATATTTGACTAACAAGTTCTAATAGGTTGAAGCATATTGGAGTAGGTTGCAACAAATTTGGGCAGCTTAACTAGCAGCTTGAAAGTTGGAGTAGGTAGGAGCAGGTAGCTTATTTAGTATGCTCACAATTAATGAACAGGCCCTAAATCTATTATAAACATCAACCATAACATTTTCCTCTTCATTCCACACTAAACCTATTTCTAATTCAATATTTGTAATCTGAAACCTAAAATCTTCAAAAAAGCCAAACCAAAAACATTTGATAATCTTGGAAATAAAACTGAAAATGAAAAAAACAGAACCATGATTCTAATGTTCAACGAAATCACATATCCTATGGTAAACTTTAAGGGCTTGTTCGTTATAGCATATTGAATTCACTACATTCTCCAGTAACCTATTAACTATTAGTCAAAATTTCTCCAATCTATTTCAACATGCTCCAATCTATTTCAACCAAATTGAACCCGCTCTCAATCATTCAAACCCACTCGAAGTCAATCCAAACTACTAAAAAAATATAAACTTTTTAACATAAATGACAAACTAACCTCGACTACTATACATAAATAATAATAATTGTTTAGTCGATCAAAAAAAAATTGTTTAGAAAATAGTTTTTAAAAAAATTATTAATGGAAAATTAAGAAACAACCAATGCTCAACTTTATTAAAAAATATATCAATGTGTGCACAACTTTGAAGCTATTATTGACAAATAAATTACTATCCACAAATTAACAAATTAACCTCTAGTAATGTGAGATTTATTTTATTGCCTTTGAGTTCAAAGCTAGATGACTCAATAGTAAGGATAAATTATGTCATGTTGTACACTTCAATTGAATGCATGAGAAAGGAATGCCAATTTTGTCAAGACCAATGTACATTGTAACAATCCCTAATGTTGGTTGCATGGTAAGTAAAACAAGCATGCAATGAATGAATGTAGGGATGTAGTAGATATAGTTTTCATCGAATATATAGCCACTAGATTTTATATGTGACTTTTTGTTGTAATGAAACATTTTTATTCGATTGTAAACAGTTATTACATTTTTCTTGATATATGAAAAATATTATTAATTTGTGCAATAATGCTTGAAATCACATGCAAATTATCTGTTGGATAATTCTTTTGGATGTAAATTAGTATAACAAAATAAAATGTTATTGCACAAAATCATCAAAAATCACTTTAAAATGCTCAAAACATTATGAAACACTCCAACTACTCTAATCTGCTCCAAAACATTCTAAAACACTCCAAACTACTCCATTATGCTCAACATGCTCCAACTACCTACTCCAATCGAGTTAAATATGCTTCAACGTGCTCCAATTTGCTAAATACTAGTCAAATCTATTCAACCTTGCTCTAATCTACTTTATGCTATTCCAATATGCTCATAACAAAAAGGCCCTAAAAGGAAGTTGCCACTTTAGATATCTTGAATTGAAAGCAATAATGACCTTTGAAGAAATGACAAATTTATTGAATCTCCAAAATTGAGTTGAACCATAATCTACACAGAGTAGGCTTGATCATTCAAGAAAAAGCAGATATTGATGAGTATATTAATCAACGAATAAAGATGGGATGACAAAAATGGAAGAATACTTCAGGAGTGTTATGTGATAAGAAGAACCCATTAAAGCTGAAGATGAGAGTTTATCATATGCCTAGTAGACCACCTTTATTGTATAGTGCTGAGTGTTGGCTAATTAAGAAGATACAAGCCCAAATGATGATGTTGGTTGAGATGAGGATTATTCGTTGGATGTGTTGGTACATGATATTGGATATAATTAGAAATATAATGGTTAGACACGAAGTAGGAGTAACGTCCATGGAGGATCAGATGAGAGATGCTAGACTTAGTTGATTTGGTCTTGTAAGAGAAGGAGCACAGATGCTCTATTGTGGGGATGTGAAAGGTTACCCTTCCACAGTATGGAAGGGGTTGAGGCAGATCTAGGAAGAGTTAGAACAAAGTTAGTAGACACAATTTAAAAAATTTAAGATTAATGGAGGAGATGACTCACAATAGAAGGCTACGAAGATTTAGGATTAAGGTTGCAGATCTGAGATAAGCTGTCACCTACATATCCTATAGGTCACAAGGGTTTAAGAATTGTGGATGTGGTGTTCTGGTTATTACTTATCATGGGTTTCCATTACTTGTGTATGCTAGTAGTATTTTTGTTCTTATTCAAACTTGTTATTATATAACTTAGAGCCTGTTCTTTTCATGGGTAAATTGGAGTGGGTAAGAGGTTGAAGTGGGTTGAGGTTGATTGAGGTGGGTTTAAGTTGTTTTTTTTTTTCTTTTTTTGAGGTGGGTTGAAGGGGGTTCAAGTAGGTTGAAGTGGCTTGAAGTAGGTTGAAGTGGGTTGACATTGCTAAATCCAAAATGACCCAGGAAAAGAACAGGGCCTTAGTGTTATTAATTTATTGGGCCAAACTTTTCTCTTTTACTTACTATTGTTTGTGGGTAGTTTTGGTAATTTTTATCCCTTTCTATCAAAAGATTTTCAACTATAAAACGTTTTATCAAAAAAAAATTTGTATTACCTCCATACGGGCAATACCCATATCGGTAAGGTCGCTTACATTCGGATCTCTCCAGATCTCACGCAAGAAGAATTCACACTGACAGTTGTTATTGTTGTTACATTGTATTATAGGTTGAGTTCTAAAAAAATGCAGTACATTGTAATGGAAATTAGTATATTCTTGTGAATGAGTTTCTTTCAAACAATAATATAGCATATAAGAGGCTAATATTTTGTTGGAAAGAAGAGGAAAGGGCACCAGCTTCTGTGGAGCAATATACATACACAACTATGGCCAACCCTCCCTGATTCATCGGCAGACCTTGCTCATCACAACCACAACCACCCATTACCACAAGAAGTTCTTGATAGTTGGCATGCAACTAGAGCACCCTAATTTAGAGAAAAACAATAAGGAAGGCTAACGGGGAAAACCTACACTAACAAAGTATTATTAGGAATCTTTGCAGGCACCTACGTAAAAATAGACAAAGAATAACATGGTGCCCATATAAATGCTCTTATCGATAATCTTAATGTAAATGCACGATAAAGATAAAGGGGAGCCACCACAACAACAATTAGAAAGTGATGGAGATCCACCCATGACCATGATTACCTACCCTCAAGGAGGTCCAAGCCAATTGGACTCAATGGCTAAAGTGCAAAAAACATGCCTAGTTTGCCTTCGTCATTTTCAGCCTTCATCCTGTTTTCAGCCCGTGCAGAAACCCGGTTTTGTGCACCTTTTTACGTGACCTTCCAATGGGTATGATTGGGATGCAGGAGGCCTAACTTTAGTTTTAAGATGTATTCTTTCCAATAAGACCAGTTGCAAGTCATTTGGAGGTCATTTGCTACCTCAAATCAACTGTTGAAGTCAAGTGCTCAAAACTGTTTCAGTTCTACCCAGTTCTGGAAATGGGTCTCTTTGGACGCCCAAAGCTCCTCCATTTGGATTGAAACTTTTATGGCTTGAAAGTAAATTAAAAATATTATCAAGTGGCCATAAAAAAACTCAGCCAAATTACGCACATGAGGAGCTATTAACCAACAAAGTTAGGGAAGAAAATCCGTTTTACCCCGGGTGCAAACAGCTGAATGTCCTTTTGTCCTTTGAGGTGATTGCTTCAATCAAAGTACTAATCCCCTTGCAAATGGCTACATTAGAGTGCCAAGCTGCTGTTTGAAGTCTCCTAAGCTCCCAAGGTCGAAACCTAAGCCTCAAGATCAACAATGAAGATGTGTCAAGCCACGGTTTAATCTAGCCGTTTTTGTGTTGTTTTGATTTTCGCGTTTTAGCCTAGTTTAGCTTCTAATTTGACTTTGTAAGCTGAATGTTTGTGTTTAGGAGGATTATAAGACCTCCCTTGTTGCCTTGTATGAGAGTTAGTTGATGTTTATGCAAAGAAGTTGAGCCTTAGCTCCTTTGAACTCTCAAACTCTCTTCTAGCTTATCTCTATCTTGGCCGGGTAGGGTGGTGTTCTAGCAAGAGTCTTGACTTCTTCTTGGTGGTGTTTCTATATCCAAGAGGTTGTTAAGGGCGCTAGCATAAACCTTGGTGATGTTCCTGTATCCAAGTGAGGTGCTAGATTCGGTCCCAATCACAAAACTATCCTAGTTTGAGTTTGTATTTACAAAGAAGCTTGAATCTGTTTGTTCCCTGTACATTATGATTTGGTTTGCTTTGAGTGCCCTCGAAAATATACATCAGGAAGCATAAGGCATATAGCATCCTTTCATGTAAGTTGTGTACCTGTGCAAGAGGAAATAGTCAAAAGCAAGATTAAGGAGTCTGAAAAGTAATTCAATGAATAGTTATGGAACAGTAAAATGCTAGCATTCAGTAACAAGCTGTATCATGGCACAATAGAGAGGAAGCTTGATGACATAAACATGCTTCTCCTTCTGCAACATGTTTCATAAAGCACTTAGAAAATGATATTCTCCTAGAATTTGTGTGAAAAAAAAATGGTTATACCTGTGTAAGCATGATAGAGAGTGGTCTGTTCAATATGCAATAGTATTTAGAATTTTCTAATGAACAAGGCTTCTAGTGTATAGACGCATAAGAAAATAAGTTTGAAAGGAGTTAATGCATACGAGGACAACTAAGAAAGTGGTGGCAATTAGTAAATCCTGCAAAATACAATTATTTTTGTCTAGAGCACAATGAGAATTACGCTCTAATATAAATGAATTGTTAGGAAAATAATAATTGAAATTCGAGCTTAGTATATGCGGAAGTGGTAAAGGATGTAGATGTTGGGAATATCACACATGAGTAAAGAAGTCCCACATCGGGAGTTTGAAAAGAAGAGTCATGGTATATAAGTCCAGTGGGCTACTCCTCCTATTGCCAATTGGTTTTAGGATGGAACCTCACTTGGGCTTGTTGCCATGGACCTTGGCTGAAGTGGGCTCATTCCTTGTATCTCTCTAACAAGTGGTATCAGAGCCGATAGTGCGTTCGGCTAGGCGACAAAGGTGAGGCATGGTGGACCCCATGGATGAGCTTGGTGAAGTGACAGTAGGTGTTGATCGAGCGGGAACATGTGTGCTGCAGCGTGGCTCGATGGCGTGGATAAGCTTATGATGGTGGCTTGACACTTTGGTAAATGCTTCCGCTCAAGGGGGAGCTTGTGCGTTGATGTGGTGTGGAAGAGACTCACGTGCGAGGGGGAGATTGTTGGGAATATCACACATGAGTAAAGAAGTCTCATATCGGGAGTTTGAAAAGAAGGGTCATGGTATATAAGTCAAGTGGGCTACTCCTCCTATTGCCAATTGGTTTTATGATGGAACCTCACTTGGGCTTGTTGCCATGGACCTTAGTTGAAGTGAGCTCATTCCTTGGATCTCGCCAACAGTAGATATTTGAGAATATAAAACAAGATCAAAAAAAGATAGTAGGAGGCACATGATTTTTACGTTGAAACCCAAATCGGGAGAAAACCAGGGTGGTAACAATGGCACAAAATCCACTATAATATGAGTAAGTACAAAACGATCTCAAAGTAAACGCTCAAGGAAGAGATCAATAGGAGAGATAAAGATCTCAAAGCAAACGCCCAAGGAAGAGATTAATTACAACGAAAATATCTCAATACTAACTCTCAATAAAATATAGAATAGAAAAGGGAAGTGCCGAAAGGCACACCCAAGTGCTCCGCTCTGAGAGGCCAACGCCTAATGCCCCGCACCAAACAAGGTTAAACAACCTAGTATTTATAGAGAAGTCTCAAAAGTACCAACGGTTTAACCCTAGCCGCAAACATATGTCGTCTTGGCCACTAAGCAGCATCTTCATAGAAAAGGAAAAAAGATATTCAATACAAATATGGAAATAACATAATTTCCAGAAAATAAAATATCTCCAACCATACAATTTGAGCCATGGGTGCCAAGCAATAATTTTTTTTTTAAAAAGGAAACAATTTAATTTTTTCCAAGACCGACAAAGAAATTTGGGACAAATCCCAACACGAATGACGATGAATCTTGTTTTTCCATACTACATAGGAAGAGGAAGCTAAGAGTTTGTCAAGATGGCCATCTAGAATGTATGCTTCAACCCCAAACTTTCTATATAAAAGCACAAAACCTAATCCCGCTAACTAGAGCCTTATTGACGATCTTGTTGACGATCATAACCAAACAAATACTGCTATAAACAAGTTCGTGCAGATAGTCTTTATTAGGGAGATGAATAATGGAAGTAGGACTAAGCTTCTTAGACCTAGAAAAATCACTGAAAATATTGAACAAGGAACCCTTATTGGTGCTCCAACAATTTTGAATGGGGATGTTGTGAAGTGGATCTTATTCATCCTAGCACTTAACCTTGTTACACTTAAGTGACAAGAAACCACATATTTCCAAATGGCATACAACCCGAACATACAATTTGATTCAAAGGCAATAGAAAGTAGTAAAGGCCACTCAAGATTGGAGCTTTAGGATAAGATCAGAGAACAAAACGCTCCCAAATAAAGGAGAGGAACCTATCAACATGAGAAGTAAAGACCACAATCACGGATAAAATTATTCAAGCTATTAAACGAGATCTCGAAGAAACAAACCTCGATTGATCGGTGATGGACTTATACGTAGTTCCAGTATTGCTTCGGACTTATCACGCTTACATTGGCATAAACCCTAGCCTAGTAGGAGAATCAGTTTTTTGAATATAGGGAGAATCAAGTTTTATATCCTTCATCATGTTGCAGTATCAAGATTAACAAAAACCAAAAATAAATCTAAATATAAGTTGATATTCCTGAAATTAATTAAACGCTACATTCGAAGAAGGCTTAGCATTTGTACCTTTTATTAGTTAAATGCTAACATTGGGCACACTTTATTAGCCTTAAGTCATCAAAATAATTTATTTTCTTTTAAAATATTGCATGTAGTCTTTGGTTATTTGCAACATCAATGAGTTAATAATATAAACAAAATAAATATTGAAATCACAAATTTATTTCCTCAATTGCTAAACTTTGATATTATTGATTGAACTAATTATTTCCTAAATTTATTCTAAAGTTATTTACTAAAATTATTTTGAACTTATTTGTTGAACTTATTTTCAACTTATTATGAGTTTATTTGTTGAACTTATTCTAAACTGAATTTATCTAAACTTATTATATAAGAAATAGGCTAAGAATAATGGGGCTCCAATTTCATGGCCTACGAGCAACTAATTTTGAAGGAAGCATGTAAATTGCCAGCCTATAATTGGTGATACGCAGGAGGCTTGTTCGAGGAGGGTTAAGCCATTACCCACACCCGGCCCTTTACCTAGTTACGAAAGTCATATCCATACCCATATGCATAAGAATTTGGATTATTTTATCTATATGCTTAACTATCTGGTTTTTTGAGCTTCTGAGATTTTATTCAGATATATGTAGAGAATGTAGCATCCATACCCGCATGCACATTATATTTGAATTAGTAATTTAGGCTACACTGGTTGAAAAAAAGCTCAATTAGACTCACATAAGTTAAATCATACGAAAAAAAAATTAAGTTTTCTTCTCCACAAAAATGGAGATTAATATACGAAGTCAGCTTTATCACAAATAGAATATTACTATACCAAACTAGTGTAGTGTGTTAAAAGAATCAATTCATGTTATTTTGCTTAATTGAAATGATAAAAATCTTAACTGAGCTACTTTAACGATCTATGGGGCACAACTCGCGGTTTTATAGTACAACTTTAATTTTATTAAAGAAATTTTGGACGATGATATATTGTGCCTTAGGATTATTAGACAATAACACTCTCAACTTTGAACTTAGATATCCGTCCGCCAAACTATGGACCTAATTGCTGTTTATACTAAGATTGATTTTGAAGATATTTTTAATCAGTGATGCAATTATGGACCTGTGCTATGCACAGAGCATTTTAATCTTGATTTTTTTCTAAAAAGTACTAAAATATGTAAATACCGCCAGTTAGAATATTTATAGGTTGGAAAAAGTCTCTCTTTATAAACCGTCACATAAGGGCAAAAAAAAACAATTTTGCATATCAATGTTTCATTGATGGTATACATGATAAATAAAAGGCCGAAATCATATACCCAAATATGTAAAGCCCACAAATATGGCAAGAGCACTATTCGATAGTACACAAAAACACAATTTAGAATTATTAAGAACAAATAAACCTTATATAATTTGACCTTAAGATGTTTGTGGATTTTCTAAGATTTATTGTTTCGTTCTTTGGAAAACATACACATACACCATATTTTCTTGTTCCTCTATTGCTTGTCAAGTAGACATTTCATACACGTACCTCCTCTGCCTTCATTTGGATTTTAAACCAGTCAATATGAATGAAGAAAATAATGATCCATTCAATCAAAAAATACCAAAATCGGAATTTAAAATGTGAGAATCAAAAAGCAATAATGCTTACAGAAAAAGCTTACGGGGGAGGAGGGGAGGGTTAATTTATGTGTTCAAGAAAAATTATAAACCAGATACAACTTTTTTTTTAATCATTAATCGTTGGTGGGCTTCAACAAAAAATAAATAAATAAATAAAAGAAACAATCCAATAATTGGTCCAATGTATGAATGTAAACATAGCTTCTAAATGACAACAATCAAAATTCCCCCCTGGCCTTTTGTATCCTCTCTATCTCTCTATCCCTCCTTCATCATCTCCTTTCCCTCTTGAATCATCGTCCCTCACTTCTTGTCCCTAACAAGATTCCATATCTAGGGAGAAATTTGGGAGAGCAACAATGTGGGGACCCCAAAATCATCTGTATAGCTGGATGCATATATAGCTTTGTTTATACTTCTCCACCTTTTACAACAATAAGCAAAATAAAAAGAAAATTCACAACCACATAATATTTAGCTTAGCAGACCACCAAAACATAACTAAACACTATCCTCCCTTTGATACTCCCCCTCAAGTTGGGTATGCAAGCAAACTACGAACACCCTACTTGAATAAAGCTTTGTGCAAGTGATTGATAGACACAACCTTTGTTATGGATTAACCAGCTAATTTATAGAGTGCACATACCCAAGTTTGACTTATCTTGATGTAAGTTTGTCTCACACATAGTAGCAATAATCCATTTCAATGTGCTTAGTGAGCTCATGAAAGACTAAATTGGCTACAATGTAAAGGACAACCTGATTGTTACAAAACTAGGTAATAGGTAGCAGATCTTTTACTGTAAAAGTAAGATCCTTCAAGAGAGCAAGCACTGAAGTGATTTCACAGCAAGTTATAGTTGTAGCTTTATACCCAGCCTCTGCTGAAGATATAGAGAACACATTCTTCTTCTTAGACCTCTAAGATATGAACGACTTGCCTATAAGAATGTCATAACTAGTGGTGGACTTTATACCCATAGGATAGCTAGCATAATCTAAATCATAATAAGCTAAAAAATGTGAAGTACGAATCTGAAGCCAAAAAAATGTCTTGACCTAAAGTATCTTTAAGATAGCTTAGAATGTAACATATTTCAAATGCTCATCAGTTGGTTGGCTCATGAACTAACTGAGGATTTGAACATTATAGGTAATGTTTGTCATAGTGATGGTTAGTAGATTAGCTTATCAATGATCTTCGATATTGATCTTGATTTTCTAGTGGCTTCCCAGCATAAGCAACAACTTGACATTAGGTGTCATAGGAAATTTTAAGGGTTTGAAATTATAAATTCTTGTCTCTTTTGAGAAATCCTTCCCTAATACTTCCTTTGGCACACAAAGATCCCTTCAATAAATCTTTGAATTTTTGAACCTGAAAAAGATTTGAGTTATCCTAAGCCCTCTACATGAAACCAAGAATGAACAAAACCTCTTCACTTTAGTCATATCTTGGCTGCAATTACCAATAACAATCATACCATCAACACAAATGAGTATTCAACCATAAATTATAATATTTTATACCCTTTTATTATCTTATAATTACTCAAAATAAATTGGTTAATTAGATTTTTAATAAGGTTTTGTTCATTTTGTAGGAATTGGAAACTTGGGGAAAAGATGAATAAATAATGAGAAGCTTTGGATCAAGTGGAAAAAGGGCAAAAGAAGTAGAACTGGCCTAGCCTAAGTGTGGTGTCCGACCCGATCTCCCTCAGCCTAGTCCACCCTTCGTATCCTTTCCTTCTTCCTTCTTTCCCTCTTTTTCTCTCTCCTAAGCTGGGCTCCCTCATTTTCAGTCAGCGACCCATTTCACACGAAGCCTAATCGCCAGACCAGCCTCCAGGTTCATTTATCATCACATAAAAATCACATGGCAAGCACATGACACGACAAGCTCTTCTCTCCCTGTTATGGGCTGGCCTAGTTAGTTCCCCTCTATCTCCAGCCTGCTTCCACTTAATAAAAAAAAAAAACACATGCTGTGCACGTGACCAGTCCAGCCCCCATGTTTTCTTCTTCTCCTGCGGTTCCCAACCTACAAAAGCCAAGAAAACAGAGTGGGGAGCAGGCTCTTCCTCTCCCCATGACTCGGTCGTTTCTTTCTCTCTCTTTCTTCATTCAAGTTCTATAATTAACATCATCATCATTCCGAAAATTTCAAATGAATTGTTTAGAGAGTTAATAAAGGCAATAAAGGGCAATGAATGGGGTGAATCGAAGCGACAAAAAGTAGGGCTAGAAACAGAGCAAGGAGCGGGGTTCTCAGCCTTCAATTTTTCATTTGTTTTCTGCTTTCAATTTCAGATCAAGTTGTAGACCTTCAACCTACTCTAATTGATTCTTGACTTCAATTATTGAGCAAAAAGAAAGACTGCTTTGGTGTGCGATTTTTGGAGTGTTTTCCATTCTCATTTTTTTTCATTTTCACTCCTCTTTTTAATTTATAGATTCAATTTCTTGTTAGGAGGATTTATGTAATTCAAGTCAAGGTTGTGAAATTCAATTTGAACTTTCGATATTCGGTTGAGAAAAGTACTTGATTTGGATTCGCGTTGGGCATCTAGGTTCCAGATTACACTTTGAAGTTGGAACTTTTGATATTCGGTTGTGACTCTGTGTCTTGAGCATCTGGGTATTTCGTTTAATTTTATTAATTGTATTGGGTATGATGAACTTCTCAAATCAGAGCCTTGGTATTGCTCTTAAGGTCATCTGTTTTATTAGTGGTTGTTTTTAGGGTTATGTGTGTTAACATATATGGTGAGTTTGTTTTTTTGTGTTGATTTAGCCTCATAAGTAATTAGATTCGATAATTTATCCCTGAACGACACCCTAAGTACTAAACGAAATGCCGTATACTTGTGAAAATTGCAACAAGTTTTTGGCATCGTTACCAGGGATGATTTTGTGAAATTCATTTGCATCAAGTCGTGGGTTTAGTTATTTGAGTCATTCGAGTCATTTTTATTTTAGTTTTATAGTTGTGATTTTTGGTTTTGATTGAGTCATTATTTAGTTTTAGTAATTTAGTTTAGATTATTTTTTATTTTTAAATTAAGTTAGTATTTTGATTTTTGCTGAGATAAGTTTCAATTTGATTTTTAGAGGTTATTTACTACTAAAAAACAGTACTAACCATTTTGGTTTATATGCAGCAAAAGGAAACAAGGGAGAATTGATAAAAAAAAAACAACACAGTGCTAAATTTTTTATCAGTTTTAGATTCTGCTCGAATTTATTTTTGGTTTGGTTTTTTCTATACTGATATTTTTCAAGGATTTAGCATAATGTTTATAGTTTGTGTAAATTTTTCAGGAATTTTTGGGACTGTCTAAAATTTTTTGTGAATTTTGGAACTTATAATTTGTTTGCAGTATACTGCACAGTACGGGGACAGAAAAAATTCAAAAAAAAAAGAAACTCATGTCCCTCATGATTGTGTTGAATTTACTGTGTATAGAGTTCTGATTTTATGATTTTTATTTTCTATTTTAGTTTTATTTTTAGAATTGGGTTGTTTAGGTTTGGCTTATTTTCTATTTTCTTCTAGTTCATTTGTGTTTGTGTTTGTGTTTTTGTTTTTGTTTTTAGATTTGATCATTTTTTGTTTTTGTGTTTAGGTCTGATTCACATTTTGATTTTGTTTTGTGGTTTAGAAGAAAGGAAAAAAAGAAAAAGAAAAAATCCAAAATCCAAAAAAAATTAGAAAAAGAAAAGGACCAAAATTATATCCTGTTGTGAGGGTGTGGGATTTACGCACCTGGTTGGGTTAGAGACCCTGAGAATAACAGACGTGTTAGGAGTGAACCCGGCCATGGCTTAGAGTCCAAACCCAAACCCAAGCCCAAATTTGATGAAATGGGACAAGAAAAATCTTTGAGTGATATTTTCTGTCCTCTTAGGACTGTTTTATCATCTTGTTTCACTATACCTGACCTTGGATCAAATGTGACTTTCGAATTAAGACCTCACCATACTCAAATGCTCCCTGAATTCACAAGTTTAGAGGATGCTTATTTATTTTTGAGGAAATTCAAAGAAGTATGTTCTATGATGCATTTCCATAATGTCCCTATTGATGTTATGCGAATGAAATTGATTTCTTTTGCTTTGAAAGATTCTACTAAACGTTGGATGTATGGTTTGGCTGCTAATTCTATTACCTGTTGCAATGATTTTGTAAGATTGTTCTTAAGAAAATATTTCCCTAATGCAAAGATTGTTAAGTTAAGGAATGAAATCAATCAATTTGTGCAACTGGATAGGGAATCATTTTGAAAATATTTTGATAGGTTCAAAATTCTTTGGCCCAGTATCCCCATCATGGTTTAGACCAAGCACGTTTGTGTCAAATTGTATATGAAGGACTTGACCAACATACTAGAACCATGGTAGAGTCCATGTGTCAGGGTGACTTTCTTTCTAAGAGCGTCACGACGACTTGGGAATTCCTAAAGGGCTTAGCTGAGAAAACTATGCACTAGGAAACCGCTCACGATGATAGCTTAAGTTCTATGTTCGCAAGGGATGGGTTGCATTCTGTCTCTGATGTAAGTCACTTAGAGTTTAAGATTGCTGTTTTAGAAAACATGTTGAAGGGATTGTTTCCCCAGATTCCCCAGATATTTCAGGCTTCTAAGGTGTCCTATTCTCAATGTCAGCCCTTAGGTAATTCTTTAACTACTTGTCCTTATTTTGCTCACCAGTTAGCAACTGGACAAGAGCAAGCGAGTATGGCCTTCCAGAGACCAAAGAATGATCCTTTTTCTCCTTGTTACAACCCAGGCTGGAGAAATCACCCTAACTTTTCTTGAAGTAATGGACCAAATGCTGCGGTTTCTAACTCCTAGCTCATCTCCCATCCCTCAAATTCCTTTCAAAGACTGGCTTTTCTAGGTGTTCCCAATGCACCTAGGCCTCCACTTCCTGTAGCTCAAGTTTTACCGCCTCCTAGTTATACTAAGACTAATAAAATTAAGAGGAGAATTAATAGCAATATGGAGAGAATGATTAATACAAGCATGGAAAGAATTATGAGAATGATGATTGAGCAGTTTTCCCAATTAGCATCATCTTCTAGGAAGCCAGGTACTTTTCCAAGCCAATCTGAGGTGAACCCTAAGGGTCATGCCTCCTCTTCTTCTGGTGCTAATCCTAGTGAGCCTATGAGGAAAGTGAATGCAGTTATATCTCTCCGATCTGGTTAAAAGATTGATAACCAAGTGAGAAATCCTAATGAACACTACAAGTATCCTCACCAATTCTTTTAAAATTCTTCTCCTCCTCCTCCTCTAGAAACTGGTTCATCCAATAGTTTAGGGGATGCTACTGATGATATTCATAATGATTTTGATACTCACTTTTCTTCGAAGTCACCTTCTAAGAAAGTAGAGCCTAAAGAGAAAGAGTCATCTGATTCTTCTTCTCCTTCTTCTACTAAGAAAGTCTATATACCTTTAACCCCTTTTCTCTGTAGGCTTAAAAACAAAGATTAAGCTCATGTTGAGAATATGAGACAGACCTTCTCTCAAGTCAAAATCAACATTCCTTTACTCGATACTATTCAACAGATGCCTCCATATGGTAGATTTTTAAAGGATCTATGTGTGACCAAGAGCGCCACTAGTGTCCCTAAAAAGGCTTTCTTCGCCTCTGGCGCTAGTTCTATTCTTTCTCATCAAATCCCAGTGAAGTATAAGGACATCGGTTTTCCTATTATTTCTATAGGCATAAGGGACCAACTTATTCATAGAGCTTTGCTTGATTTAGGGGCAAGTGTCAACTTGATACCCTTCACTGAGTATGAGAGGCTAGGATTAGGTGAGCTAAAACCTACCAAAATGGTCATTCAATTAGCTGATAGATCGACTAGGTTGCCTAAGGGTGTAGTTGAGGATGTGCTAATTAGAGTGGGTGAATTTATTTGCCGTGTGGACTTTGTATTAATTGAAACTAGGAAGGTGTCCAATTTAGCTAGTCAAGTCCTTGTGATTCTAAGGCGTCCTTTGTTGGCCACTACCAATGCCCTCATTAATTACAGGAATGGTATGATGAGACTGTCTTTTGGCAACAAAACCTCATAATTGAACATCTTTAACATGCAAAGATAGTCTTCTGATTTTGATGATATGGAGTTTTCTACTCTTAACTAGGTGGAAGATTCTGTATTCCATGATGACTTTGATGATATGTTGTTGCTGAGTATGAGTCATTTTTTGTTAATGATGAGCCTGAATATGATGTGCTTTAGTTAGATGACTTATGCTCTGCTGCTGATTGTCTGCTTACTATTGTTTCTGAATCTGCTCTTGAATCTGTTTCCACTCCTGCTCTTGAACTAAAATCTCTTCCTGGCTCTCTTAATTATGCATTCCTAGGACCCGATAAATCCTTACCTAGCATTATTGCTTCTGACTTAGATCGGGACGAAGAGGACAAACTGATTACCCTACTTAAATAGAACAAGGAAGCTATAGGGTGGACTTTTAGGGGACATCAAGGCTATTAGTCCTTCCATTGTGCAAAATAGAATCCATTTAGAGGACAATGCTAAGCCTTACCGAGACTACCAAAGGCGTTTGAACCCAACTTTGCAGGAAGCAGTTAGGAAGCAAGTACTAAAGTGGTTAGACCATGGGATTATTTATCCGATTTCTGATAGTGAGTGGATTAGCCCTATTCAAGACCGGTATTACCATGATTAGGAATGACAAGAACGAGTTAGTTCCTACTTGAGTTCAATCTGGGTGGCATGTTGCATAGATTATAGGAAATCGGATGCTGCCACTAGGAAAGACCATTTTCCCCTTCCTTTCTTAGACCAAATGTTAGAGAGGTTGGCTAGACATTCCTTCTATTGCTTTTCGGATGGATATTCTGGCTATACTCGGATCTCTATCACCCTTAAGGATCAGGAGAAAACTAGTTTCACCTATCCATTTTGGACTTATGCCTTTAGAAAGATGTCATCTGAACTATGTGATGCCCTTGCTACCTTTCAAAGGTGCATGATTTCTATTTTCTTAGATCTAGTTGAGCTGTGCATGAAATTTTGATGAATGGCTTTTCTGTGCTTGGGTCTTCCTTTGATCATTGTCTCTCTAATATGAGAACAGCTTTGGAAAGGTGTGGGGGGGAAAACTTAACCTTGAATTAGGAGAAGTGTCAGTTCATGGTTAAGAAGGAGATAGTCTTACACCACATTATTTCTAGAGATGGGATTGAGGTAGACAAGGCTAAGACTGATCTGATTGTTAATCTTTCCTCTTCCACTTATGTGAAAGAGGTGAGGTCTTTCCTTAGACATGCTGGCTTCTGTCGTCGTTTCATTAAGGACTTTAGTAAGATAGCAAAAACATTGACTAATCTGCTAGCTAAGGATGTGCCATTTCACTTCTCTGATGGGTGTCTTGTGGAATTTACTAAGCTTAAGGAAGCCTTGACCTCTACTCCCGTTCTTCATCCTCCCATCTGGGGAGAACCATTTAAGTTGATGTGTGATGCGTTTGATTATGCTATTGGGGTTGTTCTACGACAACGTGTTGATAAGAAGTCTCATGTTATTTATTATGCTAGTCACACTCTGAATGATGCCCAACTGAACCATACTGTAACTGAGAAAGAATTCTTAGCTGTGATCTTTGGTTTTAAGAAATTTAGACCTTATCTAATTGGGTCTTATGTGATTGTTTATACTAACACTCTGCTTTGAAGCCCCTTCATTCCAAGAAGGATGCTAAGCCTAGACTTGTGAGATGGATCTCGCTTTTGCAAGAGTTTGACTGTGAGATTAAGGATAACAAAAGTTCTAAGAACCTTGTAGTTGACCATTTGTCTAGGATTCTCTATGAAAAGGAGAGTGAGTCAAGTATTAACTAGTGCTGATGAGTAATTATATGTTGTCCACTCTAATCCTTGGTATGCTGACATTGTAAACTACCTAGTTACTGGTAGGATCCCTGAGGGTTGCACTAAGAATAACATAGATAGGTTCTTCCACCTTGTGCAATTCTTTGTTTGGGATGACATTTATTTGTTTATATACTACTCTGATCAAGTCTTCAGGAGGTGTATTCTTGACAATGAGGTGAGGAGTGTCCTTTCTTTTTGTTATGACCAGGCATGTGGGGGGCATTTTATTGGTAGGAAAACTATAGCCAAAGTTCTTCAATGTGGTTTCTATTGGCCCACTTTATTTAGAGATGCTTTTGAGTGTTGTAAGAGTTGCTCTACTAGCCAGCAGTTAGGTAGAATAAGTAGGAGAGATATGACCCCACTGAATCCCATCATTGTGGTGGAGATTTTCGATGTGTGGGTATTGATTTTATGGGATCATTTTCGTCTTCTTTTGGGAATGAGTACATTTTATTAGCTGTGGATTATGTTTCTAAGTGGGTTAAGGCCATCCCCTCTAGAACCAATGATGCTGAAGTCATTGTGAAGTTCCTTAGGGAGAACATCTTTGCTAGATTTGGTATGCCTCGTGCTATCATTAGTGATTAGGGCATCCATTTTAACGATAGGTCTTTTGATGCCTTACTAAAAAGGTATTTCATAGCCCATAGGCTTGCTACCCCCTATCATCCTCAAATTAGTGGCCAAGTTGAAGTGTCTAATTGGCAAATTAAACTGATTTTAGAGAAGACAGTGAATAGAAATAGAAAAGATTGGTCCGACATGCTTGTAGATGCTCTATGGGCATATACGATGGCTTTCAAAACTCCTTTGGGTATGTCACTTTATGGGGTTGTTTATGGTAAGCCTTGTCATCTCCTTGTTGTGATTGAGCATAGAGCTTGTTGGGCCATTAAGATACTTAATCATGACTTGACTGAGGCCGGTGAGGAGAGAAGACTACAACTCAGTGAGCTTGATGAGATTAGAGTTTAGGCCTATGAGAGTGCTCGATCTTACAAAGAGAGGGCTAAGTTATTTCATGACAAACATATTCTTAGGAAAGAGTTTGCCCCAAGAATGAAAGTACACTTATATAACTCTAAGGTCCATTTCTTTCCTAGGAAACTAAGTTCCCAATGGACGGGTTTGTATATTGTCTCACATGTTTCTCTATGGTGCAATTGAAATCCAGGACACTAAGAGTGGTGCCATTATCAGAGTGAATGGCTAGTGCTTTAAGCGATTTCTGGAGTTCCCAAGTAAAGAAGATGTGGAGTGTTTGATACTCTGTGAGTCGAGTCTTGATCAGTGATTGTGACGCTGGGATAGCTCGGGTGTACGTAGCACCTGACCGGGTTTGCTTGACATTTGTTCCCTTCCTTTCTCTTTCTATCTTTTTTTCCCTTTTTCTTTTCTTTTTGTATATGTGGTTGCTTTTCTTTTTCTCTTTTGCGTATATATGTTGTACATTTGTTTTTGAGTCATGTCCTTTTTGTTTTAGATCCTTGTTTTTATTTTTGTATATTTGTTATCTTTTTAGTTTTTCTTTTGTGCTTCATGTTTCTTTCCACTCTTAATGAGGAGATTGTCTCATTTAGGTGCGGGGGTTGGGAAACTATGTTCAAAAAAGGAAAATTTGAACCAAAAAACAAAAAATAAAAACTTGTAAAGTCCAAAAAGATTTTTGTTTTGTTTTTGGGGAATGTGTGTGCTATTCTAATTGGCTATGCTCTCTTGCACCTTAGTATTAGGTTGTATATAGATGTCGTGTGCATTGATAGAGCTTATTTCTAAAGTATGATATTTGTATACGATCCTAACTCCCGACATTAATTCTAAGCGAGCTTCACTTTGGTAGATAACCTGTGAGATTTTGAGCCTTAAAGACTAATTTATCGATTTTAGTCTGATTTTTCTTTCATGTGTGTCTCTTTCATCATTACATCTCTACAACTTGGTTTGATTCTCTTTGAAATCACATTTGGCATATGTATTATGATAATATGATAGAGGCATTCATTTGTTTTTGTGAGTTACATAGCCAAATTGCCACCCTTGTTTAGAATGTTTTACCATTTGCTATCCCTTTTGAGCTTTGGCCTTTTTGTTCTAAACCCTTCATTTTAGCCATTGACCTAAACAGATTTCCTATTCCTAAGCCAAGGCTAGTGAAGCAACACTTCATTATTTGGTGGGTTATTTTGCTGGGTATTTTATGAATTTGGTGGTAAATTTTGGTATATGTTGGTATGTATCATGGTGATCATTTGAAAATTGAGTTGTATTGCTTTTGTACATGACATTCATTCATTTTCTTTCATAAAGAAAGAGTAAAGAAAGGAAAAAAAAAAGCAAACAAAATGAAAAAAAACAAATGAAAAAGTTTCCGTTGAAAAAAAAATTCAAAAAAAAAGTTAAAAAAACTAATCAAAAATTCAAAAAAGACCTGTGAATAAGAGTGTTTGGGACATATGTATCCTTGTATACTCATTTCCAATGGTCAATTGTAATTGGGGTCTATTCTTATTTTGTGTTTTGAGAGACTGTGTGCTCATTATAATTGGTGTAAGTGTTAGTTACTCATTAGCTATGGCTTTTAGCTTCTCATTTTCCCAAATCACTTGTCCATCTCTTACCTTAACCTTAGCTCAATTACAACCCTGAAAAGTCCTCTTGATTATTATTTTGCATTTTGCATTGTAGTGGCGAAGACTTGAGAATCTTAGCAGCCTTATGGTAGTTTGTATGAATGGAAGAGAGTTGAGTGAACCTTGTTATATTTTAAACACATGAGTGGGAGTGTTCCATATATCCCTAAAGTGAGGTTCTACCAGTCACGCTTGTATATAATTTCTAAGTGTGGTTAAAGATTGTGTATAGATGTCATTAGTGAGGATTAGGAATTTCTTGGTGTGTACATTGTGTTTGCATGCGATTTAGTGCTTTGGTTACTTGAGTGATGTAGTTGGGTTAGAATGTGTATATATTTTTTCCTGGTGTTGTATATATAAATTTTTGTGAAAAAAAAACCAAAAATATTTTCGATTTTTTATTTTTGTTTTCTTTTATAGATTTTGTGGGTATATCTTTTGCAAACCCTCACGAGACCTTCCTCGTCCACTAAGGGTAACGTAGGGGTTTAAAAGGCTTGTTGCATATGCTAAGTGCAACCGTGATTCCTACGAAAGTGGGTTAGGTTTTATTTTTATTTTTTTAGGATTTTTAGTTTTAGTTTACTTGAGGACGACCAAAACTTAGGTGTGAGGGTATTTGTTCAACCATAAATTATGATGTTTTATACCCTTTTATTATCTAATTATTGCTCGGAATAAATTGGTTAATTAGATTTTGATAGGGTTTTTGTTCAATTTGTAGGAATTGGAAAACGCTTGGGGAAAAGATGAATAAATAATGAGAAGCTTCGGATCAAGTGGGAAAAGGGGCAAATGAAGCAGAACTGTCCCAGCCCAAGCGTGGCGTCAGACCCGATCTCCCTCATCGGCCCAGTCTACCCTTTCCATCCTATCTGCCTTCGTTTTGTCTCTCTTTTTCTTTCTCCCAGGCTAGGCTCCCTCCTTTTTAGTTAGCAGCCCGTTTCAAGCGAAGCCCAATCACCAAACCAACCAGCAGGTTCATTCATCTTCACTTAAAAGTCACGTGGAGAGCACATTACCCGGAAAGCTCTTGTCTCCCTCTTGTGGGCTAGCCTAGTTCGTTGCCCTCCATCTCCAGCCCGCTTCTACTTCACAAAACACACACACACACACACACACACACACACACACACACACACACACA
>JACYFF010003369.1:20113138-20123957 GCA_017589665.1 Selenicereus undatus
GTATATAAATCTGGGCTCATCTATATTACATAAATAAATCGTGGTAATAATGCATGAAATAAAATAAATAATCTGCAAGCAATAAATTAATTAATGTAGGTAAAATTTATAATATTTTCAAATAAGGCGTGAAAATGTTATCAATAGCCCAAAAATATTTTAGCCCGAATGTTCATTAGGCTTAAAGGAAAAAGAAGAGAAAAAGGGCAATATATATGAAAGTAAGAAAAATCTGGAAATTGGATAAAATCAAAACCTAAAAATTTACTAAAGCTCAAATTCTAAAGAATATATAACTTAGCTCCCCCTGTTAACCGAACCCCCGGGCTCCCCTACTTGTCGTCACCCACTGCCCCCTGCTCTCTCTCTTTGGCCAGAACCGACCACCACGCCAATACCACCGCCCCTACTGCAACCCCCCGGTGTGCCCAGTTGTCGCTGCCATCACTCCTCTTTTCTTCTTCTAACTCGAGTTCACTGAAATTGGAAAGGTGAACCCTAACTCTCTATTAATTATTTCCCCCATTTTTGTTGTTGATTTTGTTAGTAAATGTTTCTTCAGATTGGATAGATGTTAATTTGTGAGTATCTTGACTGTTGATAATGAGTTTGAGCCTTCGAGTTGTTTTAGAGCTTATAGGTGATTATGGTGGAATTGGGTTTGGGGGTTGGATGTGAAGTTGTGCTTGTTTCAATTGATTTTATAAAATTGTTGTAAATTTTAATCATATATGAATGAAATTAGTGAGCCATGGTGTGAGTTATATGATGTTGCAACGAAAAAGGGTGCTTGAACTTGAGGACGAAGATGATAGGAAAACGGGGAAATGGATCAATTTTGGGAGTTTTGAAATTGATTAGATTAATATGAGTTTGAGGCTTAGCTTCGAGTAATGGAATGGTATTTAGTGAGAATTTTGACTACTAATAATGAGACGGAGCGTGGACGCACATATGAGTAGATGTGAGAAGATCGATTTGCACGGGTGTAGAAGACGTCGAGGTGGACCAAGGGCCAAAGTGAGTTGATTAGAAATGATTTGATGCCTTTAGGATTAACGAAGGATATGATCGTAAGATAGGAAGCTATGGAAATTTAGGATTAAGGTTGTAGACTTTAGGTAACTTGTTACTTGCGCTTTTCATAGTTCCCGATGGCACTTAAAGTGTTGGTGATTGGGTTTGGCTAATTGTGCATGCCTTTTTTCATTATTATGTGACTAATTGTTATTTGTGGTATATCACGTTTTATTTTTTTTATTATCTATTTGTTTATGCATTTATTTTATTTTAACAAAGGATTTTCAACTTTAATGCTTTCTCTAACCTTTTTGTATGGCTACTAGGATTGGTCTCCCTATGGGTAGTAATACCTACAAAGGTAAGACTGCTTACATCAGAATATCTTCAGATCCCGCACAAGTGGGACCCACACCAGGAGTTTGTTGCTGTTGTTGTTTGTTGTTTGACTAATGATAATAATTGAGGGTGATGTATAGGTTGAAGTTGAGGAGGAACATTAGGGAGAGAAGTGTAACTTTTGAAATATTTTAAAATAAATATTCTTAATATGAATTTTAGAATTAATTTGAGGAATTGGGATGAACAAAATACGTGAATTAGGGTGGCAGAGTAAAGTAATTAAGTTAATTATGGAGGTTGACAATTTTTGTTTGTTTTAAGTAATGGGACCTAATTGATTAGAGGAGGTATTAATGAATAATTAGGAGTTTTGTGACTCAAAAGGGATGAAATAAATTACTTAAAGTTGTATTATATTCACTTGGATTACAAATGACCAATTCTTTGTAATCAAAACAAATGAACATGAAGGAAAGCCTACTTGAGACCCAATAGAATGGGAACCTTAACCATTTGGATTCATGAGATATAGTTGGCATTGAAAAATAACCTAGAATCACAAATGGACCTTGCCTAGCCTAAGCCCTTTTTAGAAATATATCACTAAAACTAATAAAGACATCACTTCTAATAATAAAAATAGTAATAACAATGACGATGATGATGATGATGATGATGGTGATGATGATGATGATGATGATGATGATAATAATAATAATAATAATAATAATAATAATAATAATAATAATAATAATAATAATAATAATAATAATAATAATAATAATAATAATAATAATAATAATAATAATAATAATAATAATAATAATAATAATGTGATGATAATAAGGATAACACCAAGAGTAATAATCATTTTTCTATAATATGTTTTCACAATTTTTTTTTATGACTATCTTAGAATCAGCATCTCTACATGTAGAGATATTTGTATATGTAAGGTTGCCTACATCTGAATTTCTCCAGAACCCGCAAAAGCGGGATCCACACTAAGAGGTGTTGTTGTGTTGTTGTTGAACAATAGTAATAATCATAATAACAATAATGATAACAATGCTGATAATTAGTAATAATCAGGTGAAAAATATTACATAACAACTATAACATTGACATTATAACTGATAACAGTAATGACGACATAAAAAAAAAGAATAAAACAAATGGGGAAATAAAATCAATTTGGGTTTAAATAAGTAATGGTGGGTGTCTCAATAATTAAAAGAAGAACCAAAGGAATTCTGAATTACTTACAAAGCTTGAAAATTTAATAAAACTATGCAAGACCATACTAACCACAAAAATTATACATCTGGAGTAGAAATGAGGCCATTTATGTTGTTTCAAGTCATAAACGAACATTTTATAAAAGGAGAGAGATTTCAAAAATTCTAGTACGTTTATTGTCTGTACTTTTTAAAAACTCACATGTGTCTCAAATTATAAAAATTTCATACAATATTCTTACAATAAATTAGTTTAAAATAATGTTTTATCACCTAATTAAGTGGCCCCCACTAGTTATCATGTATCGGGGCTTATGCCCATTAGTTTACCTTTGTGGCTTGAGCTCAACGTTCCCGATCGACCTTAGAGGTGTGCATTTATCTCAATGACCGCTTAGACATCACCAGGGGTTCAACTTCTAGATAATAGTTGGCAAACGTAATTACTCATATTCTATTCTATCTCATATGTCTTCCAACTAAACGAATTGAAATGCGTGTGCTTGACTAAGTTGAATACAAGGTTTATTTACAGCATAGGGCTCCCCAGCTGCCTTGCTTCACTTCACCCCCTCGCCTGTGTTTCTGCACCAACACTGACCACCACACCGGCACCGTCGCCCCTGTTTCCTCTGGCTGACTTGCCCAGTCGCCGCCTACCATCCCTACCTCTTTTCTTCTCCTAGCTTGAGTCAATTGAAATTTGGAAAGTGAAACCCTAACTCCATATTAATTATTTCCATCATTTTTGCAGTTGATTTTGTTAGTAAATGTTTTGTTGAGATTAGATAAATGTTAACCTGTGATTGTCTGGAGGTTGATAATGCGTTTGAGCCTTAGAGATGGTTGGGAGTTTATAGGTGATTATAGGGGAATTGGGTTTAGTTGTTCGATGTGAAGTTGTCCTTGTTTCATTTGATTTTGTGCAATTGTGATAAATTTTAGTTGTATTTGCATGAAATTAGTGAAGCATGGCCGTGTGTTGTTTGACATTGCCATGAAAAAGGGTGCTTGAACATGAGGGTGAAGATAGGAGTAAAGAGGGGATATGGGTCAATTTTGGGGGGTTTGAAATTGAATAGATTAATATGAGTTTATTCCTTAGCTTAGAGTAATGCCATGTTATTTAGTGAGAATTTTGACTAATTATAATGATTATGGGTGATGTATGGCTTGAAGTTAAGGAAGAAATGAAGGTGGGAAGTGTTATTTGTGAAAGATTTTGGGATAAGTATTCTTAATATGAATTATGGAATTAATCTGAGGAATTAGGATGCATTAAATATGTGAATTTAGGTGGTAGGCCAAAGTAAGTAAGTTAATTGTAGAGGTTGAACCTTTTTGTTTGTTTTAAGTAGTGGAAACTAATGGATTAGAGGATGTATTAATGAACAATTAGGTGTTTTGTAACTCCAAATGGATGAAATAAACGACTGAAAGTTGTATTATATTCACTTGGGTTACAAATGACCTATTCTTTTGTAATCAAAACAAATGAACATGAAGCAAAGCCTGCTTGAGACCCAAGAGAATGAGAACCTTGACAATTTGGATTCATGAGATATAGTTGGAATTGAAAAATAATCTAGAATCACAAATGAACCTTGCCTAGCCTTGTCCTTTTAGAAATGTATCACTAAAACTAATAAAGATGTCGTTTTCAATAGTAAAAATAGTAATAGCAATGATGACAATAAACATCACAATAACAACCATAATATTAACGATGATGATGATGATAGCAATGATAATATAGTGACGATAATAAAGATAATAAAATTTATTAATAATCGTAATAACGATAATGATGATAATGTTGACATTATCACTAATGAGCTGAACAATATTATATAAAAAATATAACATTGATGCCAAGAATAATGAGGGCAACAACAAAAGAATATAACAAAAGGGGAAATAAAATCAATTTGGCTTTAAATAAGTAATAGCGGGTGTACCAAAAATTAAACGAAGACCCAAAGGAATTCTCAATTACTTAAAAAGATTGAAAATTTAGTAAAACTATCTAATAATATGCTAATTATAGAATTACACATTTTGAGCAGAAAGGAGGTCATTTTTGTCATTTCAAGGTGTAAACAAACATTTTTATAAAAGAAGAGGAATTTCAAAAACTCAGGTATGTTTATTGCATGTGCTCTTCAAAAATTCACATGTTTCTCAAATTATGTAAACTTCATGCAATATTTATGCAACGAATTAGTTTAAAACAATATTTTCCCACCTAATTAAGTGGCCCCAATCAATAATCAAGTATCAGGGATTATGCCCCTCTGTTTACCCGTGCGGCTTCAACTCAGGCTCCCCAATTGGCTTCAAATGTATGCATCTTTCTCAACGATCGCCCCAACGTCTCATAAGTGGTTCAACTTTTAGATAATAACCAACAAAATAGATTTACGCATATTCTATTCTCTCTCCCCTATTTTCAAACTAAAGTAATTGAAATGCGGGTACCTGATTAAGTTGAATACGAAGTTATATAACATATGCATTTACGTACTTAGCTTCAACTCACTTGTTTGAAATATATTTCATGTTTTTTTATTTTAGGCAAGAGATCAATGAATAACCCTCATCATACAAGTTAGAGGGTAGTAAGAAGTAGACAAGGCCTAGAACTTATTAAGAAGACATGTCACATGTATGATCTTTTGCTCAAGTGTGCTTAATGTAGGGCCTGAGAGACACCTAACTAAGCTATAATTCATATTGTAAATTGAATAGTTTTATGGATGTAACTTCCCTATTCCTAATTTTGGTTGACTTATTCAATGTGAGAATAATTCAAAGTAGATGCATTGTTTCCATGAAGCCTAGTCCATTTTGGGACAACAATAATCCCCTCAGTTGATAAAACATCCGGTAAAATTATAAACAATAAAGTATTAGATCAAGATGATTAGGTAAGTATGGATTGGGGGCCTTATAGAGGAGTCAACAATAGATTTTCCAGAAGTTTTAGAAGCATTACTAGTAATAGGTAAGAGTCTTAGAAGCTACTCGACTTGTTGCTATGTAAGTGATTTGAAGTAAACCACGAATATTAGAATAACCATGGTCTAAATAAGAACAATGATGACCTTTGAAAGTAGGACTCAAAGTCTTGAATCTCCAAGGTTATTACTGATTTGGGGCCTTTAAGATCATAAGTAAGATAGGAAAAGGGTGGGTAGGCAAATTAATAGCCGTAAATATGGAGATTAGATACTGTATCCTCCCAAAACCACCTCATTAGCTCATTTTTAGTTTTCTGGGCAGAACACGTCACCTCACTTCTAACTCAGTTTTAAACAAGCAAATGGGCTCCAATTTTTGTAAGTTATTCATGGATGGAAAGTCCCTAAAGTCTATTTTCCAACAAGCCTTGAACCACATTTAAAATCCAAGTATTGAGAATGTTATGCACTGTAACCGAGCAAGGGTCGATCCCAGGTTGGAAAATGTATGTTTTTAATTATGGGCCTAATTGAGGAGAATATAGCTGAGACCTTGGAGATTAATTAACATACGGTGATTTTACACACACAAAGGAAGATGTTTCAAGTGGCACCACCCCATTGGTACAGTAGAGCCTTGTCAAAGCTCTTTAGAAGATGGAGGATGAATCTTGAAAAATACGACTCATCTTTATTGTAATTATCTTAGTATCTTTATTTATTTTTCTAGGATATTTTATAAGTCCCTTATTGGCCCACTTGCCTCGCTAATGTAACATCTAGTCCCCCTCTAATTGGGTATTTATAGTCCATGAAAATTGGGACTTGTCGAATATTATGAGAACTTGCTTTTCTCAAAAATCTCAAATTCTTTATCTTTCTTAGGAGCGTAGTTATTTCAATTCATGTATTTGATCTAATCCTTAGTGCTAAGGTTTTAGAGGTTAGAGGGTGGCTTGATTCAATCTAGGTGGTGGTTTAACCTTTAGCCTAGATATATTGCCATTAATTATTGTTGTTACTACCTTACTAAGACAAAATCCACACCCAAAAAAAAAAAAATCTCTCTTGCTTGAGTGATGATCTTAGCTTGAGATTGTGATCTTGCTTGGTTTTGTTGGTTTGTAAGAAATCGGGTGATATTCTTTAAGCTATTGGGATTTCTTCCTCAATTTTTAACTTTGACTTGGCCAAAGGAAGTCACCCATGCATCAGTAAGGGCAAAACTACTTGCTCTTATAAAAAAGACTTATACTTGAGCAGCTATTGTATTTGTAGTATTTCTGAACCTAGTCGGTCTGTTGTGGCCTCCTTATTTGCCGATTCATTTCTAAGGGAATTTCTTGGACCTAGGGTGCTAAGATGGATATCGAATAACCTGTTTGCATCGCTCCTTTGGATGCCAAGCATGTATATGCACTCCACACTTCACATCTCCAATGCAACCAAAATTTTTACTAATCTAGGCAGATGATTACACTTGACGGTGCAACTTAATCGATGCCTCCCATTACAGTTCTAGTTGTTGTAATATGGAACATGCATGCCTCTTCTATTGAAGGTAATGGAGTCAAGAGAAGCCTTGTCAGCTCTGAGGTCTATGCACATCATCAAGGCCATCAAGAAAGTGGAATGACCTTTGCTCTTATTATTATGCTGCTAGAGCATCCAAAAATTTTGTGATTTCATCAATCACTACTGATATCACGGGAATATCATCCATGACACTCAATTCTTACTGGGTGCTTTTCATCCTTGTGTAGTAATCACTGATTGGGGTACTATTTTTTCGGGGTATAAACTTCCTTAATCAAGGTGTATTTTTTTATCGGGGCACTATAAATTTGCATATACAAAATAGATCAACCAATAGAATCACTTATAGTGTTGATAATCCAGCTAATCTCCAGATTATTGCAAGTTTTCCATTGTTAGAGTTTGATTGCATCATCCTCAAGTTGCAATGATGTTCCATGAACGAAGCACAACATGCTTTTCACTGAGAAGGCAATCTTCATCTCATATCTCATGGCATTTATTTTCCAAGACTATTGATGAAAAATGATAAATTCAGAGAACCAACTTTTGGGGCTTCAAAGTCATGATCTGTCTGGGTGGGTGGCCACATAAAAGGTCAGCTTAGCATACCACCAAAACATAGCTAACTACTATCCTTCCTACAATGCAATATCAACCCCAATCTTCAACACATCCACCACCAATCTCACTGATTATTGAACTACTTGGTGGAGAGTTGCCATGCCATCACCGGCACCCCTGCCGTCATTGCCTACACCAACGAATTTCACCGATAGTGACTTATAAAGTAAGGTTTTCTTTCCATTGTTGGATGGGTCTTTTCATTGCTTTTGCCTATAAATACACTTAGGGCTTCTTCAAGATTTCTCTAATTGTCTTGAAGTTCTGGGCGGATGTAAGACCTAAAGTCTGGATTTGTGATTGCATTCTTGAAGGCTACTAAGGCCATGTCTTGAATTAGATATATGATAAGAGAGTCCTCCTATTGAATCTTTGAAGCAAACTTCTTAGGTATTCTCCATCTCTTTGGATCATCTTCATGAGAACTGACCTTGTGTGGGCCTCATGCTTTCAACAAAGTATATCAGCAAAATATATCAAGAACTGTATCCTTAAGCCTTCCCATGTCTTTATGGGAGAGACTTTTAGCTTGTTAAATGAAATCTGGATTGCTCCCCTTTACCTGCATAGGATTGCTTGAGTGAGAGAAGGCACTAGGTATGCCTAAGTGGGGTAAGCACAAAGGTGTCCTTTTGAATAAGTGGTTCTATCATAAGTATCTATCTTCGGAATCTTGATTCGCTTTGCGAGAGGAGTGTTGATTAACATTTATGGAAGGGAGAGTGTGGATCAAGCATTTCCTCCTCTGATGGCTGATTTATTATTCTGAGCTCCCATTTGATCTGATCGGTGCACATTCTTGACTAGATTTGAGACAAATCGTGATGTCCCAGCTGATCTTTGGTCAATCTCTTTCAGTGGCAACGCCAGGAATTTGAAATAGGGGTGTCGGAATTAGTAGTGCATAATATAAAATTCAATAATAGTCATGAACTAAAATTAAACAACTGTTACATTACACCTAATATAATTGCTCTTGATGAGACCCTATATTTTGAAAGTGATATAAGATGTAATTAGTTGATACATTTTCAAACAAATCATCCTCAAACAAGTAATAACAGTATCACAAACACACACACACACGTGCGCGCACACACACAAAAGCGATAAAAGCAAATTAACCTTCAAATTGTAGAATTAATCTAGAATTACAATTAAACCTATAAATTAAACAAATTTGAAATTAAAATTGGCGAACAAACTTACAAATCAAGCACTAAAAATAAATTAACCTACAAATTGAAGAATTAACCTAGAATTGAAACTAAACCTATAAATTAAACAAATTTGGAATTGAAATTGATAAATAAACTCACAAATCAACACAATACAAACAAATTTATGTACAAATTAAAAAATTAAGTAACAAATGTACATTAATTAAAGCAGTTAAATTGAGTAGTCGTGTGGGGGCAATGAGGGTTGTTGGATTTTCTTTTACGATTTTGGTACCTGGTTGGCTGGGGGGGGGGGGCGGGCTGGAGTTCCGAGACGAAAGGTCTGTGAGTGTGTCGAAGGCCAAATGGGGAGAGTTCTAAGGCAGAAAGCTTAAAACAATGAGAAAAAATAAATTGCTTCTAAGGATTCGAACCCCCGGCGTGAGTTGGTGAGGGAACTAAGCAAGTAACCAAACTTTGTCATCCACCGCTAGGCCAACTTTTCATGTTGTCATCTACCTTGTTATGTATTTATATTAGATTTTTATTTTTTAAAATTTATGTCATATACCTTTTTTTTGGAGATGGGTATCAGATGACACCACTAACACCATGCTGGATCTGCCCATGATCTCTTTGACAGTTCTGTTGGAGGAGGTGGATTATGGCTTTGTTTCCACGTTTGTATGCCTTTCATTAATGCTTGGAGTGTTGTTGTAATGGCCTAGTTCACCTCGATGTGTACTAATTAAGTAGTTACCCTTTTGAATTGCTCTTTGCTTTCCAACATTGACACTTGCTAGGGAGAATTATAACCAAAGGTTGTTCAGGGTTCCTGCTTTCTGAAGCACCTGCCCCATGTCACCCTAATGTTGCAGTAGCTCATTTGGCGTGGGTTCAATTTTCTCCTTCTTGTCTCCTGTGGTAGTTCTCTCATTAGAGGCTGTCTTTCTCTAAATTCTTACAGAAGATCCCAAATGTTTCATCCTACCATAGAGGCAATGCTTCTCGACTTGTGAGTTGCAAGACTTGATGAGGGATAGTGGTTGTCACAAAATACTACAAAGAACTAGATGTTTCCCCCATTAGAGCCTCCGACGCTCAAGTTGGATAAGAAATTGAGAATAGAGCTTAATTTGCTTACAATTGCTTCTTACTTCACCCTGAAGTTTAACTTAATATTATTCATATAGGAGCTTAGAAGAAATCTACTGGGGATTTAGTAATAGGATTTTAGTCCTCAATGGACTAGTTTTCTTTCCTTAATATACTTCTTTCTAGGAGATACAACCGCGATTAACAGTCTCCTTTTTCCCTATTGCAAGATAGGCTTAGGCGACTATGAGAGCTATTGGTACAAGTTTACCTTATGCTTTTCTTGGAGTTTCAAACGCGAGAGCTCCAAAATGAGTTTAGTTTTGCTGAATGGGCTTTAGTCGTGGATTAGTATCAGTGGCTCCATCTTCTAGATTCTAATAAATGAGAATTTTAATTTTTAATTTATATTTCTACTTTTGACTAAGTGATTTCGTGGATCTTATATGATGAAACTTTGTAAAGAAGATACCACTTAAAGTTGTTAATTTATAATCTAAATGATAACCTTTCATATGTATCTAATCAAGGCACCTCTAGTTGAAAATGAAAACCTTTACATTTTTGGAACGATGAATCTTTTTTATCAAATGATAAACATTTTTTTGAACGGCGTACCAAACATGACACAAACAAATGTATAATAGATACTACGTTACTTTCCCTCTAAATCACTAAAAGTTTTGCTTTTCTTTCTTCTCAGTGCATTTGGGCCATCTGACCATTAGGCCATTATATATATCTATATCCATATCTATATATATATATATATATATATATATATGTATGTATATATATATATATACACACACACACACACACACACACACACACACACACGCAC
>JACYFF010003369.1:20146947-20206564 GCA_017589665.1 Selenicereus undatus
TATATATATGTAGAGCAAAAAGTTATAGTGCTTGTTACCATATGAGAATGACCACAATTAAAATAATCTTGAGCATTCATTTATTTTTTATTGATCTGTGCCATTTATTTTATTTTTGTTATTAAATAGTTAGAAATTTGTTTTGAAAATCACAAAAGATATGTATCTTTTTTAAGGTTTTTGTTGGTAAAAAAAAAACGCAAAGGTCCTTCTAGGACACTAATGTAAAATAGATGTATTTGCTCCCCATTTTTGTAAAGGATTTGAGATCTTCCTCTCTTCCAGGCCCTTTTACTGTCTCACTGATATTTCTTAAAGATTACCAAAAAAATTGATGTATCGGCTCGACGGAATCGACGCTCAGTCCCCCTTTTTCTGTTAACTATATCTTTGCCATACATCCCTGAATTGGGATTTCTGGGGGACTTCCTTCCCCCCAATAGATCATTTGGTTTGTTTTTGGACGAAAGACAAGGAGGAGAGAGAAAGCAACGGAGGACGTAAAGAGTTACGACTCAAAATCATGGGTTGTTCCCTCCATGCTTACTATTCTGGTATGTCTTGTTCCCTTCCTGTTGGCCATTGTTCCTTGATTCTTTGCCATTTTCCAATGCATTGATTTGTTTTTCCTTGATTAATCCCCGCATTCATTGCTTGTCATTTTATTGTTCTTATCGTTAAGGCAGTACGTAATGAGTGTCTGTTTAGTTGTAAATCATTTATCCATGGGTTTCTCTCGGGCTTTTACTGTATTTTATAAATTTTAGGGGTCCTTTCGGGGAGTTGATTGAATTGTGTGTACGTAGGACGGTATTTGATATACCTTTTTGAAACTAAAAAAAAATAAATTTTGTTGACGCCTATCATGGATTCATGGTTTGCCTTTTTTCGGGTGCAGTAGGTTTTGTCAATTTTTTTTCATGTCTCAGGTATCTTTACACTAGGTATGATTAGATGAGTTGTGGCTGCTACTTGATTTCTGTGGTTCTTTGGCTTTTTGGTTGCAGGAAAATTTGGATGTAAACTGGTGTGATTTGTTGATTCCATGGGTTTTGGTGCCTTTGGAGTAGTTCGTTTATTGGATCATATGCTTGATGTTCATTTGATTGAAGGATTACAAAGGCCGTTGTTGAGCTCTTTTTCATTGACAGAGGAGGTGGGCTGCAAGGAGGTTGTTCATCACCAGTTTTTGTAGCTTTCGTGGATTTAGGCCGATGGATGAGGAATCTAGTTCTTGGGTTAGGAGAATAAATTTTTCCCACACTGTGTGCCATCGATTCGATTCATCTCGAATGGCCTCCTTATCACTAAGACTTCAGCGAGATGAAGCTTTGAGACTGAAAGCATGTCCTAATGCAGCTAGTTGCAGTCCGTATAAGGAGTCACCACCTAGTACTCCACAGATTGAACGGAATCCATTAACGAATAAACATAGATCAGTATCACCTCTGCCAGAAACTTTTCTTTCAGAAACATTTAAGGAAGCCCAATCTCATAAAAAAAGATTCTCAACACCGCACCCTAGAAGAAAGGACTTGGATAAGGAAAGTGGAAGATATTACAGTAGAGATACTCTGGACTCAAGTCCCTCTAGTGCACAATTTACCCGAGACAGTCCTTTGAGGAGCTTTTCTTCTGTTAGAAGTTTTCAAAGGTTGAAGACCAAAAAGGATTCGACATGGGCAGAGTACTTTGAACATGGGAGGGCAAAAGTTGCAGCTGTTGAAGGAGCTGATGAGCATGTTGTCAATCTTTCAAAGCTATTTCTTGGATGCAAGTTTGCTTTTGGTGCACACAGTCAGCTTTACCATGGGATATATAACGATGAGGCAGTTGCAGTTAAAATCTTGCGGACAACAGAGTATGACGAAAATGGAAACTTGCCAGCGCGATTAGATAAGCAGTTTCACCGTGAAGTTACGTTGCTGTCCCGTCTCTACCATCCCAATGTAATTAAGGTAACATTTTGATTTGTCCTCTAAATGCTGTGGGAATGCTAACGACTAATGATTTTGAGGAAGTGGACTTGAGCATCCCAAATTTTCTAAAATTATTTCTTTAAATCTTCAGATTATTGCTTCATGCGCTTTGGAGGACCTACCAAGCCCTGGGGCGATGCGGATCAGGGAGCCTATTAATGAGGCACAAAGCGAAGGCAATCATATAGGCGGAGTGAGAATTTGTCACTGTTTTTTAAAATAGGGATGCAGTGACAGAGTGTTTACAATGCAGAGTCTTGGATTATGCAAATTAGCCATAGCATCCCCCCCCCCCCCCAAAAAGAAAATTGCATAACAGCATATGATATGTTATGTATAATGATGTTAATGAAACCATATATCATGAATCCATTAAGGGGGAGAAAAGTAAAGGGCTATTGCATTAGAATCTGACTTCCAGAGTCAGACTTCGAGCATCGGTATAGAAGCAGCCTTAGGAGACTCCACTGATGGTGACGAGCTGAACTAAGGCTAAGAGGCTGAATGGGGAACTGACATCTAATAAAATAATCAGCTACTGGTTTGCTCTAATTGGGGTTTTCATTTCTATTCTTTTGGATAAGTTTCCTACTTTTGCAGGATCCAACTAGGAGGTAGTGGTTGTTGCAATGAGCTAGGTAAGAACATTTTCTTTCTCCATGTTTTAGGTTGTTGGATTCCATGGTAGCCATCCAGTTTACTGCATTATAACGGAGTACCTGTCAGAGGGATCATTGAGGGCATTCTTACACAAGCTTGGGCTTCAAACTCTTCCCTTGGAGAAAACAATTCTTATCGCTCTTGAGATTGCGCGTGCTATGGAATATATACATTCACAGGGTGTCATTCATCGAGATCTTAAGCCTGACAATGTTCTCATTGATGAAGATTTTCACATGAAAATCGCTGACTTTGGGATAGCCTGTGAGGAGGGGCGCTTTGATCCTTTGGCCGATGTTCCCGGGTCTTACCGGTGGATGGCTCCTGAGATGATTAGGAATAAACCCCATGGACGGAAGGTTGATGTGTACAGCTTTGGGCTTATATTATGGGAGATGGTATCTGGAAGTACTCCTTTTGTAGAGATGACCCCTATACAGGCTGCATATGCGGTTGTCAATAAGGTCTGTTTGAATGCCTTCTTTATGTTTTCAATGGTCCCATCTGCGTAGCAAAATATTTTCTTATGTTACATTTTCTTGCTTTAGAATAGTAAATGTTCTTTTTGCACACCTTCATTGTGTGACATCTGGTTCTTTTGTTTTTGGGGCATTTTATTTCTTGTTCAATGTGAAAGCTTTCTAGTTTTGAGTGTCAGAGTAAAAATTTCTCCATGTTTAATGACAATATCCACTGTTTTCTGATGCATTAATCCTCCCTACAACATGGAAACTATAGATGTTTATGCCAACTATGGTCAGGGTACAAGTTAGATTTGGTAGATAGTTTTACAACTGTGAAAAAGTCTGAAATTTGTTTATGCCTGTTCATTTTTCCTTGTTTTCCTTTTTTTTTTTAATTCGGTATGAAAAGATGAAATGACATTCTAACATAAAAGCAATTTGGTATTGCAGAATATGCGGCCTTCTTTCCCAAGCAATTGTGCACCTGCCATGAGATCTTTAATTGAACAATGTTGGTCCTCACAACCAGAGAAAAGGCCTGAGTTTTGGCAGATTGTAAAGGTTTTAGAACAGTTTGAATCTTCTCTGGCTCATGATGGTACCCTGAAGCTAGTACAGATGTCTATTTGTCAGGATCAAAAGAAGGGTTTCCTCCACTGGATCCAAAAACTGGGTCCTCCCAGTTCTAATCCTAAGAGTTTCCCTAAACCTAAGTTCAGCTGACCCTTGCATGACCTGGCTTTAGTGGTTCAAACAGGTTCAGTTATAGACTTGTCTTTAGTGCCTCTTTTGATTGACCATCGATTTCATGTTCCCATAAATGTAGTCACTAGTCAAGGACTAATGGGCATCGCTTGAGTTGAAGTTCCTTCCTTTCGTAAACAACCATGTACAACAGAATATATTGGATATTGGGAAAAAAGAAAATAATTTTTTTGGTTTATATTTGCTTCTAGCGTTTCAGGGGCTGAACATTTGATGGCCTTTGATTATAGATATTTTAGTAGTGCCCTGAATTTTTGCCAGGGTTTTGGTACAACAAGGTCAATGCTTTTGTATTTTTAGGATGAAATTATTGGTTTCTATTTAAATGTTGCTTGCACTTGAGGGGCTCGTTTATGTTCTTTCAATGAGATGGAGTAATCATACACATAAGTGTTGCTTTTTGTTGATTACTTGCTCCTGAATTGTGATCTGTTTGCCCCTTACTTATACATTGTGTGTCATCATCTAAGTGGATATGTTGTTGTTTGTATACGATTGAAGCATTATGGATGGTCGGCCTTTGTTAAAAAAAAATAAAATACTTATTTCTTTTGTTCATCGACCTATGGCAAGAGAACTTTTTTGTTGGAACCATGAACTCCACACCATTGCCAAGCATGTCTTTCGGCAGTTGGGGAAGGTTATAGATTGCAACTATTAAATACTTCATATTCTGCTATTCTTCATTCCCAACTTTCACCTCCCTCCGCCCTTCTCTGTTCCGCTGTCTTTGTTTTTGCTTCTGGGTCATGCTAGAAAGAGCATTTGTTTACTGCTGCTGTTGTCAAAATGTTGCGTCTACTAAGCAGTACGAAGGCAATGACAGTCGCCCTTGTACTGAGAACATACGCCGTCTGCATCCTGCTAAGATAGAGTGTCACTTCTTCGTTTCCTTGAGATCTATGTCCTGGTCTGTGGCGTTTTGACCGGCAGCTGTGCTTTTACACGCACAGGAATTTCTGTTTCAGTACATTATTGTGGCGATAGTACAAGACAGGTTGTATAAGTTCTGCTTGCTTGCGGTATTGGACTATTTGATCGGTAAGTATTATTTAGATGAGGCTAAAATAGTACATGTTGGCAGAATGAATTTGCACAATCAGGACATCTCTCCTACATTCTTAGTTCATTGATAACAGTTTGTGAACATTTATGGCTGTTAGGGCTGATTCTTAGCTGGATCTTATCCTCAGGAGAGGCTGGTTGAACATCCCGAACATGCATGGAATCGATTATGACCCGGGAGATGCAGAAAGAAGGTTAGTTGCAGTTTTTGCTTTGCTTTATGCTTTCATACAAACTGCAAAATGTTCACGAAGACTAGTGAAATTCCAACTATTAGACACTAGTTATCATTCTCACTGCTTTTGGCGCCACCAGTTCTGCGATATTACCCAGACTTGTCAATTCACCTCAGATGCCTAATTCTGGTACTTGAAACTCTAGTACAAGTATCCATTAGAGGTGGCCCGTAGGGATGGCCAAGACTGGCTTCACATGGCATAGAACTGTAGCAGGGATACTTAATCCTTGATTTTTGGTCTAAAACAACAATTTTCAGGAAATGCCAAACTTCTGCTCCTAAACATGTATCCATGTTACAACAATTGAACCTGAATCCACATCTACTTAAGTGCAATATCATATTGACGAACCTGTTATCCTTGATCAATTTATCTCAACCATAAATGGCATATCCATATGGACAAACCTGTTATTTTCGACCAATTTATCTCAACATTCCATTAGAGGAGGCCCGTAGGAATGGTCAAGGCTGGCCTCACATGGCATAGAACTGTAGCAGTGATACCTAATCCTTGATTTTTGATCTAAAAACAACAATTTTCAGGAAATGTCAAACTTCTACACCTAAACATGTATCCATGTTAGAACAACTGAACCTGAATTCCACATCTAGTTATGAGCTATATCATATTGACAAACCTGTTATTTTCAACCAATTCGTCTCAACCACAAATGCTGGTTCAAATTTTCCAGATTTCAATGATTTCTAACCGCCTCCCGATCTCTTCCATATCTCTCTTTCTCGCCCCCACCTCTCTCTAAGCGGCAGGCGTTTTTGACATAAAATCATGGGAGCGGCCACCCCTTTCTGTTCGCCAACCAAAATTTTTTGTTCATTAGGTTTTAGTATTTGTTTTTGTAGTTATTATATCTCCAATTGAGGATTTATCAACCACTTTTGTGTGAGTTGTATGTCTTACTAATTGTGAGAGTTTTTATATTTGTTTGTCATTTCTGTGTTTTTAATTCGAAGGGGATGGATTTGTTGTGTGCTTTGAAGTGGGCATATGACAGATTTTTACATCTCAAGTATAGTCTTGCATGCAAGAAGAAGATCTCACTGAAGAAGACTACGCTAGATCAGCAGATCAGCCTCTACCGGGAAATTATGTCAGATCTATGGATCTCTTCTTCGTGTTGTATGCAGAAGCGACAAGCGTGGGACACCGTGCAATCAGTGTGTCTCAAGTTGGTGTTTTTGATGTTGAGGTGTTATTTTGGCATTAGAGATTACATTTGTGTACGTCAAATATATGTTGTAGATGCCATATGAGAAATTATCTAATGAATTATTTCATTTCATTTCCCAGTAAAAAAGAAGATTTCAAATCCAAAATTTTCTAGAGGCTACTTTATATGAAGGTATTTATATATTCAGATTTTGTATTAGTTGTAGCAAAGGGAATAGAATGGAATAGAATTTTCTAGAGACTACTTTTTAATTTGTAATAATCCTAATTTTGGATTTTGGGCTTGATAGATTCACATTTATCACTATAGGAGATAGGAGTTGTAGGAATGGATACTTTGTACTACTTAATGTTTAGTTTCTTTTTTACTTCATATAAATGAGCCCTCCTTGATGGGCAATTATAGTCATCCGCGTCCCCAATGGCCCTGGAGATTGATTTGATCTTAGGCAGTGGTGGATCTAGATGGTTAGAATATGGGTGTCCATAAATTGATATTATCACTAATAAACATTATCAAAAACAAAAAGAAATTATATGATACATACTATGATAATTATTTTGTACAATCCTTTTGGGCTTTTAGTAGGTTCTTTTTTAGTCTGTGCAATCCATTTGGGCTTTTAGTAGGTTCTTTTTAGGGCTTTGCGGGAAGTGAGTGTTGGCAGCTTTAGCCAGTCCTCCGGGGGATTATGGGAATGGGAAGGATGTAGGCTTTCGGAAGGTGCACCTAGTGTCGTGGAATATTGGTTCTCTGAAGGGTAAGTCTATAGAATTAGTTAAGGCGTTGCATAGGCATAGGATTAGCATAGCTTGTGTTCAAGAGACGAAGTGGGTGGGGGCTAAAGCTAGATTAGTTGATGGGTACAAATTATGGTATTCGGGGTCAACCAAGGCAAGGAATGAGGTTGGCATTTTGGTTGAGAAGGAGTTGGTAGACTTCGTTGTTGAATTGAGTCGTAAGAGTGATCGAATTATGGCCATTAAGGTCCTGGTGGGTTCAGAAATCATCAATGTGGTTAGTGCTTATGCTCCTCAAGCAGGGCTACCGGAAGATATTAAGAAGCTTTTTTGGGAGGATCTGGATATAGTCATCCAGGGTGTACCTCGGAGCGAGAAGCTTTTTATAGGAGGAGACTTTAATGGCCATATTGGTGTTGACGCTGAAGGATACGACACAGCCCACGGAGGTTTCGGTTTTGGGGAGAGAAACAACGGAGGAGTTTCTGTGTTGGACTTTGCGGTGACCTATGAACTGTTGGTGGTAGACTCCCTTTTCAAGAAGAAGGAGGACCACTTGGTGACCTTCAAGAGTGGCCCTATAAAGACCCAAATCGATTACTTTTTGATGAGGGCAGATAGTTGGAGGTTTTGTAAGCATTGTAAGGTGATTCCTAGTGAGTACCTAGGGACTCAGCATAGGTTGTTAGTGTTGGATGTGGAGTTGAAAGGTTTGAGGCGGAAGAAGAGGAGATTCAGGGACCTGCGAGTTAAGTGGTGGACCCTCACGAAGGAGAACACCGTGTTGTTGGCAGAGAGGATTAAGGAGGAAGGAGCTTGGAGGAGGGGTGAGGACGTAGATGTATTGTGGGAGGCGATGGCGGATTGTATTCGATGGTCGGCTAAAGAGATCTTAGGCTCTTCTAGAAGAGGTGGTAACAAAATGAAGGGTGCTTGGTGGTGGAACGAGGAGGTGAAGAAGAAAGTCAAAGAGAAGAAAGAGGCTTACGCTGTTTTTGTGAACAGTGGAGTGGATGAAGAGAGAGAGACAAGTAGAGCTAGATATAAGGCAGCTAAGAAGGTAGCTAAGAAAGCTGTTGTGGTAGCTAAGAGCTTGGCTTTTGACAGGTTATACCATAGACTGGAGTCAAAGGAAGGGGAGAAGGAAGTCTTTAAGTTGGCAAGGGGTAGGGAAAGACGAACAAGGGATTTAGGTGGTGTGAGGTGCATCAAAGATGAAAATGGTAAGGTGTTGTCTGAGGATGCAAAGATCAAGGAGAGATGGCAAAGGTACTTTGCCAAAATCCTCAATGGTGAAGTGATGGAGGATTCACGAAGCAGGGAGAGTGAGTGGAGGGAGAGACGTCTTGACCCGTGAGTTTGTGGGCACCTCAGCAAAGACGACATTAAAGATGCCTTAAAAAAGATGACCAGTGGGAAGGCTGAGGGTCCTGATCAGATACCAGTGGAAGTGTGAAAGTATTTGGGTGAAGAAGGATTAGAGTGGCTTACAGAGCTTTTCAATGTTATTTTCAGGACCGCTAAGATGCTCAAGGAATGGAGGTCTAGTACAGTCATCCCTCTGTATAAGAACAAAGGTGATATTCAAGATTGTGATAATTTTAGGGGTGTTAAGCTGCTCAGTCACACTATGAAGTTATGGGAGAGAGTGATTGAGAAAAGGTTGCAGAAGGACGTGTCGATTTCAGATAACCAATTTGGCTTCATGCCAGGCAGATCAACCATAGAGGCGATTTACTTCCTTAGAAGGCTCATGGGTTTGTACAGAGATAGGAAGGTAGATCTTCATATGGTGTTCATTGACCTGGAAAAAGCTTATGATAGAGTTCCGCGTGAAGTGTTATGGAGTTGCTTGGAAAAGAAAGGAGTTTCTCCCTTGTATATTCGAGTTATTAAGGATATGTATGAGGGAGGTATGACGAATGTTAGGACACCAGGAGGGGTCATCAATGACTTCTTTGTTGGTATGGGCCTGCATCAGGGTTCCGCCTTAAGCCCTTTTCTTTTCACCCTACTCATGGATGAACTTACAAGAGGGATTCAAGATGAATTACCTTGGTGTATGCTTTTGCATATGACATTGTTCTTATTGATGAGACCAGACATGGAGTTAATGTTAAGTTGGAGCGTTGGAGGAACACACTGGAATGTAGTGGTTTCAGAGTGAGTAGATCAAAAACGGAATACCTTCATTGTTGTTTCAGTGGAAGAGAGGAGGCGGGGGGAGAAGTCACCCTGGATGGGCGGTCGATACCAAAGGTCGATAAGTTTAAGTATCTAGGCTCGATCATTCAGCAGAATTGGGATATTGACGAAGATATTAACCAGCGAATAAAGGAGGGCTGGCAAAAATGGAAGTACTCCTCAGGTGTGTTGTGCGATAAGAGGGTGCCCCTTGGATTGAAAGGCAACGTCTATCGTATGGTAGTAAAAATGGCTGTTCTTTATGGTTCGGAGGGTTGGCCTTTAAAAAAGGCGCAGGTTTAACGGTTGATGGTTGCAGAGATGAGGATGATTAGGTGGATGTGCGGGTATTCGAGGTTGGATAGAATTAGGAATGAGGTTATTAGGGTCTTGGTTAAAGTAGCTCCCATCGAAGATAAGATGAGAGAATCGAGACTCCGATAGTTTGGCCACGTGAAAAGGAGGAGTGAGGACACTCTAGTGAGGAGATGTGAGATGATTGACATCCCCAGGGGCAAAAGAGGGAGGGGCCGACCAAAGAAGAGTTTGGATGAGGTGTTTAGAGAGGACTTGAGAGTTGTCGGTTTGACGGAGGACCTCTCGCAGGATAGGAAGTTGTGGCGAGATAGGATTAAGGTCATAGATTAAGTTCTTAGATCGTAGAGAGGTGTCCTCGTAGTGGCTTTTGGTTGCGGAGGCAACAAGCTGGCAGAGGTGTTTTCTTCGCTCATCGTGCTTGTTTGCAGGTGGTACTTTTACGGGGAGAGGCACCCATTGCTCATCTCTGGTGTTAAGGTATGTTGCCTTACTCTGTTTCCTTACTCTGATTTATTGTTCTTATATTCTATAGCTCCAGCAACCGGTCCTTTATGTTTCCTTACAAAATGTCTTTTCTTTAAATTATTTTCACAAATTCCTTTTGTGTGGGTCTCTTGGAAACAGCTTTTCTACGGGCAGGAATGCCGGTAGGGCTACGGTTGCTTACAGCTGGATCTCCCCAGACCCCGCGAAAGGGGGACCCACACTGGGAGGTGTTGTTGTTGTTGTTGATTCTGTCTCATATTTTTTACAAACATTCCGTCTCTTATTTTTTATAAATGTTCCGTCTCGTATTTTTTATAAATGTTCCGTCTCGTATTGCTAAACTATCAGAAATTAACAAGTAATAATAATGTACCCCACTTTTTGACTCGCAAAAAAGAAAAAAAAATGGTGCCTCTGCGATTATGTTTGCTCTTTGCGATTTTTCATAATTTGAAGTTGATACATAAATTGTACTGAAAATCATAAAATGTTACGGATTACCTACTATTTACTCGGACCGTTGGTTACAAAGCACTAATCATCAGCACCAAGTAATTTTAAAAAATGACACATGAAGTGAGCACATCAAATATGAAATAAAACTACAAATAAGCAATGTCCATCTAATCACATCAATAGGGAAAAAACAAAAAGGACATTGCATCCAGTCAAATTAATGATTAGTGTCAAGTTAAAGAAAATTCTACTCTAGGAACACGTTGGAATTAAATAGCCAATAAATAAATAAATAATATTAAATCAAAATTAAAGAGATTGGAATTAGATTAAATTAGTAGTCTGAACTTGAGAGAGAAATTTGGGCTTAGGTGCATTTAATTGTACCTTTGTTTTCTATCATATTCCAACTTTATAAATGTACTTTTGGTACTTACTGAAATTAAAAATATCAATATGTGGGTTGGATATATTTAAAGAGTGTCTATAACTTTTTGAACCCAACTTAGCAATATCCACATATACTAGTATAACCCTATTTAACATAGCTCATTACAATGTGTTTTGGGCTAGGGGTGTCCATGTACACCCCTCCCATATACATAAATCTGCCTATGATCTTACGGTTATTATTGAACTTTTACAATCTTTCATCCTAATATCTTTCTAAATATCTAGATATTATATTACAAGTATATAGGATATCTTCCCTAGAAGTATCTAGATTTTCTAGATATTTACAAGTGTAGATATTTTAGATCCTTCTAGTGAATGTTTATAGAAAATTCTAGAAGGATCTAGAAGACTTTGGAGTAATCCGAAAGTTTCTATGACTATCGGGATGATTTTTGGAATATTCTGGAATGTTCTAGAATATTCCGTAATGTTCCAGAATATTTCGAAAATGCTGGAATACTTTAGAAGATTCTAGAAGCTTAGCCTATATCATTAAAATGTTTTTACATTATTAGTTTCTAAGACTCTCCCTTAATTTAGAAACATCCATGTACTCCGACCTGCTGCCTAAAACAGATGCACATCTCCTTTGGTATTGCGTTTATGAATATCTACTAGTAGCTGATTTATTCTACAAAATTGTAGCTTGATCTTCTTTTTGTGCACAAGTTCTCGAATAAAGTGATGTTCAATGTGGATTTGTTTGGTTCGACCATGGAAGACTAGGTATTGAGTACGTCTGAATTTACGACCTTCACTATGTTCTTGTTCTATTTTTGCTCTTGTTCTTGCTCTAATGGCTTCTAAGATGCTGAGTATGTCTGAAACCCTTAATTGTTTTACATATCAAAACATAAAATGTTGATATTCTCTACCTCTCAAATGCTGACTGTCTTGGATTGTAGTTGGCTGCAAAACATTTTGACGACAACAACAACATGAATTGAAGTGGCTTAATAATGTGGGCTCTCGGGAACAAGTCGGTGTTAGAGTTCATTGATGGTTCTTCTTCAAAGTTAGACGAATCATCTTTTGGTTTCCTAAAGTGGACTTGATACGATAATATAGTGATTTGTTGGATCTTTAACTGTATGATTCCTAAGGTTGTTAAGACTTTCATTTACATCGAAATCGTGAAGGCTCTATGGGATAAGACTATTTAAAACTTTGGTCAAACAATTGAACGACTAATCTATCAACAAAAGAAGGAAATTAGTAATCTTACTTGGGATATGAATTCAATTGATACCTATTTCAACAAGATGAAGCATAATTGGGATGAGCAACAATATGCTTAACATGTTCTATAATGTTTTTATTGTGTTATTCATACTTCAAGTGCGATCTACTTAAAAGCGCTCAAGAATTAAAATGAATAAATTAATTATTATTATTCTTATCAGCATAAATAATGGTTATGATCAAACTCGGTGGTAGATCTTGTCTGCATTTGCATTAATGAAAATTTAATCCCCCTAAAATGCTTAATAAATAATGAACAATGCGGTAATAAATTGCTAATATCGAAGAAGAATAATAAATATTGGAACAAATGAAGAACCAAAGGAATTCAAACTATGTTCATCCTTAACTTTTGAAGAGGAGGAGCAATTCAGTGACCTCCTAAAATTTAAGGGTGTCTTTGTATGGGCCTACAAAGACATGCTTAAGATTGAGTAAGAGATTACTGAGCGTGAAATCCCACTACATACAGATGAATAGCCTATCAAATAGGAACTTCGGCGAATGAAGCTTGAACGGACCACAAAAGAAGTACAAAACAACTGGATGCTAGCTTCTTAAGGATCTTTAATTATCAGAATGATTAGCCAATAACTAAAAAAGATGGATAGGTCCACATGTGTGTAGAATTTTGAGATTAAAATAAGGCAAGTCAAAAGGATGACTTCCCTATGCCTTACATCAGCTTACTTATAGATTATACAGTTGGACATCACCTATTGTCATTATGGATGCTTATGTTGGTTATAGCGAAATAAAAATGGCCGAGATGATGGGAAGAGGGTACTTTCATTATTTAGTGTGGTACTTTTTGGTACATCACAATGTTATTTTAGCGCCATAAATTTCAGGGCCACGTATGAAAGAATGACCAAAACATTGTTGCACGACATGATTCAGAAAGAGGTGAAAGTTTATGAGGACGACATGATCGTCAAATCAAAAAGTAGGGAGGGCATGTCCTTGCACTCGTAAAACTCTTTAAGAGATTATAAAAATATAACATGCATTTAAACCTGCAAAAGTTTACCGTTGGCATCTACTTTGGAAAAGCCGTTAGGATACATAGTCGATTGAAGAGGGATTGAGGCTAATCCATCTAAGATAAAGGCCATAGCTGAAATGTTGCCTTTAGAACCGACAAAGAAATATGAGGTTTCCTTAGGCATGTTTAATTCCTTAGTCATTTCATCTTCCGTTGTTGTTATACTTGATAACTAACAAAACTGCGGTGAGCACGATGCTAGAAAAAAAAAAAAACGAAAGGGAGGGAAATGCGACTTATTACTTAAGCAAAATATACCTTAACTATGAGGTTCAATATACCTAAATCGTTAAAATGCGTGTAGCTCTCATATAAGCTACCAAGAAATTAAGATATTATGTGCTTAATAACAAGGTAAAGGTCATAGCCAAAGGTGATCAACTGAAGCATCTGATGACTGAGCCATTGTTGTGATTTTCCACGAGTGTGTGGTTTATCGTTGTAGTACTTGAAGATATTGTCCTCAGGGATAGGTTGTGATCCTAGCTTGCTATAGTTCTAACTTAATGTTGGCTAACAACTCACAAATAAAATCAAGCCATGGACAGGAAGGAAGAGAGTATTACGAATTGCCCTATTTGATCTAGTCACTTCAAGTATCGAGAAAAGTACATACAAAGATCGTTGTAGCTTATCTCATTCATCGAAGTCAAATCCCTTTTCCTTTCTTTTTTCTTAGACTCAATTTCATAAGAGAAGAAAGCGTTGATCAAAATAAGCATTGAGATCCTGTAAACAACTTTAAGGTTCTCATTTATTCAACAAAACTAACAAGCGAGATTAGCGAAACATAATAAAATGAAAATGAGTAATTAATATGTTTAAGCAGCACTATATCTCTAAAATAAGAACTAGATATCAGGAAATGCAACTGAATAAGGTAAATCGAAAATCCAAATCACAATCCATACCATCAATAAATCAAAAAGGGAAGAACTAGCACCATGTTGTGAACTAACGCTGAATAAATAAAATAGCAGTAGATCGAGAACACCATGACCAAGTTCAACAACGACACATAAATCAAAAGCAATGGAGCACAATATCAACATGAAACGGGGGATGATAACATCCAGTAATTAGAAGCAAAAGAGGGGTAGAACCGAGTTCTAGCACAAGGGACTAATGAATGTCATATTTGCACAGGATTTCATGAGTGTTTGGGAGCCATTTTAGGAGATTAATATTCTTAATTGTATGATTTATGCCATTACTTCTACCATCACACTTGGTTTGTCTTGTTTTGAGAGTTTTTTTTGCTGATTTTGACTTCCTTATCCAAGTTGTGTAAGTAGAATGAAGATTTTTGAGACCTTTTGGATCGAAGAAGACAGCAAAAGAGGTCATAAGACACCCAACATGGAAAAATCTTGGCCAATACCACGAACGAGGAGGTTCTAGAAAGAAGCAGCAAAAGGAGCAAGTGAGAACAATCAAGGCAGTGGCCACCACGATTTGTCTGTGGTGGTTCCCATGGTCTGTAGTGAGCTTTGTCTCCCTGTAATTAGCTAGTTTTCTTTGTGGCTGTTCATTTTCCAAGCAATGGTAACGTTTGACAAACTTCATTTTCGCCATAAAAAGTCAGCATTACTGCTTTCATTCAATATCGATGTCCATCATACCATCTAGTTAGAAGTTAGACTCCATTTTTAAAGTGAGGGAGAGCAAATAGAAGAGGGACATTTGCGAGGAAGCGGGATCGGGTTTGTAGTCGACGGATTCAAGGGCGTTATGTTGCTGAGCATTTCTCTTCCCTTTTGTTCTCTTCTGTTCTCTTTTCTTTTCTAATTTTAGGATTTTTGTTTTGTAATTTTGATTATCCGTAGTTGATTTGGACTTGGATTTATGCAAACACTTGTTAATTTTCCCAATCTTGTGTTCATCTCTTTGAGTATTTTGGAATTGTTGGATTGTTTTATTGAATCTTAGATGATTATTGTCTTGTGAGAAATTTGATCACATTCTTACATGGTTTGGGTATTTAGTGAAGAATTGAAAGGTGAAATTCGATATTTGAATCCTAGGATTTGACTTCATTGTGTGGAGTCTTGAGAAAATTTCACCAATTAAGAAACCACAAATTTGATAGTCACATGCTTAATGAACCGAACCAAATCAAGAGCTCTTGAGAAATATTAATTGGTTAGATTTAAGTATTTCACTTTACCTTGAAAGAGGAATGTAATACTTCGATTGTCGGGTTTAAAACAATCAATTGAGGAAAAAGTGCTTGATTGATGCGTGGATTGGGGGGTTACTTGATTTGCTTAATTTCGTGATTATTTATTCGTTGGATCAAAATGTTGAATAGTTTAATTTCAAAGATAAATTTTGATTCTCTTAGCCTATCTTAGGGGGACAAACACCCAATAGATCAATCTAGTCCATGTGGGAGACGACCTTGATCTGCTACAATGTCATCGAGCACGTCCGACCCTATCAAGTTTTTAGCGTCATTGTCAGGGACGAGTATTGAATATTGGGCTTTTGTCTATAGGTTTGACTAAGCATTTTGTATTACTTTGAAAAAAAGTTAAAAAAACTAAAAAAAGTGAAAATTAAAAGAAAACCTTGAAAAAAAATGCCCATTTTCCATTTCCCCAATTCGAGCATGAATTATTTTAAAGGTATTTTAACCGTTTGCATGTTTTACTTTCTCAATGTGGTTATTATGTGGGCAAATGAGAAATTTTGGACATTGTTGATGAGTATGTGAATAGTAAAACCCATGCTCTTTTAGAGTTTTGGGATTTTCTTCGTAAAAATGTTGATTAGGCGTGGTATTTTCTTGAGTGGATTACTTAGGATTCATTTGAGTTTGAGAAGGCTAGTCTTATTTTTGGATATTTATCCCCTGATCCTTGTGCATTCTATGCTAGAACTTATTGTTCCCATTTTTGGTGTGACTTATACAATTCTTGTGACCATGAAGCTAATTTGCATCCTTATTATACGTGTTATGCTCAACCTAACTTTGCCTCGCCCAGGGACGATACTAATGTTGTCCTGACCTTACCTAATTCATCTTACCCTTTAGTTGAATGCACATGGCATGAGTTGGATGAGCCTTTTGGGGGAGTTGTTAGGTTCAATGTTATTGATACATGTTTTGAGTCGGAAGATACTTTAGATAAGTTGCATGATCTAGCTGAGACTCCTTTGGAGGGGTCATTTGATGTGTTTAGGCATGAGGACTTTCCTAGCATTGGTTGTGATATTGTTCTCCCCAATCCTCTTGATCATTCCCATGTTTCCCTTATGTGTTCACAACCCTCTCTTTCCCCGAGTGTTATAATGATGTGCCCATTGATAATCCTATGATTTGTGATGCTAATGTTGATTTGGGCTATGAGGATAACATGTTTGATATGCTTAGTGGGAATATTGATGATTATGTGTCCCTAGGTTGCTTTAAAGGGTATGATCCCTCCATTAAGCTTTTTGGTGTATGCCTAGAGGACTTGCCTAGGAAAATCACGTGGATTGCATTCTTTAATCATTCCTATGATTTTCCTAAGGCCATTGATAAAGTTAAGAGGAAACTTATACTCTTTGGTGTGATTTTGGTTGTTGCCTCTTATGTTGTTTTTTCTAAATTATGGTCCCAAGAGTTTGATAAGCTCTTGCATGCATTGACAACATGTAATTTGACGGGCCGTGTCTTGAAGATGTGATAAAGTGGCTAGTGCTTCATTTGCCTTATTTGCAAGGAGGCCTTAGCTTAGGTGTACTCAGCACCTGACCTAGTGAGATCGTTGTATTTTGTTATCTTTCACTTCTCTAGCTTTCTTTACGTTGAATAATAATGCTTTGTCTAAGCATGGACGAAGGGTAGTTTCATGATTTTCATTTTGGTTTTTAGTTTGCGTACTAGTTGGAGCATGTAGGTTTAGGTTTTATTCCTTTTGTAATGCTGTGTTGCATTTACTTGCATTTAGGTTTGCATATAGGATTGCATATACGAATGGTGTGGATTGGCTTGAGATCCCTCCAATGATGATCGTTTAGGTACAATAGCTTTCATAAGCTTGAATAAGTTTTGATGTGTAATCTCTTTTGGTGCCAAAATTTGTGAAGGTTTTATGAATATTTCTTCTTTTGACCTTTATCTTGATTGAGAACTTTGTTATCCCTTGGAGTCTTAGGCACTAATGTTTGCACATGAGAGTCATTTTATGAGCTAGATGCGACTTTGGTAGATATCCTGCAAGACTTTGAGCCTTATTTGGACTAATCGTTATATTTAGTCCCGTGTTCTTTCATGTGTGTGACTCTTCATGTTGCATCTCTAGAACTTGCTTAGATTCTTGTTCACAGTCACATTAGCATGTGCATAGTTGATGATATGATGGAGGCATTCTTTGTTGTTAAACATTTTAGCCATATAACAAAATATCCTACCCTTGTGTTATATGTTTTCCCCTTTGCTAGCACCTTCGATCATATATTTGTCCTCATTGTGATCCCTTTATATTAACCCTTGGCCAAGCACATGTTCCTAACCTTTAAGCCAAGTTTATAGAGCATCACTTCAAATATGTATTGGGTGATTTTGGGGATAATTGAGTTTAAGGTGGCTTTGGTATGCTGGTTCGTTGAGGGATTGATGACATTGAGCATTTGCTTTGGTTTCCTCTTATTTGGGTTGTGTATATATGTATTCGGTTGTGAGTTGATAGTTACTGATCCTATGCATTTCAATAATTGCAATTTTCATTTCATTTCCCAAAAAAAAAAACACACAAAAAAAGAAAAAAATTATGTTAAAGATAAAAAATAAGAAAACAAAGAAACAAATAAAAAAAAGAAGAGTGAATAAGTGATTAGCATTGGGCACTTACACAGATTGAGTTTCTTTCTTTGTCAACTCATTCCCTATTTCATTCGTTGGGTATGTTCATTGAGTTGTTTGGGTTCAGAGAGTTGATAAAGTTCATAGTTGCTTGGTGGTTTGTTAGTTGTTCCCTAGTCACTTGGCTAAATAGCTCTATATTACCCAAATGCATTTGTCCGCCTCCTTGCCCCTCACCCTTGTAGCCCATATTGCATCCATGTAAAGTGCTCTTGGTAGTCTTGTGCACATTGCAATTTTAGTGGTGGGAAATTTGAGAGTCTTGACAAGCATATGGTAGACTGTATCTTTGGAATGAGACTTACGTGAACCCATGCTATATTTTGAACACATGAGTGGGAGTAATTTACATTTCCCCAAAAGTGAGGTTCTACTAGTCTATTTAGCTTTACAATTCCTTATACTTGCATGATGTGCTTTGTGGTTCTTTAGGAGTGATCAAGTTTGATATCGAGCTTGTGGCCTCGTACTTTTTCAAAAACCTTCACGTCCTCCCATTTTTGAAATGCCTTGCATGCTATTTGTGGTTGCCATTGATTGCTATTCTTGTTTGTGATATGCTATGAGTTGCCTACTTTAAGGTGGTTGTTGTGTTTTGCAGTCCTAGACGCATCTCCCTTTGTCGGTTTTATTTAACGTTTGCTTTTGAGGATAGATAAAGGTTTAAGCATGTGGGAGTGTCGAATGTCATATTTGTATAGGATTTCATGAGTATTTGGGAGTTATTTTACGGGATTAATATGCTTAATTGGACAATTTATGCCACTATTTGTACTATTATGCTTGTTTTCAGTTGTTTTGAGAGTTTTTACTGATTTCAACTTTATGAGCCAAGTTATGTGAGTAGAATGAAGATTTTTGAGGACTTGTGGATGAAAGAAGATAGCAAAAGAGGCTCTAAGACAACCACCACGGACAAGCCTTAGACAGTATCACAGACTAGGAGGTTCCAAGAACACGCAACAGAAGGAGCAAGTGAGAATGATTGAGGCAGTGGCCACCACGACTTGTCCGCAATGGTTCCCATGGTCCGTGGTGAGCTCTATCTCCCCGAATCACAATCCACACCATCAATCAATCGAAACAGGGAAGAACTAGCACCATGTTGTGAACTAACGACAAATTAATAAAGTAGCAGCAGATCGAGAGCACCATTACCAAGTTCAGCAAGAACAGATAAATCAAAAGCAATCAAGCATAACAGCAGCCTGAAATAGGGGACGATAACATCCAGTAATTAGAAACAAAATAGTGGCAGAACTGAGTTATAGCACAAGGGACTAATGAATGTCATATTTGTATAGGATTTCATGAGTATTTGAGAGTCATTTTAGGGGATTAATATGCTTAATTGTACGATCTATGACCCTCTTTCTACTATTATGCTTGTTTTCACTTATTTCGGAGTTTTTGCATATTTTGACTTTGTGAGCCAAGTTATGTGAGTAGAATAAAGATTTTTTAGGCCTAGTGGATTAGAGAAGATAGCAAAAGAGGCCCTAAGACACTCAACACAGACAAACTGTGGCTAGTACCATGGGCCAGGAGGTTTCAGGAAGAAGCAGCAAAATGAGCAAGTGAGAACGATCGAGGCGGTGGCCACCACAGCCTATCCATGGTGATCCCCAAGCTTTGTGGTGATCTCTGTCTCCTCGAATCAGCTAAATTTCTTCACGATTGTTCGTTTTCCAAGTGTTGGTAACGTTTAGCAGCCAGTTTTAATGCTTTCAATCAATCTCCATGTCCATCCCACCATCTAGTTAGGAATTAGACTCCATTTTTATAGTGAGGGAGAGCAAGTAGAAGAAAGAGATTTGCGAGGAAGCGGGACCGGGTTTGTAGTCAACGAATTCAAGCGCATTCTTTGGTTGAGCATTTCTCTTCCCTTCTCTTCTCATCTCTTCTCTTTTCTTTTCTAATTTTAGGATTTCTATTTTGTAATTTTGATTATCGTTAGTTGCTTTGAACTTGGATTTATGCAAACACTTGTTAATTTTCCCAATCTTGTGTTCATCTCTTTGAGTATTTTGGAATTGTTAGATTATTTTATCGAATCTTAGATGATTATTTCCTTGTGAGAGATTTAATGACTTTCTTACATGGTTTGGGTATTGAGTGAAGAATTTAAAGGTGAAATTTGATATTTGAATCCTAGGATTTGACTTGATTGTGTAGAGTCTTGAGAAAATCACATCAATTAAGAAACCACAAATTTGATAATCGCATGCGTATTGAACCTAAACAAATCGAGAGCTCTTGAGAAATAGTAATTAGTTAGATTTAGGTATTTCACTTCACCTTGAAAGAGGGATGTGGTGCTTCGATTATCGGGTTTAAACAAATCAGTTGAGGAAAAAGTGCTTGATTGATGCGTGGATCAACGATCATGGGGTTGGTCGATTTGCATAATTTCATGGTTATTTATTTGTTAGATTAGGTAGTTGAATAGTTTAATTTCAAAGATTAAATTTTGATTCACTTAGCCTATCGTTAGGGGACAAAAGCCCAATAGATCAACCCAGTCCTTGTGGGAGACAACCTTAATCTGCTACAATGCCGTCGTGTACTTGAAGCCATATCAAGTTTTTAGCGCTATTGTCGATGGCTATTGCTAAGTATTGGGTTTTGGAAGATAGGTTTTACTAAGCCTTTTGTTTTTCTTTGAAAACAAAATAAAAAAACTCTAAAAATTCAAATTTCAAAAAAATCCTTGAGAAAAGAAAACGATGGCCAATTTCCATTTCCCCCAATTCGAGTATGAATTATTCTAGAGGTATCTTAAGCATTTGAATGCTTTTCTTGCTCAATGTGGTTATTACGTGGGCAAATAAGAAATTTTGGGCATTGTTGATGAGTGTGTGAATAATGAAACCACTGCTCTTTTAGAGTTTTAGGGTTTTCTTGGTAACAATGTTGATGAGACATGGTATTTGCTTGAGTGGATTGGTTTGAGTTTGAGAAGGGTAGTCTTATTTTTGGAAATTTATTCTCTGATCCATGTGGATTCTATGCTAGATCTTGTTACACACTTTTTGGAGTGACTTGTGTAATTCTGTTGATCATAAAACTAATTCGTGTCCTTATTGTGCATGTTATGCTCAACTTGTCCAGGGACAATACTGATATTGCCCCGACCTTACCTGATTCATCCTTCCCTTTCGCTCATTGCACGAGGCTCCAGCCGGGTGGCCCTTGTCAGAGAGTCGCCAGGTTTGGTGTTATTAATGCGTGTTTTGAGTCGGAAGATACTTTAGATAAGGTGCATGATCAAGCTGAGACTCCTTTGGAGGGGTCATGTGATGTGTTTGTGCGTGAGGACTTTCCTAGACTTGGTTGTGATATTGTTCTCCCCAATCCTCTTGATCATTCCCATGTTTCCCTTATGTGTTCACAATCATTTCTTTCCCCTGAGTATTACATTGATGTGCCCATTGATAATGCTATGATTTGTGATGCTAATGTTGGTTTGGGCTATGAGGATAACGAGTTTGATATGCTTGGTGGAAATGTTGATGATTATGTGTCCCTAGGTTGCTTTAGTGGGTATGATCTCTCTATTGTGTCTTTTATGTAGGCCTAGAGGAATTTCGTAGGAAAATCACGTGCACTACATTCTTTAATCCTTCCGATGATTTTCTTAAGGCCATTGATGGGTTAAGAGGATACTTATCGTCTTTGGTGTGATTTTGGTTGCTGCCTCTTATCTTGTGTTTTCTAAATTGTGGTCATAGGAGTTTGATAAGCTCCTGCGTCCATTGACGACATCTAATTTGAAGGGGCCGTGTTGTGGAGCTATGATGGAGTGGTTGGTTAGGCGTACTCAGGCCCTAATGTAGTGAGATCGTTATATTATGTTCCATTTTCCTTCTCTTACTTTCTTTGCCTTGAATAATAATGCTTTATTTAAGCATTGGGGAATTGTCCCAATCTTGTGCTCATGTCTTTCATTATTTTGAAATTATTGGATTGTTTCATCGAATCTTAGATGATTATTGTCATGTGAGAAATTTGATCACTTTCTTACATGGTTTGCGTATTGAGTGAAGAATTGAAAGGTGAAATTCGATACTTGAATTCTAAGATTTGACTTGATTGTGTGGAGTCTTGAGAAAATCACACCAATTGAGAAACCACAAATTTGATAATTGTATCCTTAATGAACCTAAACAAATCGAGAGCCCTTGAGAAATGGTAATTGGTTAGATTTAGGTATTTCACTTCACCTTAAAAGATTGATGTGATCTTTCAATTGTCGGTTTTAAAACAATTAGTTGTGGAAAAAGTACCAGATTTATGCGTGGATTGAGTGGTTGCTTGATTTGCTTAATTTCATGATTATTCATTAGTTAGATTAGACAGTGGAATAATTTAATTTCAAACTTTAAATTTTGATTGACTTAGCCGACCTTAACAGGATAACGCCCGATAGATCAACTTAGTCCTTGTGGGGGACGACCTTGATTTGCTATAACGCCACCGTGCACTTGCGGCTCTATCAAGGTTTTGGTGCCGTTTTCGAGTACTAGCGTTCAATATTGGGATTTTGTCAATAGGTCTAACTAAGCATTTTGTTTTTCTTTGAACAAAAAAAATTCCAAAAATTCAAAATTCAAAAAAAACCTTGAGAAAAAAAAAAAACAATGGCCATTTCCCATTTCCCTTAATTGGTGCATGAATTATTTTTGAGGTATTTTGACGTTTGAATGTTGTCCTTGCTTAATGTGGTTATTATGCGGGCAAATGAGAAATTTTTGAGACTGTGGATGAGTGTGTAAATAGTAAAACCCGTGCTCTTTGGGGCTTTCTTGATAAAAATGTTGATGAGGCATGGTGTTTGCTTGAGTGGATTGCTTAGGATTCATTTGAGTTTTAGAAGGCTAGTCTTATTTTTGGATATTTATTCTTATCCATGTGGATTTTATGCTGAGTCTTGTTATGCCTCTATTTGGAGTGACTTGTGTAATTGTTATGACTGTGAAACTAATTCATGTCCTTATTATGCATGCTCTGCTCAACCTAACTTTGCATCACCCAGGGGCAATACAAATGTTGTCCTGACATTACCTGATTCATCCTTCCCTTTCGCTAAACGTATGGGGCTCAAGGTTGGTGAGCCTTTTCAGGGAGTTGCTAGGTTTAGTGTTATTGATGCATGTTTAGAGTCGGTAGATGCTTTAGATGTGGTGTGTAATCTAGTTGAGACTCCTTTGGAGGGGTCATATAATGTGTTTGAGCGTGAGAACTTTCCTATCCTTGGTGATATTGTTCTCCCCAATCCACTTGATCATTCCCATGTTTCCCTTATGTGTTCACGACCCTCTCTTCCCCCGAGTATTACATTGATGTGCCTATTGATAATCCTATGATTTGTGATGCCAATGTTTATTTCGGTTAGGAGGATAACATGTTTGATATGCTTGGTGGGAATGTTGATGATTATGTGTCACTAGGTTACTTTAGAGGGAACGATCCCTCCATTGAGCCTTTTTACATGTGCCTAGAGGACTTGCCAAGGAAGGTCACGTGCACAACATTTTTTAATCGTTCATATGATTTTTTAAAGGCCATTGATAAGGTTAAGAGGATACTTATACTATTAGGTGTGATTTTGGTTGTTGCCTCCTATGTTGTGTTTTCGAAATTGTGGACCTCAGAGTTTGATAAGCTCCTATGTGTATTAACGATATCTAATTTGAAGGGTTCGTGTCTTGAAGTTGTGATGGAGTGACTGTTGCTTTGCTTGCCCCGTTTGCAAGGAGATCTTAGCTTAGGTGTACTCAGCACATAACAAGGTGAGACATTATATTTTGATCCCTTTCCCTTCTCTTACTTTCTTACTTTGAATAATAATGTTTTATCTAAGCATAGGGGAAGGGTAGTTTCATGTTTTCCATTTTGATTTTTAGTTTGGATACTAGTTTGTAATGGCCCGATCGTAAATCATGTTTATTTATTTAATTAAGCCATGTTATTAATTTTCCATGTTTATTTATCTCATTTAATCATCCCAATTGGGAGAATTCATTTTAGGCCTCACTTTGCAATTCAGGTTTTCATTATTGTAAAATTCCAAGTGAATCGATAGTAGGCCCTAAATAAATATGATTTAAGAGATTAAATTATTTTTCATAACGATCCGAAAATTTAATTTCGAGCCACGGAAAATTCAATCTCATACAATGTATTTTCTTTCGGGCCCAACAAATTACTACCCATTTGCTTTTGAAATTACCCTAAATTATACTTAATTATCATTAGTAAAAAGATGCTTTTTGGTGGTTAAAAACTCAGCCATGTATTAGCTAATCCATTCTCCACCAAGCAAAACTCACAAAATATCAACACTTACTCTCTCTCCCTCTCCACCACACTACGCAACCCCCTCTTTTTTGCTGTTGTATTTGCTGATTTCCAGCCACTTACTGCCACCTTTTGGCCACCATCGGACCACCAGCGCCAGCACCAGCACCAGCCACCCCACTCACTTCTTCAAGCTTCAAACATCTCTAACTTCCCTTGTTTCAAGCTTAAAGTAAGTAAACCCTAACGTTGTGTTTTGTTATTTTATTTGTAATTATGTGATCTTTGTATTAGTAATCGATATCATGGTGTTGATATTGATTTTAGAGAAGTTTAAGTGCAAATTCAAGTGAGACATAAGCTAGGGTTATGAGAATTATGCATAGTAGTTTGAATGATGTTTGTCAACAAGCAGGTCATGTGTGTGTTTTAGATTTGAAAATGAATCTTGGATGATTGTGAAGTAAAAATTGTGGATTATAGCTGTTTAAAGTGATGTTGAGGGTCACCCCATGTTTTGGTAATTTCAACAAGTGATTTTAGAGGGTAATTATGTGAAAAAGAAGGATAATAAAGTAGGTAGCAAGCTGTGAAAGACCCAAAAACAAGGGTCTGCTCGGGAAAAATTGGTAATTCGTGGCTGGTTGAAAAATTATGAATTGTGGTGGGGAGCTAGATCAATGAGTTATCTTTCAAATGGCTTTTGAATCCCCTTAATCTGAGTTTTGTGCAAGAAGTTATGTCGTTTTACTCCAACTGTGCAGGCCAGACAAAAACTGCCTAGGGTGGTGTTTTACCTCAATTTTGGGATTTGTGTTATGGTGATTGTGTTATGAGATGTAAATGAAAATGTTGAGGGGCTTTTTAATCTTTTCATATTGGGGTTTTATAGCTCAAATGGAGGTCAGGGTGAAAGTTATGAATTTTCTAAGGTAGACCTTGAATCAGTAACAACTTTGATTGTACTTAGAAGCTTATTTGCTTTGGAAAACTAAGTGGTATGACATGTGCAACAAAATTGGAGAAGTGGGGAGATTGATAACTCAAGATTGGTATTTGTTGGTCCCAACTCGTGTGTTTAAAATTATTCTGACCCTACCAACACTCCAATTGCCCCCAAACCTTTATTATCCATGTCAGAAATATCAAAAATCAGTGACGAATTTATAACCATCAAAGTCTTTCTTTTATGATTCCAAGTATTTTACTTTGATCAATTTTACTCCACAATATTTCACTTTGAGTTAAATTACCTTAATTCATTTAGCTTTCAAATCATTTTGGTGTAACTTATCTTCTATGGAATTATTTGAGTTATGGATGCCTTTTAAGGAATTTTTGTTGCTGTTACGACTATGAAAGTCAGCATTATTTACTAATTACATATACCTATAATTACATTTCTTACACAGAAGCGGGGCCTTGTCTATCATTTTCCTTTGTGCATGAGAACTATCAAGTGAGATTGCATTTTAACGACATCATGTATGTTCATTACCTATATCTTAAGAAATCAGAGTGTATTTATCAAAGTTATCTTGTTTTCATAAGTACATCAATGAATAAGTTTATACAATGATTTATCATTTAATTAGTGAGCCCGCCAGTTATCATCTATAGGGCGTTCGCCCTCCAGTTACCGGCACGGCTTCAGGCGAGATCCCCGATTGGCTTGGCAGGTGTACACCTATCCATAGATCGTAATAGAATCAAGTGGTTTACTATCAGATAATAACGAGCAATGTAGTTTTACATTCATCTCATTCATTGTTTTAACTTAAAATGAATTGCAAGTGGGCACCCAATCATTTCATGTAAAGATCATTTAACGATACAGGAATGCATGTACTGAGCTTCGACTTACAGTTTAAAATGTTTTCATGTTTCATTTTAGGAAAATGCTCATTGAATCGACCTCTTGCTTGCAAACCGGATGAAGAGAATAAGTTGAGCAAGGAAATCTGGAGGGATCACAATGATATAGTAGATGTCTATTTTGGAGCTATACTTTGAAACATTCAGTGGATTGAGGTGTATATTACATGGTGAATTGCTATACTGCGTTGTATAAATCATACGTGGGTAACAGTTGATTGGATATGGTTTGACAATGCATGAATGTGTATGGTTGAAGCTATGTCTAATTATGTTATTTCTAGTTCATAATCTAGTACATGCACATTAAGCCTTGTCCTTTTGGATGATAGTAACACCTCTATCATTGAGTTCATTAGTTCTAATTCAGAAATTTGTTAAGGAGAATGGAAACAATGGAACATGCTTAATTATGGGGCGTTACAGATTTGGTGTCAGAGCTAAGGTTTTAAGGGCCACTGTGAGTTATCAAGTGTTTATGAGTTAGCTATTAAGGTGTGTATGAGTTATGTTAGACCAGCTAAATGACCAATTGACTATGGTTTCATATGTGGGCATATAAGGAGGAACCTTTTCCATTTGGGTGATTCAATCATTTGGTAATATCTTGAGATTCAAGCATTAGCAAAGTGGAGTGTGGAACCATTTAGGTAACCTGTTAGTGAGGCATGCCCTCATTTATCTGGGAGTTGTATTGTATGTTTCATTTCTCTCATTCGTTTAAATTTTTGCAATCGTGCACTCCGGGTGTGTGACCCGTTGAGTTACGAACTTCAGCGTGTGGCCATTGAGCTATTGAAGTGTTTCTCTCTATTTTAGGTATCTATTGTAAGGGTTTAAGTCGGCTTTTAGTTAGTTTTTGGACGGAACTCTGTCCCTTTTGCCCCAAGATTTGAGAGTTTTATTGAGGTGTGTTAATATACCTGATCTTGGGTACAGTGACGGTTGAAACCCGATGTGGGGATGCCATTTACAACTTCTTAAGGGATTAATAAGGCGTCAAGTTTGATGTAAACCTCTAGAGGAGGAAATGCCTTGTGGGGCAATATTTTCAAAGTGAATCAGTATGACATGAACATTACAATGAGTGGTTATGTCTGGTGATAACAGTTTGTAGCTTATGGTGTGCTACTTGGCGTTGTATGGGTAGTATGAGTAAGGTTAAGCTGCCATGTATAGGAATTATCTGGTCTTGACACTAAGACCTTGCATCAGCAATGCTCCCATTACTTCCTATTATTGACTTATTTCTACCCTAGTTACCTTGAATTGTTCAAGAGCAATGAAAGATAGATATGCAGGATTAAAGGAAAATGACCCAAAGAAGTGAGATAATATTCGTTTTACCAGTACCAATCGCATTCATTTCATTAGTATTGAGGATATTCATTTTACCAGTATCATGTAGATTTATTTCACTAGTATCAAGTGATATGTATGTACGCATAATTAGTAGACTCTACTCGTATGCACATCGTACTTTTCAAAAATTTTCGGAGATGGGGTGTGTAATTGGGTTATGAGTTATTAAGTGATCCAGTAATGGGTGATAAAGAGGATCAGAGAAGTATCACATGCCATATCTTTCATTACTTGAATCTCTAATAGTTAGCTATATCTATTGACCAGCTTCTGCTATTGCATTCTCAATAAGAGTCAGCGATATAGAGACCATTCGAAGCAATCTCAAGTGGATACATGAGACTACATTACTTTACTCAGAAGGGCATCAGTTTAGTGCAACTCATGACATGGTAGTAAGGTTACAGAATGAGTAGGATACATGAGGTTCCAGTTTAGTTCAACACCTGAGCAACCTTTCTTATAGGCGATACAAACCCTAACAATCATAATCGTTTAACTCTTTGTTTTCGTAATGGAGCCTATAATGACCCCGGTGTGCATTACTGTTTGATTTCTAGTTCTTCCTAAGTATATTTGACCCATTCTACTTATAGTTTAGTCATTACTACATTCATATTTTTAGTGTCACTTACTTTAACTCCTTGCTTCTGCTCGAGCACTATTTATTTATTGTTTGCAAGGCCTTTGGTTGCTTTAGACCCATTCATTGAGAGCCCTTTAAGCAATTAAATGGATCCATATTGTTCGTGTTTCTGTAGCACCATAACATCATGTTGGCTTACTACTCTACGGTCGTGACTGCATGTCATTACCCAAGTTATTTTGGGAATCGTTTCTTTACTAGTACAACCTATCTTGTTAATGATAAACAACGATTTGTGTTATTTCCATCTGCCAGCAGTTTCGAAATTTATATGCCTACCCAAGACTTCCAATTACTGTAGAATTGTTATTGATGGATGTTGATGCCGTCATGTTCAGTCATAAGACTAACTCCTTCATCTTGACGTATTGGCCTTTCAAACACTAGATGAATAAAATTTCCCTTCTGGTGGTGTTGGCCCTCATATTCATCATTTTACTTACCTATGGGTGCCATATGACTTTTCAAATGCCTCTTTGGTAATATGTTAGATTTCTTCACCTTCAGTACTTAATAGTCCCTTTCAACTTCGTAGCATCATTCATTTATTTTACTATCATGACCATCATGAATAAGCCGCATGTCTTGTACATGCAGGTCATTTATATGCCCTACCTCTTTCATTACGAATCTTCATCCTTTCATTTATTCAACTTACATGCCAATCCTTTATAACTAATAAAGAAATATCTTTGCAAGAGTTCATGGTGTGGTTATATCTCTTTACATTTTAGATTGTCCCCCTGTCATTTAAATTTACTGAGACCAGTAGGTAGTTGAATGTGTTATCTTTTATAAATGTGCCTATATTAGCATTGTCGGAACCATATTCATTGGGCATTCAATCCAGTTTGATTAGCAGACGTTGTTATCATTATAGAGATGAATTGACTATGTACTTATAGAAGATGACTTGTAAAGATCATATGGTTAGCTTGAAGAATGAGGAAAGACTAGACGTGTGTTTCTATGGACCGAGGGAAGAACAAACCTATTTTCGTCCTAATTACACTGTGTAAGCAAGTGAGTTATCGTGTCAGTAATGCATTGAATATTAGTGATATGCAACCACACTCGGTATATACATATCCATCATTACAGTTTGTGAATTTAAAGATGTTTCATCTGAGGACTTTCAGGACTGTTTTCCCCCAAGAAAAATTGATTTTCAAATCAACCTAGTTTAAGGTGCTCAATCCATTTTTAGAGCCCCTATCATATGACCCCCAACAGAGTTCAAAGAACTAAAGATTTAGTAAGATGAGTTGTTACTGAAGGGAGTTATTTAACCAAGTGTGTTATCGTGGGAAACCTTAGTTTTGTATGTGTGAAGAATGAAGGGATAACCTTATGGTTGTGTACAGTGTACAAAGAGTTGAACAAGATCACTATCAAAAACAAGTTCCCTATACCTTGAATAAATGATTTATGAGACTAACTGCCAACAACAGAAGTCTTTTTCAGGAATGATTTGAGGTTCGGATATCACACCTAAACTACGCAACCATAGTTTATCTTTTGTAAGAATGCCCTTTAATAGTAATTCTTGTAATTGTTTGCTTGTCTCATCTTCAAAACTTGATACTATTTAATATTGTTTAATCTCCTTTGCATTTCAACACGATATTTCCTATTAGCACGATCTTCCATGTCTTTGTAAACCCATTGTTGAATGTGCAGTACATTTTTGTTTGATCTTATATGGTGGTCAACATTTTAGTGGTCTTGACCTTCACTATCTTTATTTCATGATCATGAGTTGTAGTTCATTACATTGAGAGCCGATTCACACATCTACCTTATATCTCATTTATTCATAATGATAAGCTCGTATAACTTGTTTTGAATTTATAATGTAATTCAACTCTTATTGGTGTGGGTGATTACGATTGTCATAATCCCCTTACTCTCCTTATTTTTTAACTTCAAGTTCCATACATATATCTTACATGTGCATAAGTAAACTCCAGCTTTTCTGTTCAATCTTCTTGCTGGACTTGAATTGGTTTCATATGAGCAAAGACACGTTTCTAATGTCACTTGTTCAATCTATTTACTTATCCATTGGTACTTTGCTTGTCCAATCTATTCATCTATCCATTGTACTTTATCGATTCAATCTATTGATCTATTTATTGCACTTGCAATTCTCACACCTATATTTTATATCTTCATAAGTAAACTTTAGTAATCCTTATTTAATCCTATTGCTGTACTTCACTTGGCTTCATATGAGCAAAGGCATATTTCCATTGCTACCTATGCAATCCATTTATCTATTCATTAGACCTTACTTGTTCAAGCTATTTATTTATCTAGTGTACCTTGTTTATCCAATCTATTTCTCTATTTATTGTATTTTGTTTGGCCACTCCCTCGATTACTTTTATCCTATCAATGGTATCTAGAAAGTCACCCTGTTGGAACTCCGTTGCTGGCCATTTTGTTTTTAAATCATCAGCTAAGCTTGAAGGTAACCGGGCTATCTATTTTCTTGAATAACTATGTATTAGATCCTTTATAATCAATATTTATAAACCATGATTCTTGTGGTATTACGGTTCAGAATTCTGGATGACCTCATGGTTATCTTATTCTAACCACCCAATGATAATCTCTCATTTACTAGCCTTTTCTAGTCTCATCGTTCATTTCTTTTGTATGCAAAGATTCGCTCAGCTAACATTTCTATCGCTCTCTTCCTTAATCATGGTCATTTCATCACCCATTATCAACTGGGAGCAGATCCTTGAGTAGTCTGATAAGGAGAGATAATGTGATGCATTAAGAATATTAGATGATAACTTTCTGATAAGGGCATATTCTCAAACAATGTCTAGTGGTATTAGAGTAAGCTAGAAGAAACATCGAGAATAATGAGATAATTCAAGTACATGCTTAAGTGACACAAGAGTCATATGGTCATATTGACCAAAGAAGGAAACAATTAAAGTTCAGATGAGATATAAAGTATTCCAAAGGGCTTCTCTATACAAGGGTGTCAAGAGACTGGATATCAGAGATACTTGAGTTCATTGAAGCTAATGTGTGAGAACTATCTGGATCTGCTACTAAAACATGGGATTAAGCAGTTATACAATACGCAGACACCTTTAACCCCATAGCTTGTCGACTAGGTCTACCTATATAAGTCAAAGACGTGCATAACGTGTTTCTTACCTCATAACTTAGGCAGTACATTCCAGATCCTAACCATGCTATAGTATCTGAAGCCATCAAATTTACCGGAGATCTAGTGTATGAAGAGCGACCAATCCAAATATTAGATTGTAGGATTAAGCAGCTACGCAATAAGCAGATACTACTGGTCTAGGCGCTATGGACAAACCATACCTCCCAAGAACCCACTTGGGAGATCGAGGATGAGATGCAAGCCAAGTACCAACATCTATTTAAGATAAACTTGCATGTTTGGTCAAAGCTTATACGTTTTGAGGACGAAACTCTTTAAGGGGGAGAAGGTTGCAATAGTCCGAGCCTAAATCATGTTTATTTGTTTAATTAGGCCATGTTATTAATTTTTCACATTTATTTATCTCATTTAATCATCCCGGTTGGGATAATTCATTTTAGGCCCTACTTTGCAATTCGGGTTTTTATTATTGTAAAATTTTGAGTGAATCGATAGTAGACCCTAAATAAATACGATCTAAGAGATTAAATTATTTTTAATAACGATTCGAAAATTTAATTTCAAGCCACGGAAAATTCAATCGCGTAAAGTGTATTTTCTATCGGGCCCAAATTCATTTACGCCCAATTTTGGGCCCAACAAGTTATTACCCATTTGCTTAGCTAATTACCCTCAATTATACCTCATTATCATCAGTCAAAAGATGCTTTTTGATGGTTAAAAACTCAGCCAAGTATTAGCTAAGTCATTCTCCACCAAGCAAAACTCACAAAATATCAAGACTTACTCTCTCTCCCTCCCTACCACCCTACACAGCCCCCTCCATTTTGCTGTTGTACTTGCTGATTTCCAACCACTTACCACCACCTTCCGGCCACCAGGAGGCTGCCATGGGACCACCAGCGCTAGCACCAGCCACCTCTCTTACTTCTTCAAGCTTCAAACATCTCTAACTTCCCTTGTTTCAAGCCTAAAGTAAGTAAACCCTAACCTTGTGTTTTTTTATTTTATTTGTGATTCTGTGATCTTTGTATTGGTGATGAATATCATGGTGTTGGTATTGATTTTAGAGAGGTTTAAGTGCAAATTCAAGTGAGACATAAGCTAGGGTTATGAGAATTATGCATAGTTTGAATGCTGTTTGTTAACAGGCATGTCATGTGTGTGTTTTAGATTTGAAAATGAATCTTGGATGATTATGAAGTAAAAATTATGGATTATGGCTATTTAAAATGATGTTTAGGGTCACCTCATGTTTTGGTAATTTCAACAAGTAATTTTAGAGGTAATTATGTGAAAAAGGAGGATAATAAAGTAGGTAGCCAATTATGAAGGGCCGGGAAACAAGGGTCTGTTTCGGGAAAAACTGGTAATTTGTGGCTGGTTGAAAAATTATGAGTTGTGGTGGGGAGCTAGATCAATGCGTTGTCTTTCAAATGGCTTTTGAATCATGTTAATCTGAGTTATGTGCAAGAAGTTATGGGCATTTTACTCCAGCTATGCAGACCGGACCAAAACTACACAAGGTGGTGTTTTAGTTCAATTTTGGGATTTGTGTGGTGGTCATTGTGTTGTGGGCTGTAAATGAAAATGTTTAGGGAATTTTTAATCTTTTCATATTGGGGTTTTATAGCTCAATTGGAGGTCGGGGGTGAAAGTTATGAATTTTCTAAGAGGGACCTTGAATCGGTAACAACTTTGATCGTACTTAGAAGCTTATTTGGTTTGGAAAACTAAGTGGTATGACATGTGCAACAAAATTGGAGAAGTGGTGAGATTGATAACTCAAGATTAGTATTTGTTGGTCCAAACTGGTGTGTTTAAAATTATTGTGAACCTACCACCGCTCCAATTGCCCTCATACCTTTATTATCCATCTAAGAAATATCAAAAATTGGTGATGAATTTATAACCATCAAAGTCTTTCTTTGATGATTCCAATTGTTCTACTTTGATCAATTTCACTCCACAATATTTCACTTTGAGTTAAATTACCCTAATTCATGTAGGTTTCAAATCATTTTGGTGTAACTTATCTTCTATGAAATTATTTGAGTTATGGATGCCTTTTAAGGAATTTCTGTTACAGTTACAACTATTAAAGTTAGCATTGTTTACTAGCTACATAAACCTATAATTAAATTTCTTAAACAGAATCGGGGCCTAGTATATAATTTCCTATTGTGCATAAGAATTATCAAGTGAGATTGCATTTTAAAGACATCAGGTACGGTCATTGCCTGTATCTTTAGAAATCAGAGTGTATTTATCAAAGATATCTTGTTTTGGTGAGTACATCAATGAATCAGTTTATATAGTGATTTATCATTTAATTAGTGACGCCGTTAGTTATCATCTATAGGGCATTCGCCCTCCAGTTACCGGTGCGGCTTAAGGCCAGGTCCACGATCGGCTTGGTAGGTGTACACCTATCCATAGATTGTATCAGTATCAAGGGGTTCACTATCAGATAATAACTAGCAATGCAGTTTTACATTAATCTCATTCACTGTTTTAACTTAAAATGAATTGCAAGTAGGCGCCCAATCATTTTATGTAGAGATCATTTAACAATACATGAATGCATGTATTGAGCTTCGGCTTGCAGTTCGAAATGTTTTCATATTTTTTTTAGGCAAATGCTCATTGAATCGCCCTCATGCTGGCAAACCGGATGAAGAGAATAAGTTGAGCAAGGGAATTTGGAGTGATCAACAATGATATAGAGCATGTCTATTTTGGAGCTATACTTTGAAATCTTCAGTGGATGGACTTGTAGATTACATGGTGAATTGCTATACTACATTGTATATACCATACGCGGGTAATAGTTGATTGTGTATGGTTTGACAATGCATGAATGTGTATGGTTGTAGCTATGTCTAACTATGTTCTTTCTAGTTCATAATCTATTGCATACACTTCAAGTCATGTCCTTTTGGACAGCAGTAACGCCTCTATCATTGAGTTCATTAGTCCTAATTCAAAAATTTATTAAGGAGAATGCAAACAGTCGAACATGCTTAATTAGGGGTCATTACATGGTTAAAGCATGTAAGTTTAGGTTTCCTTTCATTTGCAATAGTGTGTTGCATTTAGTTGCATTTAGGATTGCATATAGGATTGTATATGGGGATGGTGTGGATTGGTTTGAGATCCCTTCAGTGATGATTCTTTAGGCACAACTGCTTGCATGAGCTTGAGTAAATTTTGATGTGTAATCCCTTTTGGTGGTAAGATTTGTGAAGGTTTTATAAATATTTCTTATTTTGACCATTGTATTGATTAAGAACTTTGTTTTTCCTTAGAGTTCTAGGCACAAATGTTTGTGCATGAGAGTAATTATAATAGCTAGATGTGAATTTGGTAGATATCCCGTGAGACTTTGAGCCTTATTTGGACTAATTATTATATTTAGTCTCGTGTTCTTTCGTGTGCTTGACTCTTCCGTGTTGCATATCTAGAACTTGCTTAGATTATTCTTCATAGCCACATTTGCTTATGCATAGTTGATGATGTATTAGAGGCATTTTTTTGTTGTTGAACATTTTAGCCACATAGCCAAAATGCATACCCTTGTGTTACATGTTTTTCCCCTTTGCGAGCCCCTTTGAGCTTATATCCGTCCTTGTTGTGATTCCATCATATTAACGCTTGGCCAAACACATGTTCCTCACTTTTAAGCCAAGTTTATGGAGCATCACTTCAAATATGTAGTGCATGGTTTTGGGGGTAGTTAAGTTTAAGATGGCTTTGGTATGTTAGTTTGTTGAGGGATTGATGACATTGAGTGTTCACTTTGGTTCCTCTTTGTTTGGGTTGTATGCATATGTATTTGGTTGTTAGCTAATAGTTTTTTATCCTATGCCTCTCAATAATTATAATTTTCGTTTCATTTCCGGAAAAAAAAAACGAAGAGACAAAAAAAATGGAAAAAAATTTTATTGAAGAAAAACCAGAAGAAAACAAAGAAATAAATAAAAAAAGGAGATTGAATAAGTGATTTGCATTGGCCATTTATATATATTAAGTTCTTTTCTTTGTCAACTCATTTCATATTTCATTAGTAAGATATGTTCGTTGAACTGTTGGGGTTTAGAGAGTTGATAAACTTCATAGTCGCTTGAATTGTTGGGGTTAAGAGAGTTGATAAACTTCATAGTTGCTTGGTGGTCTGTTGGTTGTTCCCTAGTTACTTGGCTAAATAGCTCCACATTACCCAAATGCATTTGTCCAGTTCCTTGCCCTTCACCCTTCTAGCTCATGTCACAACCCTTGTAAAGTCCTCTTGATAGTCATGTACACATTGCATTTTTAGTGGTCGAGAGTTTGAGAGCCTCGAAAAGTATATTGTAGATTGCATCATTGGAATAATTTTTGAGTAAACTCATGCCATATTTCAAACACATGAGTAGTAGCGATTTATGTTTCCCAAATATTGAGGTTCTAGCAGTCTCTTGAGCTTTGCAATTCTTTGTGCTTGCATGATGTGCTTTGTTTTTCTTTGGGGGTGATCAAGTTTGATATCGAGCCTGTGGCCTCGTACTTTTTGGAAAACCTTTGCCTCCTCCTAATTTTGAAATATCTTGCATGCTATTTGGGGTTGCTGTTGATTGCTATTGTTGCTTATGATATGCTATGACTTGCCTAATTTAAGGAGGTTGTTATGTTTTTGAGCCTATATGCATCTCCCCTTGTTGGTTTTGTTTAGTGTTCGCTTGAGGACAAGCAAAGTTTTAAGCACGGGGAAGTGATGAATGTTATATTTGTATGGGATCTCATAAGCGTTTGGGTGCCATTTCAGAGGATTAATATGCTTAATTGTACCATTTATACCCCAATTGCTACTATTACGCTTAGTTTCGCTTGTTTTAACAGTTTTTTTTTTCCTCGCAGATTTTGACAGTGTGAGCCAAGTTATGTAATAACGATTTTTGAGGCCTTATGGGTTAAACAAGATAGAAAAAGAGGCCCTAAGACACCTAAGATAGACAAACCGTGGCCAGCACCATGGAAGAGGAGGTTCCAGGAAAAAGCAGTAGAAGCAAAAGTGAGAATGACAGAGGTAGTTGCCACCACAGTTTGTCCGTGGTGGTTCCCATGGTCTGTGGCGAGCTCTTCCTCCCTGAATTAACTAGTTTTCTTCACAGCTATTTGTTTTCCAAGTAGTGGTAATGTTTGCCAGCCATTATTTCCGCTACAAAAACCTAGTTTGTAGTGAGGGAGAGCAGGTACAACGGGGAGATTCACAAGGAAGCGAGATCGGGTTTGTAGTCGACAGATTCGAGCACATTCTTTAGCTGAGCATTTCTCTTCCCTTCCGTTCTCTTCTCTTCTCTTTTCTAATTTTAGGATTTCTATTTTGTGATTTTGATTATCTTTAGTTGATTTGAACTTGGATGTATGCAAATACTTGTTAATTTTTCCAATCTTGTGTTCATCTCCTTGAGTATTTCGGAATTCTTGGATTGTTTTATCTAATCTTATGTGATTATTGCCTCGTGAAAAATTTGATCACTTTCTTACATGGTTTGGGTATTGAGTGAAGAATTGAAAGGTGAAATTCGACACTTGAATTCTAGGATGTGACTGGATTGTGTGGAGTCTTGAGAAAATCACACCAATTAAGAAACCACAAATTTGATAATCGCATGCTTAATGAACCTAAACAAATCGAGAGTGCTTGAGAAATGGTAATTGGTTAGGTTTAGTTATTTCACTTCACCTTGAAAAAGTGATGTGATATTTCGATTATCGGTTTTAAAACAATCAATTGAAAAAAAGAAGGCCTAATTGATGCATGGATCGGGGGCTTGCTTGATTTGCTTAATTTCATGATTATTTATTCGTTATATTAGATAGTTGAATAATTTAATTTCAAATGTTAAATTTGATTCACTTAGGCCCTGTTCTTTTCATAGTTTAATGAACCCAACCAACTCCTTCCCACACCCACCTAGTCCTTCCCCCCTTCCCACTCTTTCCCACACTTAAACAAAAATACCACTCCTTCCCACTCTCACCCACTCCTTCCCCCCCTTTCCCACACTCCTTCATGCACCTCCCCAACTTCATTCAACTCCTTTCAACTCCTGCCCACTCTCACCCACTACTTTCTCTCCTTTCCCACACTTAAAAAAAACAAAAATACTACTCTTACCAACTCTCACCCACTACTTCCCCCCCTTTCCCACACTCACCCATCCCACACCCATCATTTCCCATTGAAAAAAACAGGCCTTAGCCTATCTTAAGGGGGTAAAACCCGATAAATCAACCTAGTCCTTGTAGGAGACGATCTTGATTTGCTATAATGTCACCGTGCACTTGCAGCCCTATCAAGTTTTTGGCACCGTTATCATAAAGTAGTGTTGATTATTGGGTTTTTGTTGATAGGTTTGACTAATCATTTTGTTTTTCTTGGAAAAAAAAATTCAAAAAATTGAAAATTCAAAAAACAAACATTGAGAAAAAGAAAATAATGGCCATTTTCCATTTCCCTCAATTCGAGCATAAATTATTTTGGAGGTATTTTAAGTGTTTGAATGCTTTTCCTACTCAATGTGGTTATTGTGTGGCCAAATGAGAAATTTTGGACATGTTGATGAGTGTGTGAATGGTAAAACACGTGCTCTATTATAGTGTTGAGGCTTTCTTGGTAAAAATGTTTAAGAAGGCTAGTCTTATTTTTGGATATTTATTCTCTAATCCATGTGGATTCTATTCTAGATCTTGTTATACCCCTATTCGGGGTGACTTGTGCAATTCTAGTGGCTATGAAACTAATTCATCTCCTTATTATGCGTGATATGCTCGACCTAGCTTTGCATCACCCATGGATAATACTGATGTCATGACCTTACATGATTCATCCTTCTCGTTGGCTCAGTACACGAGGCTCGAGGCAGGTGAGCCTTTTCGGGGAGTTACTAGGTTTAGTGTTATTGATGCATGTTTTGAGTAGAAAGATACTTTAAATGAGGTGCATGACCTAACTGAGATTCCTTTGGAAGGGTCATGTGATATGTTTGGGCATAAGGACTTTCCTAGCCTTGGTTGTGATATTGTTCTCCCAAATCGTCTTGGTCATTCCCATGTTTCTCTTATGTGTTTACAACCCTCTCTTTCCCCCGAGTATTACATTGATATGCCAGTTGATAATCCTATGATTTGTGATGCTAATGTTGATTTGGGCTATGAGGGTAACATGTTCGATATGCTTGGTTGGATGTTGATCATTATGTGTCCCTAGGTTACTTAAGATGGTTAGATCCCTCTGTTGAGCCTTTTTATGTATGCCTAGAGGACTTGTCTAGGAAAATAACGTGCACTACATTCTTTAATCTTTCTTATGATTTTCTTAAGGCCATTAATAAGGGTAAGAGGATACTTATACTCTTTAGTGTGATTTTGGTTGTTGCCTCTTATGTTATGCTTTCTGAATTGTGGTCCCAAAAGTTTGATAAGCTCCTGCGTGTATTGACAACATCTAGTTTGAAGGGGTTGTGTCTTCAAGTTGTGATGGAGTGGCTGATGCTTCATTTGCCCCGTTTGTGAGGAGACCATAGCTTAAGTGTATTCAGCACCTCACTTGGAGAGACATTATATTTGTTCCCTTTCCCTTCTCTTTCTTTCTTTACATTGAGTAATAATGCTTTATCTAAGCACAGGGGAAGGGTAATTTCATGTTTTCCATTTTGGTTTTTAGCTTGCACACTAGTTAGAGCATGTAGGTTTAGGTTTCCTGTCGTTTGCAATAGTGTGTTGCATTCGGTTGCATTTAGGATTGCATATAGGATTGCAAATAGGGATGGTGTGGATTGGTTTGAGATCCCTCAAATGATGATTTTTTAGGCACAACAGCTTCCAGGAGCTACAGTATGTTTTGATGTTTAATCCCTTTCGGTGCTAAAATTTGTGAAGGTTTTGTAAATATTTCTTATTTTGACCTTTGTCTTGATTGAGAGCTTTGTTATTCCTTAGACTCCTGGGCACCAAAGTTTGTATGTGAGAGTCATTTTATGAGCCAGATGTGAATTTGGTAGATATCCCGTGAGACTTTGAGCCTTATTTGGACTGATCATTATATTTAGTCTTGTGTTCTTTCATGCGTATGACTCTTCCGTGTTCTATCTGTAGAACTTGCTTACATTCTTGTTCTCAACCACATTAGCATGTGCATAGTTGATGATATGATAGAGGCGTTCTTTGTTATTGAATAGTTTAGGCACATAACCAAATATCCTACCCTTGTGTTACATGTTTTTCCCTTTTGCTTTCCCCTTTGAGCTTATATCCATCCTTGTTGTGATTCCTTCATATTAACCCTTGGCCAAACACATGTTCCTCACTTTTAAGCCAATTCTATGGAGCATCACTTCCAATATGTAGTGCATGGTTTTAGGGATAATTGAGCTTAAGCTAGCTTTGGTATGTTGGTTTGTTTATATATTTATTCAGTTATGAGTTGATAGTTACTAATCCTACGCCTTTCAATAATTGCAATTTTCATTTCATTTGCTGAAAAAAAAATCGAAATGACAAAAAAAAAGGAAAAAAAGTTACGTTGAAGAAAACAAAGAAGAAAACAAAGAAACAAATAAAAAATGGAGATTGAATAAGTGATTAGCATTGGACACTTACATAGATTGAGTTCCTTTTTCTTGGTCAACTCATTTCCTATTTCATTCGTGGGATATGTTCATTGAATTGTTAGGGTTTAGAGAGTTGATAAACTTCATAGTTGCTTGGTGGTCTGTTCATTGTTCCCTAGTCACTTGGCTAAATAGCTCTACATTACCCAAATATTAATGCATTTGTCCACTTCCTTTCCCTTCATCCTTCCAGCCCATGTTACATCTCATGTAAATTCCTCTAGATAGTCATGTGCACATTGCATTTTTAATGGTCGACAATTTGAGAGGTTTGAAAAGTATATGGCAGATTGGGTCTTTGGAATGAGTCTTGAGTAAACTCATGCTATATTTCCAGCACATGATTAGGAGTCATTTATGTTTCCCTAAAATTGAGGTTCTACCAGTCTATTTAGCTTTGCAATTCCTTATACTTACATGATGTGCTTTGTGGTTCTTTAGGGTGATCAAGTTTGATATCAAGCTTTTGGCCTCGTACTTTTTCGAAAACCTTCTCCTCCTCTTAATTTTGAAAATTCTTGCGCTATTTGGGGTTGCCATTGATTGCTATTCTTGCTTATGATTTACTATGACTTGCCTAATTTAAGAAAGTTGTTGTGTTTTTGAGCCTAGATGCATATCCACTTGTTGGTTTTATTTAGTGTTTGCTTGAGGAGAAGCAAGGTTTTAATATGGGGGAGTGATGAATATCCTTAATTGTACGATTTGTTCCCATATTGCTACTATTACACTTGGTTTCGCCTGCTTTGAGAGTTCTATTACAGATTTTGACTTTGTGAGCCAAATTATGTGAGTAGAATAAATATTTTTGAGGCCTTCTAGATCAAAGAAGATATCAAAAGTGGCCCTAAGACACCTAACATAGACAAACCATGGCCAACACCATGGACCAGGAGGTTCCTGGAAAAAGCAGCAGAAAGAGCAAGTCAGAACGACCGAGGTAGTGGCAACCACGGTTTTTCCATGGTGGTTCCCACGGTTTGTGGTGAGCTCTGTCTTCCCAAATCAGCTTGTTTTGTTCACTAGTGTTTGTTTTCCAAGCGATGGTAATGCTTGGCAGCCATCATTTCCATTATAAAAAGCCTGTTTGTGATGAGGGAAAGCAAGTACAAGATTCATGAGGAAGTGGGATCGGGTTTGTAGTCGACATATTCGAGCGAGTTATTCAGCTGACCATTTCTCTTCCCTTCCCTTCTCATCTGTTCTCTTTTCTTTTCTAATTTTAGGATTTGTGTTTTGCAATTTTAGTTATCTTTAGTTGATTTAAACTTGGTTTTGTACAAATACTTGTTAATTTTTCAAATCTTGTGTCCATCTCTTTGAGTATTTCGGAATTGTTGGACTATTTTATCGAATCTTAGATGATAATTGTCATGTGAAAAATTTGATCACTTTCTCACATGGTTTGGGTATTGAGTGAAGAACTGAAAGGTGAAATTTGATACTTGAATTATAGGATTTGATTGGATTGTGTGGAGTCTTGAGAAAATCACATCAATTGAGAAACCACAAATTTGATAATCGCATGCTTAATGAATATAAAAAAATTGAGCGCCCTTGAGAAATGGTAATTGGTTAGATTTAGGTATTTTACTTCACCCTGAAAGGGTGATGTGATATTTCGATTATTGATTTTAAAACAATCAACTGAAAAGTGCTTGATTGGTGAGTGGATCAGAGGGTTGCTTGATTTCCTTAATTTCATAATTGTTTATTCATTAGATTTGATAGTTGCATAATTTAATTTCAAAGTTTACTTCTTGATTCTCTTAGCGTTTCTTAAGGGGATAAAGCCTAATAAACCAACCTAGTCTTTGTAGGAGAAGACCTTGATTTGCTACAATGCCATCGTGCACTTGCAGCCCCCGTTGTCGGAAACTAGTGTTAAATGTTGGGTTTTTGTTGATAGGTTTGACTAAGCATTTAGTTTTTGTTTGAAAAAAATTCCAAAAAATTGAAAATTCAAAAAAAGAAAACATTGAGAAAAAAAAACAATGGTGACTTTCCATTTCCCCAAATTCGAGCGTGAATTATTTTGGATGTATTTTAAGGGTTTAAATGCTTTTTTTGCTCAATGTGGTTATTGTGTGCCCAAATGAGAAATTTTGGACATTGTTGATGAGTTTATGAATAGTGAAACACGTGCTCTTTTGGAGTTTGGGTGTTTGCTTGGTAAAAATGTGGATGAGGCATGGTATTTGCATAAGTAGATTGCTTGTGATTTATTTACATTAAAGAAGGCTAGTCTTATTTTTGGATATTTATTCTCTGATCCATGTGGATTCTACTCTAGATCTTGTTATGCCCATATTTGGAGTGACTTGTGCAGTTCTTGTCATAGTGAAACTAATTCGTGTCCTCATTATGCATGTCATGGTCAACCTAACTTTCCATCACGCATCGACAATACTGATGTTTTCCTGACCTTACCTGATTCATCCTTCCCTTTCACTTAGTGCACGAGGCTCTAGGCATGTGAGCCTTTTTGCGGTGTTGCTAGGTTTAATGTCATTAATGCATGTTTTGAGTTGGAAAATACATTAGGTGAGGTGAATGATCTAGCTGAGACTCCTTTGGAGGGGTCATGTGATTTGTTTGGGCATAAGGACTTTCCTAGCCTTGGTTGTGATATTGTTCCCCCCAATGCTCTTGATCATTATTCCCATATTTCCCTTATGTGTTCACAACCCCTCTTTTTCCCCCGAGTATTACATTGATGTGCCCATCAATAATCTTATGATTTATGATGCTAATGTTGGTTTCAACTATGAGGATAACATGTTTGATATGGTTGGTGGGAATGTTGATGATTATATGTCCCTAGGCTGCTTCAGAGGGTGTTATCCTTCCATTCAGCCTTTTTATGTATGCCTAGAGGACTTGCCTATGAAAATCATGTGCACGACATTCTTTAATCCTTCTTATAATTTTCTTTAGGGCATTGATAAGCTTAAGAGGATACTTATACTCTTTGGTGTGATTTTGGTTGTTGCCTCTTATGTTGTGTTTTCTAAATTGTGGTCCTAGAGTATGATAAGCTCTTACGTGGATTGACGACATCTAAGCTGAAGGGGTCGTGTCTTGAAGTTGTGATGGAGTCGTTGATGCTTCATTTGCCTCGTTTGTACGGAGAGCTTAGCTTATAGGTACGGAGAGCTTAGCTTATGGGTACTGAGCACCTAACCTGGTAAGGCGTTATATTTTGTTCCCTTTCCATTCTCTTACTTTCTTTACTTTGAATAATAGTGCTTCATATAAGCATAGGGGAAGGTAGTTTCATGTTTTTCATTTTGGTTTTTCGTTTACATACTAGTTAAAGCATGTAGGTTTAGGCTTCCTTTTGCAATAGAGTGTTGCATTCGGTTGCATTTAGGATTGCATATAGGGATGCTGTGGATTGGTTTGAAATCTCTCCAATAATGATTCTTTAGGCACAATAGCATTCATAAGCTTGAGTAAATTTTTATGTGTAATCCTTTTTGGTGCTAAAATTTGTGAAGGTTTTGTAAATATTTCTTATTTTGACTTTGGTCTTAATTGAGAACTTTGTTATCCCTTGGAGTCCTAAGCACTAATGTTTGTACATGAGAGTCATTTTATGAGCTAGATGTGAATTTGGTAGATGTCCCACGATACTTTGAGTCTTACTTGGACTAATCATTATATTTCGTCTCGTGTTCTTTCATGTTTGACACTTCCGTGGTGCATCTCTAGAACTTGCTTAGATTCTTGTTCATAACCACATTAGTAGGTGCATAGTTGATAACTTGATAGAGGCATTCTTTGTTGTTGAACATTTTGGCCACAAAGCTAAATAGGCTATCTTTGTGTTACATGTTTTTCCCCTTTGCTAGCCACTTTGAGCTTGTATCTATCCTTGTTATGATTCCTTCATACACATGTTCCTCACTTTTAATCCAAGTCTATGGTGCATCGCTTCAAATCTATAATGCATGGTTTTGGGCGTAATTGAGTTTAAAGTGGCTTTGGTATGTTGGTTTGTTGAGGGATTGATGCAATGAGCATTTGCTTTGGTTCCTTCTTGTTTGGGTTGTGTATATATGTATGCAGTTGTGATTTCATAGTTACTGATCCTATGCCTTTCAATAATTGTAATTTTCATTTCATTTCCTAAAAAAATGAAGAGATAAAAAACAGGAAAAAAGTTATGTTGAAGAAAAATAAGAAGAAAACAAAGAAACAAATAAAAAGAGGAGAATGAAAAAGTGATTAGCATTGGGCACCTACATAGATTGAGTTCCTTTCTTTGTCAACTCATTTTCTATTTCAGTCGTGGGATCTGTTCATTGAATTGTTGCGGTTTAGAGAGTTGATAAACTTCATAGTTTTTTGGTTGTCTGTTAGTTGTTTCCTAGTCACTTGGCTATATAGCTTTACGTTACCCAAATACATTTGTCCACTTCCTTTACCTTCACGCTTCTAGCCCATGTTACATCCCATGTAAAGTCCTCTTGATAGTCATGTGCACATTGCATTTTTAGTAGTCGAGAATTTGAGAGCCTTGAGAAGTACATGGTAGATTGCGTCTTCGGAATGAGTCTTGAGTAAACTCATGCTATATTTCAAACACATGAGTAGGAGTGATTTATGTTTCCCCAAAATTGAGGTTCTACTAGTCCATTTAGCTTAGGAATTCCTTATACTTGCATGATGGGCATTGTGGTTCTTTGGGGGTGATCAAGATTCATATCGAGCTTGTGGTCTCGTACGTTTTCAAAAGCCTTCTCCTCCTCTTAATTTTAAAATGTCTTGTGCGCTAGTTGGGGTTGCCATTGATTGCTATTCGTGCTTGTGATATGTTACGACATGCCTGATTTGAAGAAGTTGTTGTGTTTTTAAGCCTAGATACATCATCCCTTGTTGGTTTTATTTAGTGTTTGCTTGAGGACAAGCAAAGTTTTAAGCATGGGGGAGTGATGAGTGTCATATTTGCAAAGGAGTTCATGAGAATTTGGGAGTCATATTAGAAGATTAATATTCTTAATTACATGATTTATCCCCCTATTGCTATCATTATGCTTGGTTTCACTTGTTTTGAGAGTTTTTTTTTTGGGCATATTTTGACATTGTGAGCCAAGTTATTTAAGTAGAATAAAGAGTTGTGGGGCCACATGGATCAAAGAAGATAGCACAAAAGGCCTTCAGACACCTAAGATAAACAAACCATGGTCAGCATCATGGACTAGGAGGTTCCAGGAAGAAGCAGCAGAAGGAGCAAGTGAGAATGACCGAGGTAGTGGCCACCACGGTTTGTCCGTGGTGGTCCCCATGGTCTGTGGTGAGCTCTGTCTCCCGAACCAACTAGTTTTCATCATAGCTGTTTGTTTTTCAAGCTATGGAAATGTTTGGCAGCCATCATTTCCGCTATAAAAAGCCAGGTCATAGTGAGGGAGAGCAAGTACAAGAGGGAGATTCACGAGGAAGCGGGATCGTGCTTGTAGTAGACAGATTTGAGCGTGTTCTTTAGCTGAGCATTTCTCTTCCATTCGCTTCTCTTCTGTTTTCTTTTCTTTTCTAAGTTTAGGATTTGTGTTTAGTAATTTTGATTATCTTTAGTTGATTTGAACTTGGATTTATGCAAATACTTATTAATTTTTCCAATCTTGTGTTCATCTCTTTGAGTATTTCTGAATTGTTGGATTGTTTTATCGAATCTTAGATGATTATTGTTTTGTGAGAAATTTGATCACTTTTTTACTGGGTTTGGGTATTGTGTGAAGAAATGAAAGGTGAAATTCGATACTTGAATTCTAGGATTTGATTGGATTGTGTGGAGTCATGAAAAAATCACACCAATGAAGAAATCATGAATTTGATAATCACTTGCTTAATGAATCTTAACAAATCGAGAGCCATTGACAAATGGTAATTAGTTAGATTTAGGTATTTCACTTCTCCTTGAAAGAGTGATGTGATATTTGGATTGGTGGTTTTAGAATAATCAATTGAAAAAAAAATGCTTGATTGACGCGTGGATCAGGGGGTTGCTTAATTTGCTTACTTTCATGATTATTTATTTGTTAGATTAGATAGTTGAACAATGCAATTTCAAAGTTCAAATTTTGATTTGCTTCGCCTATCTTAGAGGGATAAAGCCCGATAGATCAACCTATTCGTCGTGCGAGACGACCTTAATTTGCTACAACGTCACTGTGCACTTGTACCCCTATCAAGTTTTTGGCGCCGTTGTCGGAAACTAGCGTTCAATGTTGGGTTTTTATCGATAGGTTTGACTAAGCATTTTGTTTTTCATTGAAAAAAAAAATCTAAAAATTGAAAATTTTAAAAAAGCAACCCCGAGAAAAAAAATAATGGTCATTTTCCATTTCTTCCAACTCAAGCATGAATTATTTTGGACGTACTTTAAGTGTTTGAATGCTTTTCTTGCTCAATGTGGTTGTTGTGTGGCCAAATGAGAGATTTTGGACATTGTTAATGAGTGCAAAAATAGTGAAACACGCGCTCTTTTAGAGTTTTGGGATTTTCTAGGTAAAATTGTTGATGAGGCATGGTATTTGCTTGAGTGGATTGTAGATTGTAGGGGATTCATTCGAGTTTGAGAAGGCTGGTCCTATTTTTGGATATTTATTCCCTTATCCATGTGGATTCTTTTCTAGATCTTGTTATACCCCTACTTTGGAGTGACTTGCGCAATTCTTATAACCATGAAACTAATTTGTGTCCTTATTATGCATCCTATGGTCGACCTAACTTTGCATCACCCAAAGAAAATACTAATGTTACACCGTCCTTACGTAATTCAACGTTCCCTTTCGCTCAGTGCACGGGGCTCAAGACGGGTAAGCCTTTTTTGGGAGTTGCTCGACTTAGTGTTATTGATGCATGTTTCGAGTCGAAGATACTTTAGATAAGGTGCATGATCTAGCTGAGACTTATTTGGATGGGTCATGTGATGTGTTTGGGCGTGAGGACCTTCCGAGCCTTGGTTGTGATATTGTTCTCCCCAACCCTCTTGATCATTCCCATGTTTCCCTTATGTGTTAACAATCCTCTCTTGCCCCTGAGTATTTCATTGATGTGCCCATTAATAATCCTATGATTTGTGATGGTATCATTGATTTGGGATATGAGGATAACATGTTTGATATGCTTGCTGGGAATATTAATGATTATGTGTGCCTAGGTTACTTTAGAGGGTGTGATCCCTCCATTGAGCCTTTTTATATATGCCTAGAGGGCCTAGGAAAATCACATGCACAACATTCTTTAATCCTTCTTATGATTTTCTTAAAGCCATTGATAAGGTTTAGAGGATACTTATACTCTTTGGTGTGATTTTGGTTGTTGCCTCTTATCCTGTGTTTTCTAAGTTGTAGTCCTAGAAGTTTAATAAGCTCCTGCATGTATTGACAATATCTAATTTGAAGGTGTCATGTCTTGAAGCTGTGATGGAGTGATTGATGCTTCATTTGCCCCGTTTGCAAGGAGAGCTTAGCTTAGGTGTACTCAACACTTAACCTGGTAAAGATCGTTATATTTTGTTCACGTTTTGCTCTCTTACTTTCTTTACTTTGAATAATAATACCTTATCTAAGCATGGGGGAAGGGCAGCTTCATGTTTTCCATTTCGGTTTTTAGTTTGCGTACTGGTTAGAGCAAGCATGTTTAGGTTTCTTTTCTTTTGCAATGGTGTGTTGCATTTAGTTGCATTTAGGTTTGCATATAGGATTGCATATAGTGATGGTGTTGATTGGTTTAACATCCCTTCAATGATGATTCTTTAGGTTGATTAAGAATTTTGTTATCCCTTGGAGTCTAAGAATTAATGTTTGTACATGAGTGTGATTTTATGAGCTAGATGTGAATTTGACAAATATCCCATGAGACTTTGAGCCTTATTTGGACTAATCATTATGTTTAGTCTTGTGTTCTTTCATGTGTATGACTCTTCCGTATTGCATCTCTAGAACCTGCTTAGATTTTTGTTCACAAGCACATTACCATATGCTTAGTTGATGATATGATAGAGGCGTTCTTTATTGTTAAACATTTTAGCCACATAGCCAAATAGCCTACCCTTCTATTACATGTTTCTCCCCTTTGGAAGCCCCTTTGAGTTTATATTCGTCCATGTTGTGATGCCTTCATATTAACCCTCACCCAAACACATGTTCCACACTTTTAAGCCAAGTCTATGGAGCTTCGCTTCAAATATGTAGTGCATGGTTTTGGGGGTAATTGAGTTTATGTTGGCTTTGGCATGTTAGTTTGTTCAGGGATTGATGACATTGATCATTTGCTTTGGTTCCTTCTTATTTAGGTTGTGTATGTATGTACTCGATTGTGAGTTGATAGTTACTAATCCTATGTCTTTCAATAATTGCAATTTTTACTTCATTTCCGAAAAAAGGCAAAAAAGGAAAAAACTTATGTTGATGAAAAAAAGAAGAAAAAAAAAGAAACAAATAAAAAGGAGAATGAATAAGTGATTAGCATTGGGCACTTACGTAGATTGAGTTCCTTTCTTTGTCAACTCGTTTCCTATTTCATTCGTTGGGTATATTCAATGAATTGTTGGGGTGCAAAGAGTTGATAAACCTCACAGTTGCTTGGTAGTCTATTGGTTGTTCCTCCACGTTACCCAAATGCATTTGTCCACTTCCTTTCCCTTCACCCTTCTAGCCCGCATTACAACACATGTAAAGTTCTCTTGATAGTCATGTGCACATTGCATTTTTAGTAATCGAGAATTTGAGAGCCTTAAAAAGCATATGGTAGATTGCATGATGCGCACTGTTGATCTTTGGGGGTGATCAAGTTTGATATCAAGCTTGTGGTCCCGTACTTTTTCAAAAACCTCATCCTCCTCCTATTAAAATGTCTTGAACGCTATTTGGGGTTTCCATTGATTGATATTCTTGCTTATGATATGCTATTACTTGCCTAATTTAAGGAGGTTGTTGTGTTTTTGAGTCCTAGATGCATCTCCCCGTGTTGGTTTTATTTAGTGTTTGCTTGAGGACAAGCAGAGTTTTATGCATGGGGGAGTGATGAATCTTATATTTGCATAGGATTTGGTGAATGTTTGGGAGTCATTTTGGGGGATTAATTTGCATAATTATACGATTTATGCCCCTTTTTCTACTGTTACACTTGGTTTTGATTGTTTTTGAGAGTTTTTTTTGCAGATTTTGACTTTTTGAGCCAAGTTTTGTGAGTAGAATAAAGATTTTTGAGGCATTATGGATCAAAGAAGATAGCAAAGTAGGCCCTAAGACACCTAACGTAGATAAACTGTAGCCGATACCATGGACTAGGAGGTTCTCGGAAGAAGCAGCAAAAAGAGCAAGTGAGGATGACCGACGTAGTGGCCTCCACGGTTTGTTCGTGGTGGTCCCTATGGTCCGTGGTGAGTTTTGTCTCCTGGAATAAGGTAGTTTTCCCCACGACTGTTCATTTTCTAAGCGATGGTAATGTTTGTTAGCCATCGTTTTCTCTATAAAAAGCTAGTTTTATTGCTTTCATTCAATCTCCATATCCATCCCACCATCTAGTTAGGAATTAAACTCCATTTTTAGAGTGAGGGAAAACAAGTACAAGAGGAAGATTCGCGAGGAAGCGGGATAGGGTTTGTAGTCGATAGATTCGAGTGCATTCTTCAGCTAAGCATTTCTCATTCCTTCTCTTCTCATCTCTTCTCTTTTCTTTTCTAATTTTAGGATTTGTGTTTTGTAATTTTGATTATCTTTAGTTGATTTGAACATGGATTTGTTGAAACACCTTTTAATTTTCTCGATCTTATGTTCATCTCTTTGAATATTTTGGAACTGTTGGATAGTTTTATCAAATCTTAGATGATTATTATCTTGTGAAAAATTTGATCATTTTCTTAAATGGTTTGCGTATTGAGTGAAGAGTTTCAAGGTGAAATTTGATACTTGAATTCTAGGATTTGACTTGATTATGTGTAGTCAAATTATTTTAGAGGTATTTTAAGCATTTGAATGTTTTTCTTGCTCAATGTGGTTCTTGTGTGGGCAAATCAGAAATTTTGGACATTATGGATGAGTGTGTGAATAGTGAAGCTCGTGCTCTTTGGGGTTTTCTTGGTTAAAATGTTTATGAGGTATGATATTTGCTTGAGTGGATTGCTTGGAATTCATTTGAGTTTGAGAAGGCTGGTCTTATTTTTGGATATTTATTCTCTGATCCATGTGGATTCTATTTTAGATCTTATTATGCCCCTATTTGGGTGACTTGTGTAATTCTTTTGGCCATGAAACTAATTCGTGTCCTTATTATGCATGCTATGCTTAACCTAACTTTGCATCACCCAGGGACAATACTGATGTTGTCCTCACCTTACCTGATTCATCCTTCCCTTCCGTTCAGTGCATGGGGCTTGAGGAGGGTGAGCCTTTTCCGGGAGTTGCTAGGTTTAGTGTTATTGGTGAATGTTTTAAGTCAGAAGATACTTTAGATGAGGTGCATGATCCAGCTGAGACTCCTTTGCAGAGGTCATGTGATGTGTTTGTTAGATTTAGTAGTCGCATGCTTAATGAACATAAACAAATCGAGAGCCCTTGAGAAATGGTAATTGGTTAAATTTAGGTATTTCACTTAATTTGAAAGAGGGATGTCATACTTCGATTGTTAGTTTTAAAATAATCAATTGAGGAAAAATGCTAGATTGACGCGTGGATCGAGTGGTTGCTTGATTTGCTTAAGTCCATGATTATGTATTCATTAGATTAGATAGTTAGTTGTTTAATTTCAAATCTTAAATTTTGATTCGCTTAGCCTGTCTTTAGGGTATAGAGCCCAATAGATCAACCTAGTTCTTGTGGGAGGCAGCCTTGATTTGCCACAACGCCACTATACGCTTATGGCCCTATCAGGGGCCCATTCGAAGCTTAAATTAATTGCTTGCAACTTCAATGGAAAAAATCAAAATCCGGCTCAAGTTTAACTAAAACAAAATCAAGTACATGAAATTCAGAGTCCAGGCAATAAATCTGAATTTTTTTTTTAAAAAAAACAATGAGAAGGAAGAAAAAATAGAACTAAAACTTATGCCACTCTTTCTCAATCAACCTTGCTTCAGCTTCATATAGCCAAAAATGCAACCAACAAAACCCTTGGTTGCTTCAATTAATCACAAATTAAACCTCTTGCCGACATCTTGTAACTGCCGAATTTCTTTATGCCAAATTCATGAAGTGACAAAGAGGAAGAATGGTGAAATGGCTGGAGATGATGGCGATGAATCTAGAAGGGGGTGCAGTATCTCATGCATCTCGGCAAAAGAAGAAGAAATGAAAGAAAAAGGGGTAAGGGGTTATCATGCGTTCAATAGGAACGAGGAGAGGGAAGAGGGATGTTGGGGGTGGGCTTAATATCATGTGAGTTAATTGGGAAGAAAAAGAAAGAGAAAGTTAGAAGGCGGGGGGACTGGTAATCATGTAAGAGGCGCGTGGGTAGTTAAGTGAGGGAGAGCCTGGATGAGGTGCTATGCTTTTGGACTAAACGAAGTGTATAAGAACAGGCCCCACTGGGGATGGGAGAAGACGTGAGTTACATGACTCTCATGTGAAGTGGGGAAGTGAAGGTACTGGGTCTAAGGCGCGCTGCACTCAGCTGGAAGTTAGGCTGCTGGGAATTGGGGCGCGATCTCTTGGGTTTACGGTTTCTTTTTTTCTTTCTGCCAATTTGATCCCATACTTTTCTTCCTCCCCCATGAACAATAGTTGAGCATTTCATTCATTGTTCATAATTTTTCACAATTCCTACAAAGTAAACAAAAATATATTTGAATTCAAATTTAATCATTTATTTTGAGCAAAAATTAGAAACTAAAAGTGTAGAAGAGGTATCATTTTTGGATTCAACAAATACCCTCACCTAAATTTTACTCATTCTCGAGTAAAAATGAAACTAAAAATCCTAGAAAAAGAAACATAAAATCCTCACTCACTTTTGTACAAACGTAATTCTAAACAATTCCAGAAAATCCGAACAATTCCACAAGAATAATGCCATTGCAGAAAAATAAAAATCCTAGTGCGGAAAATTCAAAACAGAAAACTAATTCTGAGAATTGCAGAAAATTCCAAAAATTCAATACAATTCCACAAAAAAGTCACTTAGACACTAGCAATTCTAGAAGTAGCAATGATTGCACAAATTGGAAAAAATAGTGGTTCAAAGAAGAAAAGCTAAAATAATACGAGCTTGCTGATCAGTAAAATGCTCAACCCAGCACTCACAATTAGTTGTTATGTCAAAAAGGATGTTGTAGGGAAATGATTCCTGCGAGGAATTCTGGTCATGGCGAGATCAAATAGTTAAAAATGTTGGTCACGCTGAAGATGGAAGTCTTCTTAATAGACTAATGGGCCATAAAAAAGATGAGATCCATTAGCATGGAAAAATGAAGGAAGGTAATGGTCATTTGTGCAAACGTGAAATGAAAAGTACTAGTGGTATTCTAGCATCTCGCCAGTCTCAAGTACCTCTTAAGTCACACATTGTTCAATTAGATCTACTACCCCATTTAGAGAAGAGTGGAAGGCACCAAAACCAACATTATTTAACACACATCGGAATCATGCTTCTCTGCCTCTAAGATCTATAATAAATTTCCTTGGGAAACCTACACCCCTAACAAGATCTTGAAAAGAAAGAAAACCAAGCAGTATTGAAATCGTGATCCAACTAAAAAAGTACTCTAGAAAAGGAAAGAAGAATGTGTATTACTTTTGGATCAACTTGGCTAGATGCATGACATCCAATCTCCACCATGAGGTCTATTCCACTTCAAGCTTCAATTGGTCCCCATTCCCTTTCAATAAAAGAATCCTAATGGAGTTTTTCTTGTCTTGTTCATTGACATGGATGTGCTTTTCTTACACTCATGATTTTAGAGCACAAAATACAGAATTAAAGATTTGATGCAATAAAAAGCATGAGTAAGGAGAAGAAGTTAGGCTTGACAAATGTGTGAAGTGCAAAGAAACATAAGGAAGAGAAAGAGAAGAGGATGAAGAGGGGGAAGGACCCAACAGGGTTCCCCGTGCATTCAATACATACATATGCTACACCTACATCCAAACAAGTGTAAAGAAACAAGGGAAGAGAAAGATGTTAAAGAGAGGAGGGACCCAGCCGTGTTCTCTAATTCAAAATACATTCATACACTGCACATGCATGGAATAAACAATAAGAGAACAAGAAGCAAGAAAGCAAGAGAAAGGGGTCAGGGGGGACTTGGCTGAGTACTTCTATATTAAGGCATATGCATGAATTGCAAAACAATCACAAGAAGGCAAAAGAAGAAGCCATAAGGAAGTGGAGCCTAATGGGGATTCTAGACAACAAATGAATAGGCAAAAGCCAAGCTTGTCAATCTATAGTGCATGTAAACAAAGAAGAAAAGAGAGAGCATGAAAACCCAATCGGGATCTCTGGAGAAGCGAGTTTTATACGCAAAAAACAGAGGCATAAGCATGGATGGGGACACTATCGAGACTCCCAACTGTATGAGGCCAAAATCTTCTGCTTACTTTGACAATGATAGAGGGAATAAAACAAGAAATCAAAAGGAAGATGCCAAGATGGGGACCTAGCTGAATTCTCCATGGTCACGCAAGCACATGGAAAACGAAAAAGTATAAAGCAACAAGCATGAATCAAGTGGGAGCAAGCAAACAAAAGCAAAAGAATCCACCTGCAAGGATGGTTTAAAATATTCAACCATTTCTGGAAAATAAAATCAAACGAATTCAGGATCTGCTAAATTAACGAATGATCCATTAGACCGACAAAAGGTGAAATTTATAATCCGCAAAACTGGCTAAACGTCAAGTTCAGAATGTGCTAGACCGAAAAAATGTCGAATTCAAAATTCGTTAAGTTCGCTACCAATGAAAAGTCAAACATAAAGTCCACTAGATCAGTGAAAGGTCCACTAAACTGGCACAAGGTTAACATCAGAATCCACTAGACCAACAAAAAATTTGCAAAATTGGTAAAAAGTTAACATCAAAATCCGCTAAACATACGAAGGGTTAAAATCTGAATTAGGTAGATCAGGGAGAGGTCTGTTAAATTGGCGAAAGGCCCTTTAAGCGGGCAAAATGTTGACGTCTAGGTCAAATGTTCGCTAAACCTACGAAAGCTTGATATGAACATCTGCTAGATTGGTGAACGGTCTTCTAGATCGAGGACAAGTTGAGTTCAATGTGAACATGTTAGCACATAAACCATCCATTTTGACCTTCATCTTACTCAAGCTTGGTCAAATTGGGGACTAGTTATAGATGCTTAAAAATAGCATCTCTAATTTTATAAAATGGCCGATGATAAAAATTATGTCCCAACTTGCATATTTGGGAGAGTAGCCAAATAAATCACAAATTTATAGTACAAAAAGAAGAAAAAAGAAAAAGGAAAAAGGGAACACAAAACCTAATGGGCTTAACTCAACTTAGAAATTGTCTGGATACCTAGTGAGGAACCTATCTTTTCCTTATCGGAGAAGCCCTCAGATTCCACTTCCCCATTTCAAATCAAACTCCTTTTATAGAGTTTGATCCAAGTATACTACCTATTCATATTAAGTCTACTAGGAGTTGAAGTCGAAATCCTTGTCCTTAGCTAATTCTGGATATTTTGGGCACTATAAAAAAGGGGTTGTCCCCTACGATTCAGTACAACAGAAAAATTTGAATGAAGGATCAGAAAATTTAGAGTGAAACACTACAAAGGGGTTGAGAAGTTTTAGAGTGAATTTGAGTGAGATGATTCTAACACTCAAGAAATAAATATTGGTTAATCCCTAGGTTGTGTCCTTCTGTTGGGTTCCCAAGTGAATCACATAGGTCATGATCCTAAGAGCAAAACTTTCCTTCACTCTATCTTTTACTTCCTTTCTTTTTAGTTTATTTAATTTCAGTTTTGTTAACAATGTTACCTTTAGTTAAGTTTCTTCCTTACTCATTGCAAAATTTTGAATTGTCTCTTTTAATTCCTTTAGGTTAGCCTTGTATTTTGATTTTTGTTGGTTAAATTAGTTTACTATAATGTGATGCATGTTTGCTATTTTTAATGTGATTAGATTTTAGCTTCTAGTACTGGTTAGTTAAAGGCGATGGTGATCATGGGCGATGTCATAATACAATCCATTATGACCTCATACCTTCACCCCCGAATCTAGATCCTCAGTTCGTGCCATTAGAGTCGGATGGTCGCCACACTAGGAATTCCTTACGGGATTTTCAAAAAACTTTTTGAAGTGAGCTTAATGTCTCTTTTAGTGCCCCCTCTATTTATGACTCACATTAATGTATTGTCCCTTCAGTGTCTTTTTGGTAGCACTGCTTTCAAAAGGTGCATTTTGTTTGTAAGTTCCTCCTAAAAGTCATTGGCATCTCTATTAATTAATTTAACTACTTTTTATCTCATTTTTATTTTAGTTTTTACTTTCTGATTGAGGCAGAACAGGGTCCAAATCCAAGGTAGTGCTACTGTTTGGACCTGGAACTAGGCCTAGATCAAGCCCAAGAGCCTGATCGAGTTTTTAGATCAAGCTGCCGCCTAACTCTCTAAATCAAGTAGCTATTATTATTACGAATATGACCAAGAAACTCGACCAGGTTCTAGCGCAGGAACTCGAGCGAGTTCCTGGATCAGGACTTTGGCACAATTTTTTGGTCTAGTCCATTATCCTGACATGATCTTATTCTTTTTTAATAAAACCATTAACAACCAATTTTGTATTCGCATATCTAGCGTGAAAGTCCAACCATTCATGGGGAATTGCATACAGGGGGTTAACCCCGGGATGTGCCCTTACAATAATAAGTTGGCTCCAAAGAGGTTGTTGAATGGTCCCCAAACAATCCCTAGTGTGGGGACCATACTACTACATCCGATCAAACTGATCAGGGTTGAAGGTGTGCTGCCGTGATGGAGTGCATCATCACACTGTTTATCATCATTGATGGCCTCTACTAATCAATATGCGTAATTAAGATTAACTACACCAATGAACAATCACGCAACATACTATTATAAAATAATAGGACTAAGAATACAATGGCAATCTAGAAGTCAAAGAAATAACGTAAATTAATTATAGTGAAAGGGCTAAACTAATTAAAGGTTACTTCTTTGTTGAAATTAAATGAAATAAAGAGAAAGAAAGTAGGGACAAGGAAAGAAGATTTGAGAGATTGGTACCCTTAGGTAACCTTCTTGAGTGACTTACAAAATCCCAAGATTGTGTAATACCAACCATTGACTTGTTTCGTAGAAGGTTTTTAGGAAATATGTGAGAAGGTTTTGGTTAGATTCTTTTTATCTCTCGACATTCTCTTAGAGTTTTCTGGGATTTTGATTATGTCTCCTCTCCAATTTTTAGAGTCTATCTTTTAGCTTTCTGTGTCTCATGAATTTTTTTGGTGATGTCTAACCTTAGTGGGTAGCCCCCTTTTTATAGCGTTTCATGGTGGCCAATCGAGTTGATTAAGAAGAGAAGACCTATTCAACTCCATGTAGGCTCAATCTGAATGGATAACCTATGTTGATAGAACTGTAATAGTTGACCCAACTTAGAAGTGGAGAAGAACTTTGAGAACCTGGTTAAGTTTCTTCTATTAGGTTGATCAGTCCTTAAAGTGCAGTCTATGTTGAGGTCATTTTATACCATTTTTAGGGAGAATTTTGTGTTTTATGCTATATTATGCACTTCTTTTTCTTTTTTACGTCCGGGTACGGTTCTTTTATGTGTTTTGTAGGTTTTGGACCATTTCACCCTGGATTTGACCCCTAAAAGAGTATAGGTTCCCCCCCCCCCCCGCGATGCCTGTTGAAGAAAGAAAGAACAGAAGAATGTCAAAATAGAGCTCGCAATGGATGGTCCATGGTGGTGCCCATTGTTCGTAGTGGACCTCTTTGGCCCAAGCCTGTTTGTTTTCTCATGGCTGTTCGATTCCCAGGCGGCTTTTTATTCCATTATTTCTCGTGGCTGTTTGACTTCCAATCAGGTTTAATTCCATTCGCTATAAAGGTATGTTTTTAGCCTCATTCCACGCCATCATTCCATCTCCATACCCTATTATTTCTCTTCTCTTCTCTTCTCTTCTCTCATTATCTTTGGGTTTATATTTTGTAATTTTGATTATCTTTTGTTGTTTTGATTTTGGATTTATGAAAATACTAGTAATGTTCTTGATCTGGAGTTAATCTATTTGAGCATTTTGGAATTGTTGGATTGTTTTATCGAATCTTAGAAGATTATTATCTTTTGAGGAATTTGATCAATTTCTTGCATGTCTTGGCTATTTGATGAAGAACTGACAGGTGAAATTCAATACTAAAACCTAGGATTTAACTTGATTGTGTGGAGTTTTGAGAAAGTCACACCAATTGAGAAACCACAAATATGATAATCGCATGCTTAATAATCCTAAACAAATCAAGAGCCCCCGAGAAATGGTATTTATTAGATTTACGTCTTTCGCTTCACCTTGAAAGAGGGTTGTGATACTTCGATTGTTGGTTTTAAAATAATCTATTGAGGAAGAAGTGCTTTATTGATATATGAATTGAGAGATTGCTAGTTTTGTATAATTCCTTGACTATTTATCAATTATATTAGATAGTTTATTAGTTTAATTTCGATATCAATTATTGATTCACTGAGCTTATCTTAAGGGGGTAAGGCCCGATAGATCAACCTAGTCTTTGATGCAGATGACCTTGGTTTGCTACAACGCCACTATGCGCTTGTAGCCCTATCACAGGTACCTAGCCAGGTTCCTACCACATTCAAGCCCAAATCGAGCCATTTTTTGGGCCAGGATGGTTGCAAAATGTTTTGGTCATAACTTTGTCATCCAACCTCTATTTTGAGCGTTCCATTTTTTTTTTATAAACTTTTATTGCGTCTATTCTCTAGTGAGACTCATTTAATAAATTTTGGATAAGTGTGAAAAATATATAGTCAAAGTAATGAACATGTGTCATTTTCAACGCAAGCCTAATATTCAATTTATATCTTTTCTATTGCTTACCAAATTTTAACTCATAATATGTCCCTAAAAAGATTATTCAATAAAGAATATTAATATATATATAATTTGTAATTTAATATACACCATAGTAAGGTGAAATGCTGAATAAATTTCTACTAGATGCTGAACACTGTCAATTTCGGCCTATTTGGGTTTTTAGGTTAGGTAGGCATCTTTGGGTTTGAATATATGGGTTAAGGGATGTTAGAACATTTTAATGCTTGTTATTCAATCAATTTATCATTATCGGGCATTTTATAAAAATAAGACACTTTTTAGGTGATTACAGTTTGCCCCCACTTTCATCGAACCTGAGTAAGGTGAAGGTCAAAGTAGATAGCATTTGTGCTTTGTTGTTTAGTGCTCTACTTTAACGTTTTTCAATCTAATAGTTCTGAGCTGATATTTCGTCAGTCTTAACCTTCGTCCATCTATTGGACCTTTTGTCTGTCTAATAGTTCTGGATGGTTGACCTTTTACTAGTTTAGTAGATGTTTCATTGGTGCAACATTTTTGAATGATTGACCTTTCACTAGTCTAGGGGATCTTGATGTTGGTCGTGTGAGACCCTAAACGCCCATGGCCAAATCCTCGTGAATTTCATGGCGTTTGACCCTAAAGACTAGTGGTGAGTTCTTCTGAGCTTGATAGTGTGGGAGCCTGAAGACCTATAGCTATGTCCCTGTGAACTTGGTGTCACTTGGGCCCGAGGACTTGTGGCTAGATACTTGTGAATATGATGGCATGAGAACTAAAGGACCCATAGCCAAATCCCCGTAAACTTGGTGGTGTTTGAGATGGAGGACCTATAACTAGATCCCCGTGAACTTGATAGCCTAAGGGCTTAAACACATGTAGCTAGATCCCTGTGATCTTGGTGTCGAATGAGCCCAAAGACTTGTAACCATATCCCTATGAACTTGATGGCATGATAGCCTAAAGGTCGGTGGCTAGATCCGTCTGAACTTGGTGGAGTTTAAGCCTAAAGACCTATAGGTAGATCCTTATGAACTTGATGGTGTAAGAGTGCAAGGATAGGTAGCCAAATCCCTGTGAATTATATGGTGTGAAAGTCTGTTATTGATCAAGTGTTGAAACATCCACCACTCCCATTTTGACATTTTACCATTTTGCCGGTCAGTGTTGATATCATACCCTTCTAATGATAGCTGTTTGAGGAAAAAAATGTGATATTTTTAAGGTACTTTTTCACCAATTTTATGCTCATTTTAATAATATTTTTAAGGTTTTTTTATTGATTTTATTTTATTTTGTAGATTTTGAATAAATGCAAAAAATGGGCTTAAATGGCGGAAAAAGCGAGAAAAATAGAAGAAATGTCGGAGGTTGAAGAATCGGGCCAAAATCAATAAAAACCGCCGAAAGAAGAAGGTAAAAAAATTAAAACTAGACCGGTCCAGTGAACC
>JACYFF010003369.1:20206574-20246973 GCA_017589665.1 Selenicereus undatus
CTCTTGTTTTCGAATTTCAGTAATTAGGGTTCGAATTTTGACTTCGATTTTCAGATAAGGGTTGTTTCGATTTGGAGCTTCGTTCTTAGGTACAATTTCAGCATTTAATTCGGTATAATTAAGCAGGAATTGGGTCTATTTGTTCAATTTCATTCGAATTCCCCCTCCCTCATTTCTGGTTTGTTCAATATTGCTCGATTTCCCTCTCCCCTGTTTCTGGATGGCTCGAATGGGTGCGTTTGGATTCAGTGGGTTGTGTTATGGATTCACCGAACCTTTGTGAGTTTCCCGTTCTGCCTTGGTTCAATTTGTCATCTTTCATTCTGCTTTGGTTCGTTCTGCTTGCTTCCTGTTTCGATTTTGGTCCTTCCCCTTCCCCTGTTTTTGTTGCTGCTGTTCGTGTTCTGTCACTTCTCATTTTCGGTTTTTTTTTTAATTTCGTCCCCCTCCCCTATAGTTTAATTAGTTTGATTAAGTTCCTTAGTGTAATTTCGTATTAACAAAATAATTAGGTTGTTAGTTTTTAATTGGTTAATTTCAAGTTTAGTTGTTTAATTTGGTTTAGTTGGTCAATTAATATAAGTATTAGTTTAGGTTTAGTTGATTTAGTAAATTAGTTTGTTTTAATGTTTAATGAATTAGGATTAGATGAGTTTGGTTGAATTAGTTTAGATTGCCTTAAATAATTTCACTTAGATTAGTTAATTAGTTTAAGCATTTCGTTTTAAATTACCATAATTACACGTTGTCCCTGTGGACCGACCCTTAAAGTACTACGATTGACAACCGTAAGTGCTTGAGGTATTCCTTTCCCCTTTCATTCACTCACTTTAGTTTAGTTTTAATTTTTCGCCTCAAAAACCATCAACAATAGCCTGCGCAATCGTAAGATGTCCTCAATGTTGAGGTGTGCTTTTATGAAGATGAAGATGATAAAGTCTCCATTATGACTAGATCCTCTTCAACTTAGTTACCTGATAACGTGAAGTTTAGTTGACGTCCTTTCTGTAAAAATGTCAACAAATTACCTAGGGTGATGATGCTTTTATGTAGCCGACTTTGAGGATATAGTGAGTTGCGAGTACTTTGGTTAAGCCTGATTAAGGCGAGGGTTAAACTATAAATGTCTTTTATAACAGTTGTTTGTTGTGATCCTAAGAACACATAATGCAGATTCGTGGTTGACCACTATTATGAAGTGGTCAAGGCGAATGGCAGGTTAGTATATAGGATGCGGACCCATGTATATATCGATGCAATTGCTAGCCTAAGTGAGACTATGCATGCATGTGGACTATGCGGACTTAATTGTGTTAACTTTTGATGACCACTCCTTATAGGCAAGGAGGTAAACATCTCGTGCTAAGTTTGAAGTCAAATGGATAACACCTGATTAAGGTGCAAGAGACTAATAGATTAGGCATAGTGTTGTTGTATAGCTTAGCTACAACATAAGCACGTAAAAAGTTGATTGATGGCTACGTTAGGCCTGGTCATAGGGTATAAGTTGCCCATGACAAGGATTCTTGCCTTTTTAGTGAAGGTGTAACCATTAATTTTGCATTAATATGGTCCTATTATAGAGAAGACCCTAATCTCTATTTGTTACACAGGAGGCCCTAGATGTGTAGGATATGGCAGATGAAAATGCTTTTGTTGTTGTTGCCTAAAATAGCACTTAGTTTAGTATAAAGAATATCATTATCTCCTTATCGGGATATGTTTACCATGACATAAGCCCTAATTGTCTATAGAAATGTTTGGGAGCTCCCTGTTTTGTATAATAAGTGAGTTCCCACTTGGAAAGGTTCGAAATATAAAACTAGCACCCATTTTTGAATTTGAAGTAAAGGTTCAAACAAAGAGTCTTGAAATTCGGAATAGGGATGAGATTGGAGGCTATGATGATTGGGAAGAAGTCGCAAAGTAGGTGAATGCTTTGTCCAATTTTGGTTTTATTGGAGTATGCCATGGAATGCTTCTTGCACTCAAAGACTGAGATTTTATTTTCGCTCTTCTTTGCCTGGCCTACCTTTGCATGTTTTTAAGCCAATCACTCTTTTCTTTTCTCCTGTTTTTGACCAAAAAGACTAAATTAAAATGTTTCTTTATAGAAAAAAAATCTTTGTGGTTGGCCCTCAAAGAGGTTACCGACATCTCTTATATGGAATCAGACAGTCGTAGTTCGAGAATATGAATGTGAAACTTAAGGAAAGGATGCCTCCAGGAAGACTTTTTTTGTTCTTCTTTTCTATCTCCCCCCTCCTTTTTTCATCGACGGGACCGTTTGTTCCAAACTCTCTTTTTGATTATTGATTTCGATGTCATCCATGACACACTCCCACTACCTGGTTGCATTTGATGTGGTCATGAAGGAAATGGTCTCCTCAAATGCTGAAAAGGGTTAAAGGTGCTAACCCATCAAGTTTAACAAAGCATCTTACCAAAGTTGGCCTCCTATTTTAGGAATGTCCTTTAAAGCTACTTGCTTATTGATATTTTTCTACTTGAGGTGATGGATTGAGATCCTTAGTCTTCGATTTCATTTCTCTCTCTCCCCATTTGGTGACTTGCTCTTTCAAGTTTTCAAGATATCCCCTCTTATTTTCTCTTTTTTGTCCTAGTCGTATAATCATCATCAGCCAGAAGCACGAAAAGAGGAAAGGGGATGTTTGTTATGGAACTAGTAGGGGAAGACATTTTATTAACGATCAAAGTTATATCAAACTTGAACTTGGGATAGAAAAGAAAAGTAGGCAACTCAGCACATGACATCAAATCATCCGAATTCAACAAAACTCAAGGTCTCTTGTGTGGGGCAGTCTTGAGTAAGAGAAGTTGCTTAGATCTAAACATGGCTTCCAGCTGATTCTTGAAGGTCAAACAATCTTCAATATCATGGCCCCTTGCTCTAGCCCTAATTCTTGGAGATTCATGTGTTCTTTGTCTCGGGTCTAATTAGTGGGAAGTCAATCATGTCTTTAGATGAAAGGCCTTCCAATGGCTTAGTTTATGTGGTTCCAATAAATGTACATTTAGTGTAATGGTTTAGAGAATGCACCTCGTTATTTATGGAACCATTGTCTTTCTTATCGGTATTATAAAAGTTGCCCTTCTAATTGTTAATAGCATGCTTCTCTAGCTATCTCTTATACCACAAGCATGCCAACATTCTTTAATGTCCTGAAATTTTCAAATGATGTGAATCTTAGGTGTTGCCCATATGTGGATTGTATGTTTCTTATCAACAATCTCACTTACTCACCCTCTAAGGTTCGGTCGACCATATAGGTAGCCTTTGCCCTACATCGTGTAAGGAAATTAGAAAATCCTTCTTTTTCCTCTTTTATTAATTCCATCTCTAAGCGTGATAGGCATGCTAGCATTGTATGAAAACTAAGATAGCAATCCCTTATAAAGGTCATTAGTTCTTGACTTTTGTGAGTCAACAACATTATATCATCTCATTACATCCTTCCCAATTTTCCAAGGAACTATGATGCAAATGATATCTTTGTCATTCTTTTTTTAAGTCATCATACCGACAAAATTCCTCACACGCTGGTGAGGGTTTTCTCTTCCATGGATTTTGATATATGGCATGTTAAATTTCAAGGGTAATTTTCCTTTCGGGATCGAATTGAATCTAACATAATCATTAAATTTATTTTTAAACATCAAAGATTCTTTAGGCAGCTACTCTGTATTATCTATTCGCGATCAGTTTGAGTAGTACCTTTTTCCCCCTCTTCTTCCTTCTTCCCAATATCTGGTTCTTGCTTTCCATCATCTTCTTGGTCTTCATCAAAATGGGTAAGGGAATGTATGTTGACTTAGATTTTGACCTTGATTCAACAGGTGAAGTTTCCCCGGGCTCTTATCAAGAAACACCACTTTTGAACGTCAAAGGCTAATATTATTAGCCTTTTAAAAACACTGCTCCAATTGTCAAATGCTACTTAAAATGCTTGTCCTTTATTGAACACTAAAAATTAACTAATTAATGTATTGACTTGGTCAACATGTTAAACGCTACACAAAATATTGTCGTCGAATTGCGCCTTGATGCTGTTGCTAGGAGGCTTCCCCTCCTCAGATGTCGCAACCACTTCTTTGTTCTTTCACGCAAGCATCAGTGGCAGCTCCTACTCTTGAGACTTGAAGGACTTCTCCTAGGATGCATAGGGTAGAGTCTACTGCCTCCTCCTTTAGGTATAAATGTTTTCCCTTGGCGGATGTCCAGTAGGGAATGCCTCTCTTCTTAGCCTATACTACCACCGAGTTAAGGTGTGTAACCTAGTTTTGGCATAGGGTTTTGCCAGTGACCTGGCTACTTTAAGATCCCGCAGCACCAATAGGTAGGCATTCCGTAGAAGCTCATGTTCAGGTTCCAATATCTTCAACATTCAGTTGACCGCTATTTGCTAGACTCTAGTTTTTTGTATATTCTTATACTGCCTAGAGTTCAAATCATAGAAGAGCTTTCCAAGGATGAGGATAAGAAGATCCTAATTCCCTTCGGGATCGGTGACAGGCACATGAATAGCCTTTACAATTATGCCTCCTACCCTAATGTTTTGTGGTCACATTATTGAGTTGAAAGGTATTTCTATTCTTTGTTGGGACATTTGTAGATGATGTAAAGTCTGCAACCTTTTTCATCAATGGCTACTAATTCTTCATGTTGGCCTTGGGTCCAATCAATTCTAAACACTTTCCCTATCATCCAGTGTCGCACAAAGTGAATGGATTGTAGGTGTTGTATCATACATCACTCATCTTTAAAATAAGACCCACACATGTTATTTTGTATAGCACTTAATAACAACAAATGATGTTGGTTGTTATAAAGTGTGCAACCTGTTTAGAGGCAAGGTTGGCATATGATGCTACTTGTACTCACTTGGTGAAATAATTAGTGGCCACCAAAATGTGCTTATGGCCATGTGTCCACTTAGGTGTGATCTGGCCTATGATGCGAATTCCCTAAATAGAGAATAGCCAAGGTGAAATTAGTTTTTGTAGTTGTGATGGAGGCATGTGCTAGATCGGGGCATACATTTGAAATTTTCACACTCATTAGCCTTTTGAAAACAATCCCTGATCACGTACTAGCTTTGTCTTTGTATTTTTTTGGACATAAATGTCCATTTATGTGGGTTCCACAACCACTCTCACTTCTATAGGAAGTTTTGCCTCCTTAGTGTTTACGTATTATAGGTAATGCCATAAATGGTCTTCTTGTAGAGTGTGTAGTTATCCTCTATTTATTGTGAGGCTAGATGGTGGAGTGCTCTTCGTGGTCGTTTTATGGAATTAGGAGGAGACATCCCTTTTTATGGTAATTCAGTACGTTTGTATACCTCGAGGAAGCTTTTTCATGCACGTTTACTTCCACATAATTAGTTCGCTCCCCAGTTCTATCAATCATGATAGTCATTTTAGGTTGTTTGTTTGGCTTGGCGGTTATGGATGCCAATTTACCAAAGAATCTGCAAGCTAATTTTCATCCCTTTGGAGGTTAGTGAGCCTTAACATATCAAAATGGAATGTTGTTTCTTCTAAGTGAGGTTGTTAAAGTCAAATCCATTGTCGGGTGGTCTGATTTATAATTACGCTAGAGTTTTCCATGCACATTTTAAAGTTTTGATTTGGAGGGCTCAGGCAGCTAGCATCCCTATAGTAGAAGCTTCATGCTCGACTACATTATTTATTGCCTGGAAGTAAAACTTAGTAAAAATCGGAATATAGGAGCTTTGTGGTGACATTGTTGGTGTGCCAAACACTGTAAACCTTGTGGATAGATTCATAATCGAAACACTTCTTCCAAGACAATATCTTCATCAAATAATCATAATTTTCTTCCTTATTGCTTATGGGATGGTCGGTTAGGAAAATCCTATAATATATATCTATTCTTTTTATAGATTTTTGTGCTTAGAACTCCAAATGGAATCTAGAGAGCAGATACATCCATCGTGAAGTTCTCCCTTATAGAATGGGTTAACACATAAGATGTTTCAATAGATCCACTTTTGCTATAATTTTGACTTTGATATTGAGCACGTAATGCCTCAACTTGTTGGTAGCCTATACGAGGGCTAGGCATATCTTCTCGATTTAAGTATACCAAACCTCAGAATCAAGGAATTTCTAGCTCAAGTAATATATGCCATTTTCTTTTCCTTCACTTTGTTTGGGCTAGCATCATGCACATTGTAATTTCTATTATCGTAAATAAAGTATAATGGTAGATCTGCCTTCTATGATTATAGAACTTTTGTGTTTGCCAGATTTTCTTTTATTATATCAAAAGCCTTTTAACAAGTCCCATCATATCCTATCTGCGATGTTGTCTCCAATTTCTTGAGAATTAGTTCACAAGTCATTGTCAGTTTGGAAATAAAATCATTAATGAATCACACGTGCCTGAGGAAGCCTCGGATTTGCTTTTCCATTTGGAGGGGCATTTTGGTAATGGCCTGAATGTTAGATAGATTAGCCTCAATTGATTTTGAGCTAACTATGTATCCTAAAAGTTGTACCGATGGTACACTTCTATGGGTCTAAGCATTTGTTTCATTTTCATGGCCTTTAAGAGAATTTCTTTAAAATGAGGACATGTCTTATCAAGCACTCTACATAGATTTTCACCTCTTTGTACATCATGTCATGTAGCCATGTTTTGGGCCATCCTTTAATAAGTGGCTTTGACGTTCATTAAGGCGAAAGGCATCACGTTATAGCAAAAGGTGCCCCATTACATGCTCAAAGTAGTTTTTTCTTGCTCTTCTACAGCCATTTTAATTTCATTATATCTAGTATAGCCATCCACTAATGACAATAGGTGATGTCCAGTGGTGTGGTCTATTAGCAAGCCGATATGAGGTAAGTGAAAGTCATTCTTCGGACTTCCCTTGTTCAAGTCTCGAAAGTGGACGCCTACAAACTTAGTAATCTTTCTTTGGCATTGGAATGTTGTTGGATTCCCATTTAGGATAATTGGATAGCCTTAGGAACCCCACATCTAATTGTTTTTAACACATCCCCTTTTATCATTAAGGCTTATTCGGGTTGATTTGGAGAAGTTTCTGCTTCATAGCCCTTGCATTTGGATATATCTGAACCATATGCTCGGTAATTTCTCAGTCTATCCTGGAAATATCTTTGTATGACCATGTGAAAACATCCATAAATTTTTTAAGAGGTGAGTGATCGTATCTCATCTAGAGGAGTATGGGGATGAATCCAATGTGAGCTCCTTTAGCTCTTCTTTAATTCCAACATTTATTATTTTTATTCGTCAATGATAGTAGTTTATCATGATTTTGCTCACCATTCATTAAGCGTTTAGGGGCAAAATTCTTCATTAGTGTAAACACAAAAACTATACTCAGAAAGACTCACTTTAATGTATTTTTTAACGATACACTTGTTTTAACATTGATTGAATTAAGAGAAGGGGAAGACTCTCCCTCGTACATACAAAAGTATTCTGTCTTTAAAATGGGGTCGTTGTTGGGCTTTGCATAAGAGTCCTTGGTCATTTCAAAGGTCAACTTGACATGTTTTTTTCCCGTTGTGGGCGATCATCTCTATAGGATCAAACTCTTGGATTGTCATTTCTAGCCATTGTCCAAGATCTTCATTGCTTCCTTTTCTCGTCCCCGAATAGCAGCCCAAAGTGATCGTGGATGGCTTGATAAGCCCAATCTGTGTTTGATTTGGTGTTTTTAGTAAGCTATATCCTTGTTTTAGGAGAGTGTAACCATGAAAGTTTTCAAATTCTGAGAGGACTTCCCTAAGGTGTTAGATGCATTTTGGTTTAAGAAACCCAAAATACAATTTATCTTTTACTTCCTGTGTGAAACTTCAACTAAGACTTGGAAGGTAAAGGGGTGTTCCGTATGATGAGATCCCTATCATGTAAATGCTTTTTGTACTTCTCTTCCTGAGTCTTTACATAAAGCTCTTGAGGAGTAGGCTTGTAGCCTAAACCAAAAAGGTGAGCAAATAGGTTGTCCTTAAGAAGAAGAGTAAGCATTTATGACCTTTTCCTTGGCCGGGTTTTGGGCAAGTAGCCATGTTCTATATTATGACATTAACCTACTTGTTTAAAATGGAATGAATTTGAATAAGACTTTATATTTTCAGTCAAATGGTGGCACATTAGTTGCCTAGAAGGCCTTAAATGTCCGCATTCATCATGATCAGCCTCTACGGCCGAGGTTTTCTTTTCAATAGTCATAATCTGCATTTTACTGTTACCAGAATCCCTTTTACTGCCATCTTCACTTCCTGATGAAGGGCCTAGGGTAGCGCCTTTTGGTTATGCAACCATAGGAGACCAAGTAGGAGGATGAAAGTAGCTCATGTTTGGTCCAAAAATATTGTGATTTATACTCTCATTTATTCGGGTTTTGTCCATAATAAATTGTAATCTCTAGGATTTTTTTTAAGGTTTTGACTATTTTGTTGTAAATAATGCTAATCCAAAAACCAATGAAAATTGTACTTAAAATGGTGGAAAGATCAAAGAAAAAGGAGTGATGATTAATAAAGTGATGATCTAAGGAAAAAAGCCTAAGACGACCTACCATGCATATTTGCACGATCGTGCAAATTCTTTAAAAGTGACTAAAAAGTTAAAAGTTTGCACAGTTGCCTATGCAAAACGTCATGACCATGCAACTCTTCCAACCTATCTTCGAGGTTTGTATACAAATTGCAATTGTTTCGAAAGAGAGCCTTTGTTGTAGTCTTTTTGTTGGGCTCGAGTAGGGTTATTTTTAGCCTCTTCAAAGGGCCATTAGGATGTAAATAAAACAACTTAGGCTTTGTATTTTTTATATAAGATAGATTGATTTCAAGATTCAAGTCTAAGCTTCTCTTCTCTCTCTCTGTCTCTCCCCCTCTGTCCCTGTGTAATTTCATGTTCTTGGCTAGTTTTCCAGTTTATTAGTTCTTTGTTTTGCTTATGTTTTGATGTTTAATTGTGTTAATTTGTGATCTTTGGTCGTGATTGCACCTTAAGATAGCTGATTAATTTTTTCTAGACCTTAGTCTGTCTTATTTGTTCTTGAAGTTAGAGTTTTCTCTCATGGTCTCCAAGTTCAATGAAATGCAGCTTTCATTCGTTTTTTGGGGCAATTCAGTTGTGCTGAAAGGTGTATCAATTGTCTAGTGTTGGTGCGAAAGATAGCTACCATTTTGACATGAAGACAGTTGGAATCCAAATAACGTTAAGGGTTGTTATTGTTGTCATTTAATTGCCTTAACTCTAATAAAATAGGTGCTTGGAACAATTAAACTATATTTTGACCCTTGAAAGAGAGCTTTGGTGGTACACTTCATCATCTTTCAATGCTAGCATAACTTAGGAAGGTTAGAGTTTGACTCGATTAGTTGGTTTATCTTAAGTTTAATAATTATTGAAGTCCATTTAGTAGCTTAGTTCTGATTTCCATTTTCCTTTCCTAACTTGAAATTTTTGAGTGAGCTTTGGTTCTCGGAAACATGACCCCAAGTGGGTACAACTAGTATTCATTGGTTGCTAGCTACATCTATGTTGTGAGCTTGTGCTTTCAGTAAAAGTCTTTAAAGTCACTGCTGGGGATTTGTTGCTTTTCAAAGCTGGAGTGTTTGAGCTAAAAATGTGATATTTTTAAGGTACTTTTACACCGATTCTAGGCTCGTTTTAATAATATTTTTCTAGGATTTTAATTGATTTTATTTTATTTTGCAGATTTTGAATAAATGCGAAAAATGGGCTTAAATGGCGGAAAAAGCGAGAAAAATAGAAGAATTATCGGAGGTTAAAGAACCGGGCCAAAAATCGATGAAAAATAGGCCAAGGAAAATGAAGAAAAAATAAACCAGACCGGTCCAGTGAACCGGACCGGCCGGTTCAGCGAACCGGACCGGCCGGTTCAGCTGAACCGGTTCTGTTTTAAACCCCCCCTTTCTCGTGTCTGTCTTCTTCTTCTCTCTCCCCGAACTCGAGTTGCCCTGTCCCCTTCCCAGAACCCTTCGACCCTGCATCGCCATTCTCGCACCTCTCTCCCATGCCCATCTCGCTCGCTTCTCTCTCTCTCTGCCCCGTCACCTCCCTCTCACTCTAACAACCCCACGTACACCCCCAGCCCACCGAATTCCCGAAACCGAAAACTACCCACACCCACGGTTTTCCCAAACCCATCCACCACCACAAACAGTAGGCCACGTACCCATCTTCGCTGCCTCCATCGCCACCGTCCACATCTACCTCCAGCACATCACAAATCGACGGTCAAGGTGGAAGGAGATTGGGTATTTAAAGATGGAGGCGACGCCATTGAAGAAGAAGCCCGAGTTTTAGGTATATGAGGTAATTAGGATTAGGTTTAAATTCCGCTTTTAGGGTTTAGATTTAGTTTAATTTCGTTTTTAATTTCAATTTCATATTCAAATTTCAGGTTTAAGTTTTCGATTTAGGGTTTCGAATTTTAGTTGTTTTCAGCATTTGAATTCATGTTGCTAGATTTGAATTGTTGCTTTCGAATGGGTATTCAAGGAATTCAGTTGCAATTGCAAGGAGTTTTTGGGTTTATTTGGTTGCGATTTCGTTCAGAGTAATTTCGATTTTTCCCCCTGGTTCAAATCCCCTGTTGCGTTCTCTGTTTGGCTTCGAATTGGGACATTGGCTTCGGTTGGCCATACCGGTTTGCTTTCGATCTCCTCTATTTTGCAATTGAGTTTTCAATTCTGCTAATTTTCCCCTCCCCTGTTGTCTCGGGTAGGGTCTGTTCGATTTAGATAGTAAGGTTTTGATTGATAATGATCTGTGCTGAAGTTGGTGATGTTGATTGATGCTCGTAGTTGTTATGTGATTTTTGGAATAGGATTGATAGTCTGGAATTCCCCCTCCCCTGTGCTGATTTCTAGTGTTCTTGTTCTTCGTTTATTTTCATTTTCAGTTTGCTTCCATTTTCAATTCTTGCTGCTTTCAATTTCAGTTTTTTTTGTGGCCTCCCCTTAGTTTAATTCCATGACATAATTAGCCTTAGTTTAATTTCAGATTAATAAAGTGATTTAGTTGTTTGGTTTAGTTATTTTCATTGATGTTGCTTAGCTTAGTGTAGTAAATTAGTTAAATTTAATCGTTTAAAATGACCATAATTTTACGTTTTCCCTGTGGACCGACCCTTAAGTACCACGACTGACAATCTTGAGTATTTGAGGCATCATTTTCCTTTCTCTTTAATTTAATTTTCCGCCCCCCTCAAAATCCATCAACAATTTTGCTTACATGAAAATTTGAGACTAGGATTTTATTATGATGAAAATAGGAAAAGAATTTGAAAATGTAAGAGTACGAAAAAACAAGAGTGCCTATTTTTCATTTTTCTAGTTTGAGCATGAGCATTTTTGGTAATACTTATCTAGATTGAGTTTCATGTTTGAAGAATGAGGAATATGAGTAGTTGTGGTTAAAGGTATAACTTATGAGACAAAACTGTCTCACAGTATATTAGTGACTGTCATTGTGCTTTAAATTTCGATGCAATATAGGATTTCTTTGAGTCTTTGGCTTGTTATCAATGGCAACCTGAAAATGTTAGTGAGTCTTTTGTGTGCCCTTTTGTCTGTCCCTAAGATTTTCACACTCAATCTCTGCATGTTGATTAATTGGAGATTCTTACCAATAGCAACGTTACTATGCTTAGGTTATATGCTCTAATTGCCAATCTTCTAATCATGATTGCATTGTTGTCCAAATTGTGCAATGTCTGATGAAGGTTTTGATAGATTAAATAACATGATAGAGAAAAAGAATGAGCAAAATGCTTAGATTGAAGATTATTTATGGGAGTATCACCTGTCACATTAGATTGAACCTAACATACTGTCTTTTAGACCTAAGGTTCATTTGTGTCACAATAATGAGCCTTCTTTTCCCTGTAGGGCCTGATTTCATTATCGACTCACCCTTGACTGACCTAAGAAAGGATTTGACACTCTTTTGACTCTGTTGCTGGTTTTTGCTGCATCTTCACTCAGCACACCTAGAGAAACTACTAATACTGTCTCTATATTATATATTTCTCCCCTTCCATCAGGTCAGTGCACAAGGCTTGAGATGGGTGATCCTTTTAGGGTTTATCCTAATATGTTATTCACTTGCATGATCGAAACAACTTACCTTAGTTGAGTAATGTTTAGAGGAGACTACTTTAGAGGAGTTGCGAGGTGAAGATGTGGTTGTTTGTTCCCCTCCTAGCCCCAAGTCTCAGGATCCCATTCTTGTTAAGTAATGTGACCTTGTCCTCATTCCATCTCCCTTACTCCATGCCAAGCCCTCTTACGTCATGCGTTGGATTTATCCCTATGTGATTTTTGGGGGTACAATCCCTCTATCTACCTTCGTTGTGCATACCTAGATGGTAGATCTAGGGGAATCGTGTGCCCATACTTGTTCCATCAATTTATTAATTTTCCTAAGGTTATGCTCGAATTAAGAGGGTAATGCTTGTATTTGCTATTTTTTTACTAGTGTTCTCTTACTTACATCATTTTAAGATGCTTGCACCACCACATGCTAAGATATTTATAGTTTGTGAACATCTAAGATAAAGACCCTAATTTGATGTTGAGGAAGAGTGGTTGATGCTTATCCCACCACCCGTAGCATTATCTTGAGTATGTGGTAGTTTAGGTGTACCCGACACCTAACTTGATAAATTCGTTCTGTCTTTTCTCTTTCGTCACATTTTCTATGTATCTTTATCATTTTTCTTGTTTATCTCTTATTTATGTATTTTTATTATTGTAGGTTTGTTTCTTAAATGTGTGCATATTGTTGGTATGGTGGTTCCTTTGGGTCTAACGAGGACATTGTGAGATCTAGGTATGGGAGGAGAAGTCATGCTACATACTTTTGAAAAAGAAAACAAACATAGAAAAAATCAAATTTTTTAAAATTTTTGTTGTGGTTTTGGAGAGTTTTGTACTATTTTGATTGACTTTGATCCCATTTACCTTGGCTATTGGCTTGCATATATGTACAATATGCACAATAAATATGTCCCAATTGTGTCATTCTGGGTCCTAATTCGAAACTTGACAATACATTATAGCTACGTAATCCAACCCGTGCTTCTGCATCATCATTATCTTATGGTCTTAGTCATCAGTGATTGGCTCTCCCATTTGTCTTTGTGCAAGTTTACATTTGTTTTTACACATTCATTTTGCATTCAAAACCATAAAAACAAAAATTTTAAAAAATTAGAAAAAAAAAAGTTGGAAAGACTTTTAGAGTTGGGAATGACAGGTATCCTTTTGATCCATACGCTACTAGGTGGTACCTGTTGAGACAATATTGCTTCTAGAAAAGTTTACTTCCCGTGTTAGTAAGTTAATAATGTAGTTTGTGACACTCAAGTGGGATTGAGTGTGACTTAAGTAAGCCTGAGCACTAGGATGGATTCACAATTTTGACGCATTATGGAGTGAAAAGTTGATGTTTGGATATCATCAGTCAGTACCAAGAGTCTTCATACGTATATTATGGTTCTATATAGGCTGATACTTGGGTTATAAGGGTGACACGGTTGACTTAATTGTGTATAGTTTTTTCGTAATTTGTATACATTTGTGTATTGTTTTTGACGTGAAATAAATTTCAGTTTCCTTTCTCCTTGTATTTTTCTTTTTCATGAATTTATGGGTATATCTTCTATAAATGCTCACAGGACTAATCCAATTGGAGGAACAAAGGGGTTTAAAGAGCTTGTTGCATAAGTTAAATGCAACTGTGATTCATACGAAAGTGAATTAGGTCCTTAAGTTAATTTTCTTTGTTTTGCTCCCTGACGAAGAAAGGTTAGTTGTGGGGTATTTGTTTGGTCCAAAAAGATCGTCATTTAGACCCTTATTTATCGACTTCTACCATAATAAATTGTTGTTTCGGGGACTTTTATCTAGATTTTGATATTTTGTAGGAATTAATACTAATCCAAGAGTTGGTAGAAATTGGTTCCAAAAACATGAAAAGATTGAAGAAAAGGAGTGGAGATAAATGCAATTAGATCTAAGGAAAAAAGGCCCAACATATCCTACCATACATGTTTGCACGACCGTGAAATCTCTAAGAGCGACTAAAACGTGGATAGTTCCACCAGTTGGCAATGCAAAGTTGCACGAATGTTGCGCTCCTTAGGAGGTATAGTGATACTGCAACCGTACGGTTGTCAACCGTGGTGCTTGAAGATCGAATCTATAGGAATGTGGTCAAATCTAGGCTAGTACAGCCAAAACTAACCCATGTTAATCAAACCAAAAACAATAAGCAAGCAAAGTAGAATCATTCTACTAAGAAAAATTGAACCTAATCCAACTATGACTAAAATCTCAAAGTGAACACCCAGCAAAGAAATCATCCCAACCATTAATGAAATAAAAAATTCTAAATAAACAAGACACAATGGAGAGGAAAGAGATTACCATATAAGTTAACAAAGAATATTGAATCTTCGATGGGTGTCAATCGTGAAAATTTAGCATCCATCATAACCCAAATAAAAATTGGAGTCTTTAATGAAATAATTTGGACGATGCTAAAATCAAACTAAAATTAAAATTGTAAAGCATGAATTAAATTGGAAGTGGAGAAATTGAAATAAATCAGGAATTGAAAACTGTATTAAAATGTGAATCAAAAAACTAATTGAACTTACAAAAATATTGAAAACTACTAAACTAAACCTACAACTAGGAGGGAGAAGGAGGTGATTATTTACCAAGCACCCAAGCACCCCTACTTGTACTAGTAACAATCCCCCTAAACTTTCCTAATTACATTAGAACTCTTAATACCCAAGCTAAATATTCCACTTTTCTAATTACAATTGATTTCTAATTTTTGCAAGTAATTTTCGCACTTTCCTAATTGTAACCAACTACGAATTTCTAGTTTCTTCATTGATTTGGAAAGGGACTCCACCGATATATTTCTTCAATTCCTTCCCAACTTCAATCTTAAACTTTCTAATTTTCATGTGCTGCTCACCGTATGATTTGCTAGGCTTGACTCAGTGTGTTGAAGGAGAGTGGGCCGTTACTTTTAGATTGCAAACAAAATGAGGATCGGGCTAGGCTTGCACAAGAGTTGGGTCGTAGTGCTAATTCAGGAAATATTTTCTATTCAACCTTTAATATTCAAGCTTTTTTCTCATCTGCTTATTACCTAAAAAATTACACAATCTCCTATTAAAGCACAAAATAAGCTCACTGATAACTAAAATCTAGGTGAATAGAGGTATAATATTTAGCACTTTTGGTGACTAAAATGACCGAACATCTCAATGAACATTAGCAATAAAAGAGTTGTACTGCTCCCATGCAAAACTAAACAACTGTGCAACCCTGCCAGTTGACCTTCAAGGATTGTTTATGTACAAATTGTAACTGCTTTTAACAGGAGCCTTCACTTGGGATTTTTTGGGGTGCTCCATTAGGGTTATTGTTGGCATCTTCAAAGCCCCATTAGACGGTAAATATAAGATGGATTGATTCTGAGAATCAAGTCTCAGTTTCTCTCTCTCTCTCTCTCTCTCTCTCTCTAATTTTAAGGTTCTTGGTTTGCTAATTAGTTTATTAGGTCTTTGTCTTACTTGTCTTTTAATGCTTAATATTCTTCAATTTGTGATATTTGGTCGTAATTGGCCCTTAAGAAGGTTAATTGATTTTTTCTATACCTTAGTCTACCTCTATTGCATATGAATTTGTAGTAGCCCAACCCTAAATTATGCTTATTTATTTAATTACGTCATGTTAATGATTTTTCACATGTTTATTTATCGTATTCATTCATCCCTGTGCGAAAAATTTATTTGGGCCCTCACTTGGCAATTCAAGTTTTATTTATTTATTTAATTATTAACGAAAATTTTGGAAGAATTGATAGTAAGCCCTAACAAGTTTAATCTAGGTAATTTATTTTGTTTTCCGTAACATTACAAAAATTTCGTTTTCAGTACGCAAAAGCGTTATCATTACAAAGTGTTTTATTCTGGAATCCAACTTTCTTCGGCCCAATTTGAAGCCCAATAAGTTTGCATGATTACCCTAGCTAATAACCATGATTTAAGCTTAACCATGGTTAGTAAAAAGCTACTTTTTGAGCTATATATTTAGCCAAGTGTAGATAAGTCAAGAAAATACAACCAAGACTTCAACCCACTTCTCTCACCTCTCTCTCTAGCCGGCCAGCCCCTCCCCTCCCTGCTGTTGCTACTGTTCTATGGCATTTTTCGGCTAGCTAGGCTTCCTCCGACCACCCCCCCGATGCCCCAGTACCCTTAGCCACCAACCCCAATCTACAAAACCACCAAACATCACCTCCATCGCAACTTTCTTGAAGATCAAGTGAGTAACCCTAAGCTTGTTTTATTTCGATTATTGATTTTGGTTATTGTTTTACTATTTTTGATTATTGATCATGATGTTTTGATAAGAAACAAGATTTATTTTTGTGTTTTAAATGGTTGATTGCATTGGAGCATGTCAGGGTTTAGGTTTTTCCATTATCATACTAGCTTGAGTTAAAGTGTTGGATTTTGATTGTGTTATCTTTGATTTGGTAATCTTTAAACCTATTAATGTTGATGATGGTGTTTTTGGTGATCTTGGGATGAGATATGGATGTTTTATGTTGGACATAAGCTAGGGTTTTAGCAAGTAATGCATGGTTTGGAATAATTTGGCATTATGCATGTTATTATTGTATATTTGATTGAAAAATGATCTTTGTTGTACATGATTTTGAAGTGAAATTGAGTGTGATGGTTTTCTGTGGTGATAGGAAGGACCAAAGCCTTGTTACATGGCTTTAAGGTGTGATTTTGGATGGCGAATTGTGTGAAAAGAAAGGTGAAAGCCTTGATGGTGAAGGTTGAAAAATTTCAGAAAACAGGGCAAGCTTTGTGATTAAACTGGTAATTATAAGCCCATTTCAAAATTATGATTTTTGATTGGTAGATAGTTCAATGTGTTAGCTTTCAAATGCCTTTTGAGACGTCTTAATCCGAGGTCTGTGGACAAAGTTATGGTCGTTTTACAGGGACTGCGCAAGTTAGACCAAAACTAAGATACTTGTGTTCTAGCCCCATTTTGGAAACCCTATGGTGGGCATCATGCTTGGTGTTCCAAATGAAAAGTTTTTGAGACTTCTTAAGCTTTCGATATTGGGGTATTGGGTTTCAATCAGAGATCAAAAGACTAAGTTACGAGTCATTTATTTTAGTCTGTTACGCTCTTACTTTTCTTTTGCTAGCTCATTATCTATGAAAATAAAAATATTTGCTAATTATATGTTCCTATCATGATATTTTGAACAGAGTCAAGGCCTAATCTATCATTTCCTTCCCTTTTTGTGCATAATTCCATTTCAGTGAATTTCATTAAAAGTACCAAGTAAGTTCATTATCTGTATCTGCAGAAATCAGTACGTATTTATTAAAATTATAACGTTTTGGTAAGTACATCAATGAATCAGTTTAATCGGTGTTTTATCACACAATTAGTGACCCCATCAATTATCAATTACAGGGCATTGCCCTTCAGTTACCCGCGCGACTTCAGGCCAGGTCCCCTAATAAACATGGCAGGTGTACACCTATCACAGATTGTAACAGTACCAAGTGGTTCACTATCAGATAATAATTAGCAATGCAGTTTTATATTCATCTCATCCCCTATTTTAAATTGAAATGAATTGCAATGTGAGCCTAATAAGCTTTTTAATGATCATTTAACAATATAGGGATGCCTGTACTGCGCTTCAACGTACAGTTCGAAATGTTTTCATGTTTTGTTTTAGGAAAATGTTCAGTGAATCGCGCTCAGGCGGGCAGGACGACAGAAGATGATAAGTGAGCAAGAAAGTCAAAACAAATAGAATACTGGTGTGTTAGTGCTGAGATATTTTGAGCACTGTATTATGAAACATTTTGATGTTAAAGCTATATATTCTACAAGAGTTATTATATTTTGATGTAAACCCTAGAATAGTTAAATGGTTTGACGTTAGAATTGTTTATACATGGTTTGATGGGTTGTGATTGTGTGAATGCCTTTTGATGGTAAACATTGATTAGTGTTGCTAAATTTATTATTTACAAGCAAAGGCTTGTCCTTTTTGGACGACGGTAATGCCCTGATCAATTTGGATAATACCTCAAATTGGTGAATCTTTTGAAGAGAACGAAATCAGTGAAATATGTACATTTGAGGCATTGCAGATTTGGTACCAGAGCCAGGTTTTGATTTTCCTAATGGGATACGAACTATGGAGTTTAGATATAGGAGGGCGAGAAGGGTTATTAGTAGGAATACCATATATTAGTAGAGACTTGTGATATTAGAAATGCATGTTGCTTATCTTTTTTATGCCCCTCATTTGTATTTTCCTTGCTAGATGGATCCTTATGCAGTCAACATGATGCCTGGTACTTCTATGGCCACTCACATTTTACTATTGCATGCTAGTATTATAGCTCATGCACAGGACCCTTTCTCCGAGTTTCATCGCATCACATTTCGTGTACACAGATTGCTATGGTCCTTACCGATAGTTGATCCATGGGTAGAGTTCAGGCTCCATTATCATCATTTCATGATGACGCGGAACCCAGGCTAGGAAAGAACCGGGTTCCAGGTCTAAGGGGCTTGGGCTACCATCACTTCAGAGTTGTTGTTGAGGGAGAAGTTCGAGCATAGGGGGATTACTTTGGAGACTATTCAGCATGTTTTCCCATTACACCATACCCATTCCCCAGCTACAGCACCTGCACCAGCACAGGGACCACCTTCGCCGCCTGCTCTGAGCACCCCACTAATGCCCGAAAGTCCTGGGGAGGCTCACGTGGTGGTGGCTCTCCCTAATACACTAGAGATTGTGGTAGTTAGTTATGAGAACGAGGCCATGGAGGGTTTCGAGGGCCATCTGGAGGAAGAGGATGATCCCAAGGAGGATCAGGACACTAATGAGGCAGTTGTGGAGCAACAGTGGGATCGGAGATTGATGAGATAGTAGTGGAGCAGCAGGTTGAGCAAGAGGCTGGCGAGGTAGAGTCAGGAGTGTCGGACAACAACTTTGACTTAGGTGAGGAGTTGGAGGATGACCCAAATTATGATTTGTCTAGGGATCATTAGGTTGTTTCAGGATTGCACCTGAGTGGGTTACATTTTGAGCCCCGTATGTATATATGCTATGGTTGGATTGGATGGTTGTATTTTGTGTAGCATATGACATTGTATATAGTTAGCCTAATCCTTTTCGACCATTATGGCATGGTCTGTTTCTCTTTTTTGGTCATGTGACGGATCTAGTGTCTTGGGGCTAGTTAGTGTTTGGGGTTGGGGTAGGAGTCAAAGCTGAGTTTGCTTAGCTAGTTAGATGTGATATGTTTTGCTGATCATGTATATAAACAGGCAGCTTTGTATGTAAATAAGTAGTTATGAAATGATATAATGAATCTTTGGGTTGTTTTCAACACTATTTGTGTTATATTAAATGTATTTGTTGGGCATGCTTATCTTACATGTTTGGGTATTCCAGTGATTGAATTGTTTTGTTTAATGTATGATCAGAATGTCCAAATCAGTGAACAACAATGAAGAGGTTCATACAAAGGAAGTCTCAGACCATGGCCAGGCGCGGCTGATCAAGCCTCTCATCATGTGCCACCAAATTTTCGCCAAATGCCACCAATCCCTCTTAAGTTAGCTAACAACATTGGGGACCTGAACTACTGGCCGTCCTTAGTACCTGAACTCATAAAGCGGATTCCCCAAGTACCTACTAAAACCCCTCCTAAAGAGGATAAATTAGCAGATAGGATAGCACGACACAACCCTAAAGTGTATGATGAAAATTATGATCCAGTAGTATTAGATGAATGGGTAAGGGGAATCGAGAAAATCTTTACAGTGGTAGAGGTGCCAGAAGAAAAGAAAGTAAACATTGGGATGTATTATTTAACTGGTGAAGCTGATATTTGGTGGAACAACATTGAGGATAAGCTCGTAGGGCCTGAATTCACCTGAAATAAATTCCTGGGAGAGTTGGGAGCAAAATTTTACCCAGTTGTGGTCCAAATACAAAAGGAGAATGAGTTTATGAAGCTAAGGATGAATGGCAACATGACTGTGATGTAGTATGCCAGTAAGTTCACAGAATTATATGAGTTTATCTCTAAATTTGTATCATCTGAAAGGTTCAAAATGAGGAGGTTTGAAGAGGGTTTGGCCTTCTATATTCGAAATCAGTTAGCTGTGCAACCAATCTTGACCTACCAAGAGCTATATGAGTGAGCTGCTGAAGTGGAGCGAGTAAAGATAGAGTTGAGAGCCCTAAACCCAATCAGCCAAAAGAGAAAGGGGTTTGAGCGAGTAACTTCGAGTGAGAGTGTGAACCGAAAGAAACCTTCTCCTACTCCTACCAAGAGCCATCCTCCAGGCTCAACAGAGCCCTGTGCGAAGTGTGGAAGAACCAATCACACCACCCCTGAGTGCTGAGTGGGAACCAACAAGTTCATGTGGTGCGAAAGCCTTGAACACCTTATTGCTGCATGTCCTCGAAGATTGAAGGCTATAGATAAAGGTGTAGCAAAACCCTTGGCCCTACCTCGCCAAGGGCCCCACCACCAAGGCCTACAACAATAGGATGGACGTATGTGATGAGCAAGAAGGAAGCTGCCACCTTCGGTATGGTTGTCACTAGAACTCTCTTTCTAAATTCAAAGCCATTTTGTGTATTACTTGATTTCGGTGCTACCCATTCATTCATATCCACCCGATTTGCCGTGCAATTGAACCTAAAAGATAAGAGGACGGAAACCAACTATAGGATCAAGGTACCTAACCATTCTGTGATTGAGTGTCCTATCTCCTATAAACTTGTTCCTATTACCATTGGTGGAACCACTTTCCCTGTAGATCTGATTCAATTTGATTTGTCTGATTTTGCTATCATTTTGGGAATGAATTGGTTGCACACTTATGGAGCTAAGATTGACTGTGAAGATCTTAAGGTTATTTTAAATGATGAAAAAGGGAGGGAAGTATGTTTCTATGGGCAAAGAGAGGAAGAATCTCGTCCCTTGATTTCTTCTATGAAAGCAAGTAAGCTGTTATGTCAAGGGTGTATTAGATATTAGTGTTATACTATTGACACCCAAACAAAAAAAGAGAAAGCAGAAAATATTCCTGTAGTTTGTGAGTTTGAAGATGTTTTTCCCGAAGAGTTATCAGGACTGAAGATGCTATTGATTTTGGAATTGAATTAACCCTTAGTACCCAACCTATCTATAAAGCCGCATATCGTATGGCCCCAACTGAGCTTAAGGAACTGAAGATTCAGTTAGATGAGATGTTGTAGAAGGGCTTTATTAGGCCAAGTGTGTCACCATGGGGTGCCCCAGTGTTGTTCGTATAGAGAAAACATGGAACCTTAAGGCTATGTATTGACTACAGGGAGTTGAACAATTTCACCATAAAAAAAACAAGTACTCTTTGCTGCGAATAGATGACTTGTTTGATCAATTGCAAGGAGCAGGAGTTTTCTCTAAGATTGACTTGAGGTCAGGGTACCATCAACTTAGGATTAAACCTGAAGACACCCCTAAGACTACGTTTAGAATTAGGTATGGTCACTATGAGTTTACAATGATGTCATTTGGCATCACCAATGCCCTTGTAGCTTTCATGGACCTTATAAACAGAGTCTTCAGACCCTACTTAGGCAAGTTTATAGCAGTGTTCATGGATGACATCCTTATCCATTCTAAGGACAAGGAGGAACATGCTGATCATTTGAGGATGGTGTTACGAACCCTGAGGGGGCATCAACTTTATGGAAAATTAAAGAAGTGTGAATTTTGGTTGGAAGAAGTGGTGTTCTTGGGTCATGTGGTTACAAAAGAAGGAATCAAAGTTCAGCCCCAGAAAGTGAAGGCAATCACGGAATGGTCAAGGCCTACTAACGTCAATGAGATTAGAAGATTTCTGGGTTTAGCGAGCTATTATCGAAGGTTCGTCAAGGACTTTTCGAAAATAGCTTCGGCCCTGACCAATTTGCTGAAGAAGCGAATAAATTTTAGTGGACACAGAAGTGTGAAAGAGCCTTTCAGGAGTTAAGGCAACGATTAACTACCACCCTAATCCTCACGCTACCAGTGGAAGCTAAGGACTATACCATCTATAGTGATGCTTCAAAGAATGGTTTAGGGTCTGTACTGATGCAGGAAGACAAGGTAGTAGCTTATGCCTCTCGACAGCTCAAGCCTTATGAGAAAAATTACCCTACACATGACCTGGAGTTAGCTGTCGTGGTTTTTGCATTGAAAATTTTGAGACATTACTTATATGGGGTACCATGCAAGATCTATATTCACCTTCAAAGTCTGAAGTATATCTTCACGCAAAAGGAGCTTAATTTGGGACAACGGCGTTGGAGTCAGTTGCTTAAAGATTATGATTGGCAGATTCAATATCATCTAAGAAAAGCAAATGTTGTACCAAATGCTCTGAGTAGGAAGGCACAACATAGCCCAAGCACTGTGGTGATTACTCAGTTGAGTCTCTTCAGAGAACTTGAGGATTTGGGAACTCAACTAGTGTCCCATTGGCAATCACACATTTAATTATCAGCACTTAGCTTACAACCTTCCATAGTGGAGGAAATTCAAGTGAACTAAGAAAGTTGTTAAGTCATAATTTATGCGTTGCTTTAATAATTATTTTGATTCTATTATGTATATTATTTAATCTCATTTACTTTATTTTATATATTTTTCACTTTAAGTGTTAATAAAATAAAGAGGAGAAGAGAAGACGTCGAAGTTCGGATTTTATTTACTGAAATATTTTACAAGCAAATTTATGAAGTCAGTCCAAAAAAAAATTATGAATTATGAAAAATAATATTTTCATATGGATTTATTTGGGCTTGGATTACTACTCCTAATTGAAGAGAGATTAGAAGACTTGGAAGAGAAGAAGCCCAAAGAAGAAAACCCTAGTACAATGATACTGTAAAAACTTACCTCTTCTCCTCTAAAACCCACACACCAAAAGCCCTAGCAATATCTCATGCCATCCTCAAACTCATCTCGCGGCACCCTCAAATCTTCATCAAATCAGCACTATCAAATTCACAGCACCACCACGCTACCTTATCACCTTACCTCCATCATCATCATCATCATCAGTTGTCCTCATCATCTATCACACCCCATCATCAACCTCTTCACGATCATCATTATCATCAACTCAACATCATCAATTTTCTTAGCAACATGAAGTAATATTGTTTTTTTATTTTATTTCATAAGTTTAGTTGTTATTATTAAACATGAATTATTTGGGTAATTCGTGTACTTTTATTTATAATGTGAGTGAGTAATTTCCTTGTGCTTAGTATAATCCATTTGAAACCATGATAAATTAATTATTCGAAACAAGTTTTATGCTTTATTGTCGAGTTGATTTTTATTCATGATTCTATAACGATTAGTATTTATCGTTTATGATATTCGCGTTAGATTAATTAAAATGCATGCTAAATAGTTTAATACGAAACCATATGATAGTTTAAAAAGTTTTAATACGTAAACGTTATCTTCTTTTAGGCACAAGTATCACCCTAATTAATCATAAATGACTCAAACCCATCTCTTTCAATTAGGTAATCATTATAGATCTTTGCTAAATTAATTTGCTGGTATATTGGACACAAGGAATTAGATGGTGTTTTTCTAAAACTTAATGCTCTGGTTTCATTAAATTCTTGCGCTGGTGTTAAGGTTATCAAAACTAGTAAGATTTATATTAGGGCTGGACCTAAATAAATTATAATATCAGAAAAAATGGGGAAGATCCGCTAGTGGGTGTCTTCTACAGTCTAACTCGTGGATAAATTGATTTGTGTGTTGATGATAAATATTAATTTGCATGCTGGATATAGATTATGCTAAGTATTTTTCATAAGTTTTGTGTCGTTGATAATTATTTGTTGCTTTTTAGTTAATTTCTGTAGTTTATCAATTTTAATTCTTTAATTTATAAGTTTTAATACAAATTCCGTTCAACCCCCCTCCCCCCACCGAAAAGAGTAACATTTGAGGAGTGCCTTGGTAATATTAGATCAATTAGATTTTGATTTTTAGTTTGATTATAATTTTCAAATTAAATTTCTATTCTGTTTTGCCATTTATTCACCGCTTTGTTAGAAATTAGGTTAAAAATATTTCCTTTTGTGTTTTTTTGTATTTTAGTCCATTTTAGGGTTTATATAGTAACCTATTCTTCCTCTATTTAATTTTGGAATTTTTGAAAATTATTTGATAATTTTTCAGAATTATTTCGTGAATTGGATATGTGTAGGTTTTATTTTAATAAATCTGAAAACTACATTTTTAATTTTTATTTTATGTTTTTAGGGTTTTATGGAGTCCATAAAACTATAACCTAAAATCTGGGAAATTTTTTTATTTATTTTCGTATTTATATTAGTGCAGTTTATTCTTTCTCTAATTTTGGATTTTATTTTCTGTTTTAATTTTCTGGAGTTAATTATCTATTTTAATTTTTCTAAATTTAATTACATATAACTCTGGAGTTATAAAGTTATAAACTTGCAGAATATTAATTTGGATTACTTTCTATAATTTTTAATATTAATTTTTTGCTTGTTATTTTCTGTTTTAATTTTCAGTCTAATATTGTGTTATTATTTCTGTTTTTATTTTTCAGATTATTTAGGATAGCTATTTACTGTTTTATTTTCAGGATTAAATTTAGAATATTCAGGAGCAATGCTAAGTACTTTTCCAGATTTTTACTTGTTAAATTTGATTTATTTTAGTAATATAAAAAGAAGTTATAATAAATTAGAGTAGTAAAATCCTTTAGAATTAAACTAGCTTATTGTCATAATCTTTCCTCATGAGATCGATCCCTACTTTCGTATGCTATAAATATTATTTATAAATCAAAGTAGTGGTTTAATTTGTAGCTCTATGGCAAGCTTTACAAATTTTGGCGCTATTGCCGAGGAAAGAAAATAAAATCATTAGTTTACTTCTATTTAATTTTACTACTTTTATTGCTTTGTTTTAACTCTAGTGTTTTATTTTTGTAGGTTGTTTTAGTTTATGAGATTAAGAAGTGGTCGTATGATCGAAGAGGAAAAGGAGCATACGTTTGAGGTGTCTGAAAGTGAAGTAAGTTATTCTGAATCTGTAAGCTCTGAATCGGTAAGTTGTGAAGTTTTTAAAGTTGAGATGGCTACTTTTCGGGAACTTGCTACGCCTAACTTGGTTGTAGAACCCTTATCAATCACTTATCCTGCCTTAAACAGACATTTAAAACTAAATTCTAGATTTTTGAACTTATTGCCTAAATTTCATGGATTGCCTGGTGAGGACCCATATAGATTTATTAATGAACTCATTATTACTTGTTCCATCATGCAACCAGAGGGGATTCCTGAGGACCAAATTGGACTAAGCGCATTTTCTTTTGCACTTCAGGATAGGGCTAAAGACTAGTTATATTATCTTCGCCCTGGATCATTTACTACTTGGGCTCAAGTTGACAAAGCTTTTTTAGAAAAACTCTTTCTTACATCTAGGATAGGGTTGATTAGAAAAGAGATTTGTGGAATAAAACAAATGAATGGGGAGTCTGTGTATGAATATTGGGAACACTTTAATAAGTTGTGTGCTAGTTGTCCTCAACACCAAATCATTGATCAATTATTAATCCAATATTTTTATGAATGACTTTTACCATCTGATGGGAGTATAGTGGATGCTATAAGTGGGGGAAATTAGTGAACAAAACTCCAGCAGTAGCTAAGGAGTTAATTAACAACATGGCCCAAAATACCCAACAATTTGGGACTAGGGAAAACCAACTTAGGAGAGTTAATGAAATTTCACATGGATCGTCTGTCGAGACTCAGTTATCTCAAATTACTAATCTGCTGAACAAGTTAGTTACGGGTGGAGTTCAATCTGCCGTTACTTATAATATTTTCTGCATAGAAGATCATATTTCTGATGCATCTCCTAATTTGCAAGGGGGGAATGTTAATGCTATGTTCTCTAACCATTTCCAAAGGAAGTATGACCCATACTCCAACACTTATAACGAGGGATGGAGGGATCATCCTAACCTTGGATATGGACGTAGACCTAATCCCCCTGGCTTTAACCAACCCTCTACTCTAGATAAGACTAACTTCCTTCTAGAACAGATGATGAAAAAGATGGATGAATAGAAGAAGGAAACACACCTTAAGCTACAGAACTTAGAGATGACTATGAAGCAGATGCAATAAAGACAAACCGCTTCTGACACCTTAGTTAGCAATCTACAAACTCAAGTACAACAAAGAATACCATCTCAACCTTACCCGAACCCTAAGGATAGTGTTAATGCTATAACACTTAGGAGTGGAAAAGAGTTAAAAGAGCATAAATGGAGTAGAGAGGTAGAGTCTGAAAAAGAAATTGAGGCTAAGGAACCTGAAAATGAAGGAGTCTATCGTTGTTTCTAAACATGAACCATCAAAACCAGTTCCACCCTTTCCTAGTAGATTGAGGAATTGCAATTCTAAGGTAGAAGAGGCTAACCAGGATATTCTGGATGTATTTAGAAAGGTTAAGATTAACATTCCTCTTCTGGATGCACTTAAGCAGGTACCTTGCTACGTTGAGTTCTTAAAGGAGTTGTGCACCTCAAAGCCCAAAATGAAAGGAAAAGAAAAGGTAAGTATGGGGGAGAATGTTTCTACTGTTCTCCAAAAGAAACTCCTTACTAAATGCAAAGATCCAGGTATGTTCTCAATTTCCCGTAAAATAGGAAACCTGAAATTTGATAAGGCTATGCTTGACCTAGGTTCTTCTATTAATGGGATGTTAAGATCTCTTTTTAAACGACTAAAAATAGGAGAGTTGAAAAGAACTGGTTTGGTAATTCACTTAGCTGATAGAAGCTGTGCATACCTTGATGGTGTCATAGAAGATGTCTTAGTTCAAGTAGATAAACTGGTATTTCCTGCTGATTTCTTTATTTCGAATATGGGTGATGCTTCTAATAATGTTCCTATATTGTTAGGTAGACCGTTCTTAAAAACAGTTAGGACAAAAATAGATGTGCACACCGGAACTTTGTGTTTGGAATTTGATGGAGATGTAATTAAATTTGATATTTTTGATGCTATGAAATTTCCATCTGATGAGAATCATATATGTGCACTTGATGTCATTGATGAATTGTCCCAAGATGTCCATGACTTTTCACATAAAGATGAGTTAGAAACTATGCTGACCATGAGTTTAGATGCATTTGACCATATGTCTTATGTTTTGCATGATGAGTTGGTGACTATAATTGAGTCTTTATGTCTAGCGAGTTCAATTGAGGAGTCTAAGGAAATTTGTTTCACTACTGAACATGAAAAATTGCTACCCTTACTTATCTCACCCCCTAAGTTAGATCTTAAACCTTTGTGTGAGAATTTGAAATATGTTTTTTTTGGGGGATGATGAGACACTGCTTGTGATTATCTCTAGAGCACTTGAGCCAGAACAAGAAGAAAAATTGGTTAGGGTGCTTAGAGAACATAGGGAAGCATTTGGATGGACTTTAGCAAACCTCAAAGGACTTAGCCCAACACTTTATACCCATACGATCACTTTGGAGTTAGAGGCTAAGCCTAGGAGAGACCCTCAACGGAGACTTAACCCACCAATGATGGAAGTAGTGCAGAAAGAGATCCTTAAGTGCTTGGATGCTAGGGTAGTTTATCCTATAGTTGATTCTGATTGGGTGAGCCCTTTATATATGGTACCAAAGAAAGGGGGACAACCGTAGTTCAAAACAAAGAGGGGGAGCTAGTTCCTACTCGAGTTTAGAGTGGCTGGAGAGTCTGTATAGATTATAAAAAACTGAACAAAGCCATCAAGAAAGACCACTTTCCTTTACCTTTCATGGACCAAATGTTAGAGAGGCTAGCTGGTAGGCCTCATTATTGTTTCCTAGATGGGTATTCAGGGTATATCCAGATCCCAATAGCCCCTGAGGATTAGGAAAAGACTACCTTTACTTGCCCATTTGGTACTTATACATTTAGGAGAATGCCTTTTTGTTTATGTAATGCACCAGCCCCATTTCAAAGATGCATGATGAGATTTTTTCTAACTTTATTGCCAAACTTATGGAGTTTTCATCGATGATTTCACTGTTCATGGTGATTCTTTTGATGAGTGCTTGCCTCATCTCACTTTAGTGCTTAGGCGATGCATTAAAACCAATTTGGTTTTAAATTTTGAAATGCGTCATTTCATAGTTGAGCATGGTGTAGTCTTAGGACATGTTGTTTCTACTAAGGGATTAGAGGTAGACAAAGCAAAAGTTGAAATTATTCAGTCTTTACCTTATCCTCAAACAGTTAGAGAAGTCAAGTCCTTTTTAGGACATGTCAGATTTTATTGTAGATTTATCAAGGACTTTTCTAAAATTGCTTCTCCTTTGTGTGATCTGCTTGCTAAGGATGCTTGTTTTGATTTTGATGAAGATTGTATGAAAGCATTCGATGAATTGAAAATGAAACTGACCACCACTCTTATAGTACAACCCCCAAACTGGGCCTTACCCTTTGAATTGATGTGCGATGCTAGTGATAAAGCTGTAGGGGTAGTTTTAGGTCAAAGAGTAAGAAGAGTACCCCATGTAATATGTTATGCTTCTTGAACTCTTGACCATGCGCAAAGAGATTACACCACAACTGAGAAAGAGTTGTTTGCTATTCTGTCTGCTCTTAAGAAATTTCGTTCTTATTTGCTTGGTGTGAAAGTTGTTGTATTTTCTGATCATGTTGCTCTTAAATCTTTGTTGCAAAAGAATGACTCTAAACCTAGGTTGATTAGGTGGGTTTTATTACTTCAAGAGTCTGACATTGAGATAGTAGACAAGCCTAGGGCACAGAATTTAGTAGCCGACCATTTGAGTAGGCTAGAGAATCAGGAAAGGGGACACCAACTTAGTGACCAGTTCCCAGATGAGACTTTATATGCTGTGACTACTCTTAGTCTCCCTTTGTATGCAGACATAGTCAATTACCTAGTGACCAAGGATTTCCCCACAAACTTGTCTAGAACAGAGAAGGAGAAAATTGGAGCCCAAGCTAAGTACTACCTATGGGATGAGCCATACTTGTTGAATTTTTGCAGTGATCAGATCATTAGACGATGTGTAGATGGCAATGAAATCCATTCCATTCTTACCTTTTGCCATTCTTCTGAGAGTGGGGGGACACTTTGGTCCCAAGAGAACAGTTCACAAAGTCTTAGAGTGTGGTCTTTACTAGCCTTCGATTTTCAAAGATGCTTATGAATTCTGGAGGCAATGTGAACCTTGTCAGAAAACAGGTAACTTGTCTTGGAAAAATCAAATGCCCTTACACAGCATTTATGTTTGTGAACTTTTTGATGTGTGGGGTGTTGATTTTATAGGACCCTTTCCCCCTTCATGTGGTTATACTTACATTCTCTTGTTTGTGGATTATGTTTCTAAATGGATTTAAGTTATGGCTACTAGAACTGATGATGCTAAGACCGTGGTTAAAAATGTCAAATCTCTTATTCTACATAGATATGGAGTACCTAAAGCACTCATTAGAGATAGGGGGACACATTTCTGGAACAAAACCTTAGGCGCCCTATTAGCTAAGTATCACGTCACTCATAAGGTGTCTACTAGTTATCGCCCCCAAACAAATGGGCAAGCTGAGATTTTAAATAGGGAGATTAAAAGTATTTTAGAGAAAGTGGTCAACCCAGATAGAAAATATTGGAGCCTTAGGTTAGAGGAAGCTCTTTGGGCCTACCAAACTACTTACAAGACACGTATGGGCATGTCACCTTACCGATTAGTACGATTAGTTTTTTGGAAGCCTTATCGTCTACCTGCTGAATTAGAGCATAAATCTCATTGGGCTGTTAAGCAATGCAACCTAGCATATGACTTGGCAGGTAAGGAAAGAACTTTGTAGTTGCAGGAATTAGAGGAATTGAGATTAGAAGCCTATGACAATTCTATTATCTATAAGGGTAAGGTCAAGGCATTCCATGATGCTAAGTTGTCTAGGAAAGAGTTTCAAGTGTGTGAAAAAGTTCTGCTATTCAATTCTAAATTGAGACTCTTTCTAGGCAAGCTTAACTATGGATGGCTAGGACCTTTTGTAGTAACCAGTGTCCACCCTCACGATGCTGTTGAGGTTCAAAGATTATCCACTAACAAAATTTTCAAAGTGAATGGACATAGGTTGAAATATTTCAAGGATGGAGACTCTTTGAATTTTATTGAAGAAATCACTTTAGAGGATCCATGAACTTCACGAGGTCGAGCCAATGATTGTAAACAAAGGCACTGGTTGGGGGGCAACCCATCATTTTTCAGGGAAGTTTTTAATTCACTTTCAGCATCTTCTTTTCTTTTATTAATTAGCATGCATTAGGGACAATGGATGAATTAAGTGTATGGGGGGGGGGCATCCTGCATTTAGTTCCTGCAGTATTTATTCTTGAAAAAAAAAGAAATTTTTTTTCTTATAAATAATGCATGATACGAGTTTATGCTAGGCTTGCTTGCTTAAAATTTTTTATTTTCTTAGCTGTTTATAGTATATTCTTCTATGAGTGAAGACTTCTAAGCATGCTAGCTGTCATTCAGAGAAGTTTGAGTTGATGCTCATATATCTCTTTAATAAGTAACTGTCATGATTATTCATCTTATTTGGCCATGTATTATATCCGCTTCAGAGGCAATAAAGTGACCTAGCCCATTGTCTAGACTATTAAATTAGTAGAACGACTCATTAAAATCGTGACTTTTCCTGTCTTAAAAAAAAGGAAAAAAAGGTGAAAAACAAAAAGAAAAAGAAGGGTTAGATTACCAACATGGGTAGGAATAGGTGGCTCGACACCTTTTCCCCTTAAGTTTAGGTCTGAAGTTAAGCCTTATGTATGGAGTAATCCATGATTGAGAAAGTCATGCCCCTTTTTTGGGAGATTAATGACTCGTACCAAACTAACAGTAAAAAAGAAATAATAATGAGAATGAATTGTTTGTTGCAGCACCTCTATTCGGGTGAGTCTGAGAAAGGGGTGTTTAATTTCTGAGACCCTACATGGGCCTCAAATATGTGCGCAAGTCGACTTTAAAAAAAAAGAAGAAAAAAATTGCAAGGCAAGTTAGAATCAATTTCAATGAATTATTCCTTCTACTTTAATTGTCTTTATAGCCATACTATATTTCAATTTTTCTATCGTGAAATGTTTTTAAACCTCTTGATTGGTGTATACATGCTTAAAAGAGATGGATAGTTATTGTTCTTGTCACTTCACTAAAGAGATGTTGTGAGGTTGATGAAGAAACTCTTTGATGGTAGTTAGAAGGAATGCCTAGTATAATTAAAGGAATGCCATACTATATTAACTTGTTGGGAGGAAAATAATTAATTTTCAATGAAACTGTTTTTAAAGCAAGTGAATGCCTAGCATAAATATCATATTGATGCATGACTTTATAAGAAAAAGGGGGTCATTTTTAGGTTGAGTCCCAGATTTCTTTGCACGAGGACGTCCAAAGTCTAAGTGTGGGGGAATTTGTTAAGTCATAACTTATGCATTGCTTTAATAATTATTTTGATTATATTATATATATTATTTCGTCTAATTTACTTTATTTTATATATTTTTCAGGTTAAGTGTTAATAAAATAAAGAGGAGAAGAGAAGACGTTGAAGTTCAGGTTTTATTTACTGAAAGGTTTTACAAGCAAATTTATCAAGTCGGTCCAAAAAAAAATGAATTATGAAAAATAATATTTTCATAATGATTTATTTGGGCTTGGATTACCACTCCTAATTGAAGAGAGATTAGAAGGCTTGGTAGAGAATGATCCCAAAGAAGAAAACCCTAGTAGAATGATACTATAAAAACTTACATCTTCTCCTCTAAAACCCACAGACAAAAACCCTAGCAATATCTCACGCCATCCTCAAACTCATCTAGCGCCACCCTCAAATCTTCATCAACTCAACACTATCAAATTCACAACACCACCTCACTCTCTCATCACCTTACCTCCATCATCATCATCATCATCATCAATTATCCTCATCATCTATCACACCCCATCATAAACACATCATCAACCTCTTCACGATCATCATTATCATCAACTCAACATCACCAATTTTCTTAGCAACATGAAGTAATATTGTTTTTTTTGTTTTATTTCATAAGTTTAGTTGTTATTATTAAACATGAATTATTTGGGTAATTCATGTACTTTTATTTATAATATGAGTGGGTAATTTCCTTGTGCTTAGTATAATCTATTTGAAACCATGCTAAATTAATTATTTTGGAACAAGTTTTATGCTTTATTGTCCATTTGATTTTTATTCATAGTTCTATAACGATTAATATTTATCGTTTATGATATTCGTGTTAGATTAATTAGAATGCATGCTAAATAGCTTAATACGAATTCATATGGTAGTTTAAAAGGCTTTAATACATAAACGTTATCGTCTTTTAGGTATAAGTATCACCATAATTAATCATGGATGGCTCAAACCCATATCTTTTAATTCGGTAATCATTATCGATCTTTGTTAAATTAATTTGCTGGTAAATTGGTTACGAGGCGTTAGCTGATGTTTTTCTAAAACTTAATGCTCTGGTTGGATTAAATTCTTGCACTAGTGTTAGGGCTATCAAAACTAGTAGGGTTTATATTAGGGCTGGACCTAAATAAACTATAATATAAGAAAAACGGGGAAGATCCGCTAGTGGGTGTCTTTTAAAGTCTAACTCGTAGGTAAATCGATTTGTGTCTTAATGATAAATATTAATTTGCAAGGTGGACATAGATTATGCTAAGTATTTTTCATAAATTTGGCATCGTTGATAATTATTTGTTGCTTTTTAGTTAATTTCTCTAGTTTGTCAATTTTAATTCTTTAATTTATAAGCTTTAATATAAATTTCATTTAACCTCGCCCCCCAAAATAGTAGCCTTTTAGGAGTGTCTTGGCAATATTAGATCAGATAGATTTTGAAATTTAGTGTGATTATAATTTTCAAATTTAATTTCTATTCTGTTTTGCCATTTGTTTACTGGTTTGTTACAAATTAGGTTTAAAATAGTTCCTTTTGTGTTTTTCCATGTTTTAGTCCATTTAGGATTTATATAGTATCCTACTCTGCCTCTATTTAATTTCAAAAGTTTTGGAAATTATTTGATAATTTTTCAGAATTATTTCGCGAATTGGATATGTGCAGGTTTTTATTTTAATAAATCTGAAAATTACGTTTTTAATTTTAATTTTATGTTTTTAGGGTTTTTAATAAAATTATATCCTAAAATCTAGGCAATTTTTTTATTTATTTTCGTATTTATATTAGTGCAGTTTATTCTTTCTCTAATGTTAGATTTTATTTTCTGTTTTAATTTTCTGGAGTTAATTGTCTGTTTTAATTTTTCTGAATTTAATTACATATAATTTTGATTTATAAAGTTATAAACTTGCATAATATTAATTTTGATTACTTTCTGTAATTTTTAATATTAATTTTCTACTTGTTATTTTTTGTTTTAATTTTCAGTATAATATTGTGTTATTATTTATGTTTTTATTTTTTAGATTATTTAGGATAGCTGTTTACTGTTTTATTTGTAGGATTAAATTTAGAATATTTAGGAGCAATGTTGAGTATTTTTTCTAGATTTTTACTTGTTAAATTTGATTTATTTTAGTAATATAAAAAGAAGTTACAATAAATTAGAGTAGTAAAATTATTTAGAATTAAATTAGCTTATTATCATAATCTTTCCTCGTGGGGTCGATCCCTACTTTCCTATGCTATGAATATTATTTATAAATCAAAGTAGTGGTTTAATTTGTAACTCTACGACAAGTTTTACAAAAGTGATCCTGAACTCCAAAGAATAAAGCAAAACTTAAAGAAAGGAAAGTCTCTTGGGTTTCTAGTACATGAGGATGGGACCCTGCGATTCCAGAATTGCCTATGTGTACCAAGAAATGAGGAATTGAGGATCCTAGAGGAGGTTCACAATACTCGCTACTCGGTGCATCTACAAGGCACCAAGATGTACAGAGACTTAAGGCAATACTTCTTGTGGAATAATATAAAGAAAAAGGTTGCAGAATATGTAGACAAGTGTCTAACCTGCCAAAAAGTTAAAGCAATGTATCAGCATCCTGTAGGTGAACTGCGACCCCTAGAAATTCCCACTTGGAAGTGAGATTTGATCTCCATGGACGTCATTATGGGTTTACCCCTTCCTGCCTAAAAAAAGAATGCTTTCTGGGTCATAGTTGATCGACTTACCAAGTCGACCCATTTTCTGCCAATTAGGGATACTTGGAGAGTTGAAAAACTAGCTCAATTGTATGTTAAAGAGATAGTCTGCCTACACGGGATTCCTTTAGACATAGTATCAGATAGGGATCAATGCTTTCAAGCCCGTTTTTGGCAAGCACTTCAAAAGGCATTTGGGACCAAATTGAACTTTAACAGCTCTTATCACCCTAAGACAGATGGTAAACTAAAAGAGTGAATCAAATTCTAGAGGACATATGAAGAGCTTGTGTATTGGAGTTCCAAGGGAAATGGGAAGACGATTTATCATGAGTGGAGTTTACTTATAACAACAACTACCAATCCACCACAAAAATGGTCCCGTTTGAAGCTTTATATGGGAGAAAATATAGAACCCCACTGTGCTGAAGTGATTTGGATGAGGTATTGATCATGGGTCCCAAAATTATCCAAGAAACCATTGAAACAATAACAAAAATTCAGGAGCATATTAAGGTTGCCCAGAGTCGGAAAATGAGTTATGCGGACAAAAGAAGAAGGCCTCTAGAGTTTCAAGTAGGCGATCAAGTCTTTCTGAAGGTTTCGCTAACTAAAGTATCGAGAGGTTCGGAGTATGAGGCAAATTAAGTCCAAGATACATTGAACCTTATGAAATCATTGAAAAGTTAAATCCTATAGCATATCCACTGGATTTGTCGGTAGAACTAGAACACGTGCATAACGTATTTTACATCTCTCAACTCAGGAAGTATATTCCAGATCCAGATAACACTATTGTATCTGAACCTCTTGAAATCACTGAAGATCTACTATGTGAGGAGCGTGCAGCCAAACTACTAGATCACAGGATTAAGCAGCTGTGCAACAAGCAGATACAACTAATCAAGGTGCTTTGGACAAATCATACCTCCCAAGAATCCACTTAGGAGACCGAAGAAGAAATGAAAGCCAAGTGACCATACTTATTTGAGGTAATCTTACATGACATGGTAAAGTTCATAAGTTTTGAGGACGAAACTCTGAAAGGGGGAAGGCTGTAAAAGCCCAACCCTAAATTGTGTTTATTTATTTAATTACCCCATGTTAATGATTTTTCACATATTTATTTATCACATGTATTCATCCTGGTGGGAAAATTTTATTTGGACCCTCACTTGGCAATTTGGGTTTTATTTATTTATTTAATTATTAACAATAACTTTCGAAGGATTGATAGTAAGACCTAACAAGTTTAATCTAAGTAATTTGTTTTGTTTTCCGTAACATTACAAAAATTTCATTTTGAGTATGCAAAAGCGTTATCGTTACGAAGCATTTTATTCCCGAATCCAACTTCTTCCGGCCCAATTTGAAGCCCAACAAGTTTGCATGATTACCCTATCTAATAACCATGATTTAAGATTAACCACGGTTAGTAAAAATCTGCTTTTTGAGGTATATATTCAGCAAAGTGTAGATAAGTTAAGAAAATACAAACAAGATTAACCAACTTCTCTCTCCTGTCTCTTTCTAGCCGACCAGCCCCTCCTCTACCTGTTGTTGCTGTTGTTCTGTGGTGTTTTCCCGCCCACTAGGCTGCCTCCGACCCCCCCCGGTGCCCTAGTACCCCTAGCCACCAACCCCAATCCACAAAACCACCAAACATCACCTCCATCTCTACTTGCTTCAATATCAAGTGAGTAAGCTGAAGCTTGTTTTCTTTGGATTATTGATTTTAACTCTTGTTTTACTATTTTTGATTATTGATCATGATGTTTTCATAAGAAAAAAGAGTTATTTTGGTGTTTTAAATGGTTGATTGAGTTGGAGCGTATTAGGTTTTAGGGTTTTCCATGATCATACTAGCTTGAGTTAAAGTGTTGGATTTTGATCTTTTTATCTTTGATTTGGCAATCTTTAAACCTATTGATGATGATGATGGTGTGTTTGGTGATCTTGGGATGAGATATGGATGTTTTATGTTGGACATAAGCTAGGGTTTTAGCAACTAATGCATGGCTTGGAATAATTTGGCATTAAGCATGTTATTAGTGTATATTTGATTGAAAAATAATCTTTGATGTACACGCTTTTGAAGTGAAATTGAGCGTGATCAGTTTGTACAGTGATGGGAAGGACACAGAGCCTTGTTACATGACTTTAAGGTGTGATTTTGGATGGGGAATTATGTGAAAAGAAAGGAGAAAGCCTTGACAGTGAAGGCTGGAAAATTTCAGAAAACAGGGCAAGTTTTGTGATTAAACTGTTAATTATTAGAACATTGAAAAAGTGTGATTTTTGGTGGATAAATATGTCAGTTTGTTAAATTTCAAATTCCTTTTGAATCGCCTTACTCCGAGGTCTGTGTAAAAAGTTATGGTCGTTTTACCAGAACTGTGCAGGTTAGACCAAATCCAACATACTTGTGTTCTTGCCCCATTTTGGAAACCCTATGGTGTGAATCATGCTTGGTGTTGCAAATGAAAGTTTTTCAAGACTTCTTAACCTTTCAATATTGGGGTATTAGGTCTCAATCGGAGATCGGAAGACTAAGTTATGAGGCATTTATTTTAGCCATTGTTACGCTCTTACTTTTCTTTTACTAACTTCTTATCTATGAAAATAAAAATATTTGCTAATTATATGTTCCTATCATGATATTTTGAACAAAATCAGAGCCTAATCTATCATTTCATAAAATATTTCCATTTTAGTGAATTTCATTAAAAGTACCAGGTACGTTCATTGTCTGTATCTTTAGAAATCAGCACGTATTTATCAAAATTATAATATTTTGAAAAATACAACAATGAATAAGTTTAATCAGTGATTTATCACATAATTAGTGACCTAATTAGTTATCAGTTATAGGACATTGCCCCTCAGTTACCCGTGCATCTTCGTTCCAAGTCCCCCGATCGGCTTGGCAGACGTACACCTTTCACAGATCGTAACAGTTACCAGGGGTTCACGATTAGATAATAATTAGCAATGCTGTTTTATATTCATCACATCCCCTATTTTACATTAAAATGAATTGCAATGTGGGCCCAATCAGCTTTTCAATGATCATTTAACAATACAGGGATGCATGTACTGAGTTTCGGCTCACAGTTCAAAATGTTTTCATGTTTTGTTTTTGAAAAATGTTCAGTGAATCATCCTCAAGCAGGCATGATGACAGAAGATGATAAGTAAGCAAGAAAGTCAAAACAAAAAGAATAGTGGTGTGTTAGTGCTGAGATGTTTTGAGCACTATATTATAAAACATTTTGATGTTAAAGCTATATACTTTGCAATAGTTATTATACTTTGATGTAAGCCCTGGAATAGTTAAATGGTTTGACGTTAGAACGGTTTGTATAGGGTTTGATGGATTGTGATTGCGTGAATGCCTGTCGATGGTAAACGTTGATTAGCATTGCTAAATTTATTATTTACAAGTAAAGCCTTGTCCTTTTTGGAAGGTGGTAATGCCCTGATCATTTAGGATAATACCTCAAATTGGTGAATCTATTGAAGAGAACAAAATCAGCGAAATATGTACATTTGGGGCGTTACAAATTTAGAGTTTTTCTCACATCCATCAAGTGTTCGATGAAACATTTGAAAAACCTTTCACTTGTGTTTCGGGCCAATTGACTTGTGCGAAAAGGTTATGCTAATTGTCTAGTGTAGGTAATCGAGGTAGCTAGCATTTGGATATGAAAATATTCCAAATCCTAACTAGATTGTGATTCGTGTCATTTAATTGCATTAACCCCATGAAAATAGGTGATTAGAATAATTATGCTAGTTTTTAACCATTCAAAGAGGGCTTGAGATTTGCTTGTTCAGCTAATCATCTTTGAATGATAGCATAACTTAGGAAGGTTAGGGATTGCTTTAATTAGTTGGTTTTTCTTAGGTTTGATCACTATTGAAGTCCTTTTAGTAGTGCAGTTCTACTTTTTGTCATTCTTTCCTAGCTTGAAATGCTTGACCTTACTTTGGTACTTGGAAACACAACTCCCTTTGAATACGATGTGTTCTTACTGGTTGCCAGTGACAACTACATTTTGCCTAAGCAGTTTTAATTAATAACTCAATGTTGATAACTTAAAAACCTACCTTCCTTTCTATTCCTTCAACTACTATTCTTAGGGGATAGTCCCTAAGGATGTCCTATGAGTATTATAGCAAGCTCATAAGCCTCTAGTCTAGGGGATAGTGCCTGCTTCAATTATGCCAAAGTTCTTAGTGGGCACAAAGTTAACTGATGGCGTATAATCTACTACGTTCATGATTTTGATCTTATTTCTCCAAGTTATAGTAAGATGTACAACCTCATTCTTCGAGGGTAGTTTTTACTAGACTTCAATCTCTATAAGGGCCTTTAGGAGGGCCTCTAGATGGTTAGTAAAGGAAGATAGGAACTTCGATATGGTAACGATATCCTTAATCGTTTTTAACATGGATAGGATGAGGTCTTCTTGTTGTTTTTATGCTATGATTGCCCTTGATTGTTCCCCTCCTTGAATTAAGTGTGGGGGTATAAAGTGACTCCTATTAAGATTGAGATGCTAGAATTATTCTTCATGCTATATTATCTGAGTGAATTCAATAGGGATGAAGGGAGTTATCACAATGCATTCAAGGTCATCGTCTCTTATATCAATGACTTCATCACCATTGAGAATCAATGGGTTGATTTCTTCTTCTGTAACGCCCCAGTAATACATAAATCATAGCTGAACATCAAGAACTCCATGGATGGGCGTTACCACCGTCCGCAAGGACAAGGCATCTCTAAAATATGAAAGTTGAACCATAGAATCGAAGATAACCTTAGAGGTCATTCACGAGCATTCGAAACCTTTAACAACAACACGGGAATGATTCTAAGATTCCAGGGTTACATCATACATAACACGGCTTAAGCTTACAAATATAACATTAGAATACATATTGCAGTTCAGATGTACAACTAGGACACCAAAATGCACCACAAAAAGGCATGAAAACGTCTTAGCGCTTCTATCCGCCAATCAAAGGGACGGTCCTGATTTAATTATCACTTTCCGCCTCCCTGCCCGCCTGTGAGCGGTTTACTGAGCATTTTCCTAAAACAAAACATAAAAGCATTTCGAACTGTGAGCCAAAGCTCAATACGTGCATCCCTGTACTGATAAAGATTCAATGGGGAAAGAAAGTATGAGGGCCCGCTTTGCAATTCATTTTGATTTTAAAACAGGGAATGAGATGTATATAAAACTACATTACCACTTATTATCTGTTAGTGCACCCCTTAGTAACTGTTACGATCTATGTATAGGTGTACACCTGCCAAGCCGACCGGAAGACCTGACCTGAAGCCGCGCGGGTAACTGAAGGGCAAAGCCCTGTAACTGATAACTGATTGGGTCACAAGTTATGTGATAAATCACTGGTTTAATTGATTTATTGATGTACTTACCAAAACAATATAATTTCGATAAATACGTGCTGATTTTCAAAGATACAGTCAATGAACGTACCTGGGGTCTTTAAAAGCTAGTTCACAGATTAAACAGATGTACTAAAATGGGGAAGAGGATGAGAGCTTAGGCCTTGATGCTGTTCAAAATCATTACAGGCATAAAATTAGTACAATGGATACCCTTAAATGGAAAAGGTTTATAAAGAATTTGTGTGAATTAGGGCCTGTTCTTTTCGTGGGTCAATCCGTTTTAACTCACTTCAACCTACTTCAACCTACTTCAACCCATTTCAACCTACTTCAACCCACTTGAAAAAAAAATACCAACTTCAACCCACTTCAATCTATCTCAACCTACTTCAACCCACTTCAACCAACTTCAACCCACCCCTTCATAATTTTAATAATTTATAAAGTATCATGTGATATTTAGAGCCTATTGTTTTCGTGGGTAAATTAGGTAGGTAAAAGGGTGAAGTAGGTTGAAGTTGGTTGA
>JACYFF010003369.1:20251973-20262215 GCA_017589665.1 Selenicereus undatus
AAAAACAAAAATTTAACAAAATTTGGATAACTTCATAAATTATCACACATTAATTATATTCTCATTATTTTAACCCATTTCAACCCACCACATAAAAAATATACCCACTTCAACCTACTTCAACCAACATCAACCCACTTCAACCTATTTTAACCTACTTCAACCCACCTAAAAAAAAAATACCAACTTCAACCTATCTCAACCCACCTCAACCAACTTCAACCCACTTCACCCTTTTGACCCACCCAATTTACCCACGAAAAGAACAGGCCCTTAGTTAAAAGAAAAGGCTTATGAAACTGGTAAAGTTAAATAAAGTATGGAAATGTTAAGGCACGGTAGCGAGTTTAGAGGGTAGGGTTTATGACGAGGTACGGAATGAATAATCCACAACTTATACTCCCGACCTCCAAATGAGACATAAAACCCCAATATAAACAGCTTAGGAAGTCCTCTAAAACTTTCCTGAAGGCCACAAAACCAGATTCCTATGACAGGTTTTATAAAATGGGGTCAGAACAACAACATGTCAGGTTTTGGTGCCAAAAGCGACCATTCTGTCCATTCTGCCCAGGTTCAGTAAAATAGCCATAACTTCCTCCACAGACCTTAGATTAAGACGATTCAAGAGTCATTTTAAAGCCAACATCCAGAAATATCTACCCACCAAAAATCAGAATGTTTGGCCTGGCCGATCATTACCAGTTTTTCTCCAAAATTTGTCCTGTTTCACTGAAATTTCCAGCCTCACTGATTTAGGTGCTCTCTCACTTTTTCACATCAAACCTCAACTTAAACTCTTTCTTAAGACCATGTAAGTACACTATTGTACATCCCAACATCATACAAGATCACCACACTCAAATTCACTTCATATATATATCCAACAAGGCTTACTTTCTAGGCACATAAACACATACCTCAAGTTTAACACAAATTTGGTCCAAACCATGCATTCATGGGTAAAACCCTAACTTTGGGTCAACTTGAATCTCATCTCATCTTTCCAACATATCATAAAAACCATAATAAACTTCAATACATTAAAAGATAAGCAAAGGCATGGAGAAAACAAGCCATAAATATCACTTGAACAAAAAGCTTGCATACAAAAGATGAAACCCTAACCCTAACTTCATCCAAAATCAACTCCACCATAAACCCTCAACAAGGTGATTCTTAACACCACAAAAACAACTTAATCCATCATTAATACAACCAAAATAAAGAACAAAAACCAACAAGATCAAAGATCAAAAACAAAATCAGCATAGAAGTGCAAGAACACTCACTTTGTGCTACCCAAAAGAGGTTAAAATGATCTTAGATACTTGGGGAAGTAAGAGGGGTGGTTGGGGGTGGATGTTTTGTGGTTTTTTGATGATTTAAGGGTGGTTGAAATGGTGGTGCTGCTGCTGAAGTTGCTGCTGTCGTGTGGTAGAGAGAAGGAGGAGAGAAATATGAGAGAGAAAGTGCCTTGCAATTACTTGGTGAAGAATGAAGTAAAATGAAAAATTTGCCCTATTATACCCCAAATTACTTGGTTGAGAATTTAAGGAGAAAATTCAATAAAAGCATGCTTGATTAAGGCTTAAGAAAGAAGGTTTACCTAAATAAATAAGGATTAAGTCTTGCCGCATCGAAAACGTCTTTAAACGGGCTCGGGTTTAGCGAAAAACTGAAACCGAGTGCATTTACGAAAATTTTTTTTTAAAAACAAATTTGAAATAAATGGTTGTGATGCCATGAAAAAGAATTTTCAACATTAAATTCTTAAATATCAAGGCCTAACTCAATTTCCAAAATTGACGAGAAGAAATCTCCGAATTGCAAAATAAAGGCCCCGTTAGAAATGTCCAAATGAGAATAATAAAGAGATGGGAATATGAAAAGAAATGATGTGAATGAAATGAAATTAATAACCAGAATCTAGGGTCGGACTATTACATCTTCCACGGTTAAACTCACAAGCATGGAACTCAATGTTTTAGCTTGATTATTTGTGCATGCTTCAGAAAATTAGGGATGCTTTAGAGTTTTATCATATATTAGATCTCCTATAGGATGTTTTAATGCCATTCACGGATCTGTATGATACCCATTCCTATGGTGTAGATACAACAAGTATTAATGTTATATCTTTCACCCTTTTTCTCTTTGGCACAACTGGTGTGGGCTCAATGGCTTGAGGACACCTTCACTTCAAAGTATTTTCAAGGCTTGTAAGGGCTTCATTCCAAGTAAGGTGAAGACCCTTTAGGGGCGATGCAGTCTAGAGGTTTCTATTGCTTTGATCTCATTTATTTATTTGGCTTTAGACCTCCTAATGGAGTTGGTATCTGTATCAGAGTTCTTCCTAACCTAATATGTATTCTTGAGGCCTCTTCGCATTTCTTCTTCCATCAATGTTACAATGTCATGTAGTTGCATGAACATGTTTAAATATTGAAACCATAGATATTGATGATAATTTGGCTAGAGGTTTCTGCTGACCATACGGACTTGCTCTTTCCCTCAGGGCCGACTTACCATCTGAGAGGCTGTCGCTATCCAATGGGCAAGAAAGTTTACTAAACTTTTTTCCCTCTTGTTGCCAATAATTCCAAGTCACAGAGCGTGGTATGCAACTTGATGTCATAGGAATACTGTGATAGAATTCCATTGTTGTGTTTTACCAACTGACGAAGTTGTATAGGTCATGGGTCTAAAATGAACAACTCAATGTTTCACCTAAAGTAAAAGGCAGTACGTAAGGATAGAGAGCCTAATCTATGCTCTTTAAGCTCACAATGTTAATGAAAGTCACACAATATAGGATGCATTAGTAAGCGCATAAACATCAGGTTTTTAAGAAGGGAAAACTCACGATGCTATTTCCCTTCTGACATTGGTGTGTAAAGTGTTAGGACCATGAATTGATTCCCAAATAGTTGATAGCTTCTTAGGAACTGGTCTAACTCGTTAATCCTTTAATCCATTGGTGATGAACTCGTAGACTGAATGAATGTGGTGGATATCATCCTCTCTTTTATTTTCAACCTCATGTTCATGCCTTTTCTTACAGTCCTATTTATGAGTTTTTTTGCCCATCAAATTTATCCTGGAACTAGTTTCTCATTCGGCTAGCAAATCATTCCTAAGGGTTACAATCCATTATGTGACATCAGTATCTTCTTCAAGACTGTTGTTTTGACATAGTTCTCGCTATGGAATCAGAGACCTGATTTTCAGAATTTGTTGACGACAACCTTGACGACCCACCTCTAAGGCACGTTTTGCCTTCATAAGGAACAACATTCAAACATTAAGAAAAAAACAATATTATTTTCTTTTAAGAAAAAGAGCATCGTTGTTAGATTTTATTTAGAAAAGGTGATGACAAAAGAGGAAAATGAACCTTAGACCAAACCTCAAAACTATCAACATGGACAAATTAAAGCATTCTCAAAGATCAGGCAAACTAAAAGGAAGAACAAGACTAATGGCCAGCCTTTGTCGAGTCGATGACTTCCTGTTCACCCCTAGCATCATCAAGGCATGATTGTTACGGCACATTGATGCCCTTAGTGCAACTATTAAAGCAAAAATCTTATCACTGAGGACATGAATCTAACTGTTGTTGGTTTTTGTCTACAGATTCATCATTTGGACACCTTGCACTCCTGGGACACCTTTGGTTCATGGTCAAACAAGCCACTGGGACACGGACTTATCCTTAAAAAACGAGGTCTCTCACACAAAAAGCGTGTGACAAGAAACATCTAGCACTTATTCAATCATTCCCATGAGCTTTAATCCTTAATATATGTCTAAAGGGTACGCAGCAAAGTTGATGGTCGTAACTCCCACGTGGGATGAACTAAACTTTTTTTATCTTCAAAGTGGTGTGCTTTGAAGATCTGGAGGTTGTTTATTTGCAGTGCAACACCGCGATCAAATTGGTAGCGCTAACTATAGTAAGTATTTCCACATGTCATCACGAATAAGAGGATAATCTTAGGACTATGCTTTACTAGGGGACGCTTGATGAATATTGTATTATATAGCGATGTCTATATGATAACAATTTTAAACCGAGAAATAAAAAATTCATTTGTATTCATTTCTTTCATATCTCACCCTCTTACCTGCATCTTCCCAATGGAGTCGCCACACAAAGTTCCTGGAAACCGACGGTTTTAGTGGTCTATAGGGGGCTCTGGCTAAGGCTCCCCTTGGTTTTATTAGCTTTCTTCTCCCCTGTGACCTTCCCTTTTTCAAGCCGTGTATTGCATCAGCTTTTCTATATAGGTGGTTTCACTAAGAAATATGGTTGGTTAAGGTGATGCTTTATTTTTATGAAGTCACCAGAACATTTTCGGAGGACATGTGCAAACCAAAAATTCTGTAGAAAATACCCTACCCAATTCATTCTTTCAACTAAATTGTTTCACCTAAAGCTACAAACTAAATTCAGGAAGAAAAAGAGATTTTTCCTATAGGATTACAATTCACAAGGCTCATAAATGGGGATTAAAGAAATTACCTAAATGCTACAAATGATGAGGATGTATTCGTCGTGAAGGTACAATCTAATAGACAATAAAAACCACCAATAGATGCCCGCTTTAATAGCAACCTCCACTAGAAATAAATGTATTAAAGCATTTATTTTTCATTTCCATGTTGTAGATATTTTTAAAGGATTAGGCCTATTTATTGCGGCGTCTTAACCAGAAAGGAATGTTTTGTTACCACTTATTGGGAAATAATGACTTGTTTGGTTGTATGTAATCAAAGTGGTAATGCAATCAAAATGGGAATGGTGATTCCATTACCATGTTTGGTTACCATTGAGTAATGTAAACAAGATTGCATTGTAATCACGTTTACCTCAATCTATGCAATTACAATTACTTGACTTTTCTTAAACAATTGAGATTGCATACCTATGAATCAAAGTCTACCCAACTATAAGCTATTATATTTGGGAACTTTCTATCTCTTCTCTCCATTGTCTCTCCTCTACTTCCCCTCTCTTATTACTTTGACATAATTTTTTTTAAAGGTTTGAAGCCCCCTCACCTCTCTCTCCTCTCCATATTGGATAAAGTTTAACATAGACCATGATCGTATTACTGTAACTGCATTTTTGTACGTTCCAGACACCATGTCTCTTTCTCTCTCTTTCTCTCTCTCTCTCTCTCTCTCACACACATCATCATCATCATCATCATCTTGTTCTTCTCTCTACTTGATAAACTTGAACAATATTACATTATTGTAATCTAGAAGAAATAAAGTGAAGTAAGCTTCATGTGAAACATCGCAATCATGATAATAAGACATTGAATAATAATTATCAACAAAGTTACAAGTAATTAAAATAGGAAAAAATAAAATGCGAATTGAATTGCAAGTATTTCATGTTAAGTGTAAAATTAAGTATTGCTTTTAGATGAATTCATTCCATTACACTTGTAAAAACTTTGTAACCAAACATTGTAATGTAATTATTATCCCATTTCATTACACTAACAATTGCATTACATGGTTGATTCCATTGCATAGTGATTGCATTACTTTCAACCAAACGCTGCATAAGTTTAAAAGAATTGAAACATACATGACAGCAATAAATTTTTGTGGCCACTTCATTATGGGCTTGTTCTTATCTTGTGCACAAAATAATAGACATTAATTACATAATCATGGAAGATCAAAGGAGAAAATGATGAAGGAGATGAAAATTAAAGAAAGCGACAAGTAAATTATTCTCCATGGTTTATGGCACTTACGAAATACCTCGGTTCGAGTGGAGTGAGAAAGAAACGGTTCCTAGTTTTTTTTTCTCCTAAGTGTGTTGGGGTAGGATAAAGCTACTTCTTTTGAAAATAAAAACCCTTTTATTAAGGAGTTTTGAGTGAAGAATTTGGTAGAGTTCTGTGGCTGCCATATTTTGCTAATTTTTTGTATTCAAAGAGAGAATTAAGTAGAGGTTTGCTAAGTAGTCAAAGCTTACCCACTTCCTTCCTCCTCCTTCCTCCCTCAAAATGAGGGGTGCATGCTTCTATTTATAATGGTAGCAAGGTGCACACGGTAAACAGAAACCAAGTTAAGAATAACAGTTAAATCGTTTTATTTTTTATATTTTATAAAATATGGTAGAATTGAATTGAATGACATGTGATCAGGTAAATTGGTCTCGGATTAGCTTGATTGCATCAACCAATAACAAAATCATGCGCGAATTTACATGTGGGGTGCAAGGACAGACCTAGCAGCGTATGTTGGGACCCCACAATGACCGCTAGCTAGGAAAATTTAGTCTTGGTCCCAATGGCAACGATAATCATGTCATCGGCCCCCCTTGCGCTTTAAGAGGATTGTTTGGAGAATTGTATTGTGTGTCAATACACCACCCCACTAGTTGCAGGCTCACTCACTCATGATTAAGATCTTAATTAAGTTCGAGCCCTTAAGCTAGAAGATAATGCAAACCCCAAGCCTTGTACTATTTTTACAATTATTTTTGAAACTTTTGGGTTGTAAGTGCTTTCAAAACTTGTTAGAAATTTTTTGAGCAAAAAGAAAACATTTCATTTGTGGACTGATTATTAAGAAATTGTGTAGTTGTCATCAGCAGTGGAAATGCATTAGACATGCAATCATGTAGTCAATCTATAATCTCAAGGGCACTAATTTGGTGTTTATACCCACTCAATTTGCATGACAGCATAGTATCCATTTTAAACCATCAAAAACAAGAGTAAGACCCATATGTTTAGATAGCAAGTATAAATGGACCCAAGCCCAAAGTTCATATACTTTTGTATGATTTAGATGTATGTGGATCATGAGGTATTATGAAAAAAAGCCTCTACCGTGAGGTATTATGAAAAAGAGAGTCCACACCAAAGGCTCTGAATTTAAATATGATGTGTTATAATCCATGTCATGCTTGGCTTATAGTCATATGTTGTTATAGAGTCCCTCTGTGTTTCTTTTACATCATAAGTCTGAACCTGTTGCAACCTTGATTTATTAATAAAGTCATCTCCTCCGTTAGTTCTTTTACATAACCTTCCTTTTTATGGATTGCTTTTGTTGTGTGATGCAACGTGGTTAAAAAAGGAAGAAAGAGAACAACAGGAACAAAAGAGAGGGGCCAGCTCGAACGCCTAAAAAGGTGTGTTAGGCAAATAGGGAGGGAGAATTTTTTTTTAAAAAGAAAACAATAGGGACCAGGGAGCGCAAGGTCGAAGATTTCAATACCATATGAATCATATGTTCTGCAACATTAGAAGACACCCCTCAGCTGGAAGGCCACCTTCGTTAACTTGAATTAATTCCCTCATAATACCCAAAAGTTACTACATGGAGTTCATTTGACCTTTTAAGGGAGCCTATGTCTTTCCTAAGCACACATGAACTACCTATGAAGTGCAGGTGTTAAAAGAATGAATCGAAAGAAAATTTGGACTAAAGACATGAAACCATAACATGTTGGTCCTATCCAAAAAGAAAGAAAAAAATTCAAAAAATATACTGAAATAAGTGAAAAGAATAAACAAAGGAAAAAATCTTCCAAGGAAGAAGAATGAAGAAACGAAAAAATTTCTCATTCACGCTAAGCTTATCACCCATGCATATCGGTTATTTGAGTCATCACACCATTTGATTTCCTTTAGTACCCTCACCCTAAAGCCCATCATAGAAGGTTATCCAGGTGTTATCCCTCCTTTAAGCTTCCTGTTCTTACCCTAGAAGTACGACTTGTTTGATTCCATATTGGATATGTAGCAAACCATTTTGAGGTCTGGCTATGATGATTCATGAATGTTCATTTCCATTGGATCCTTTGTCTAAAAAAAATAGATTGAGAATAAAAGAGTGACTGGTCCAACAATCTTAAAATGCAGACTAAGCAAACGGAGAGTGAAAAAAATAAAAGGTTCGTTTCTAAGGGTAAAGAAACTTTCTCTTGTCGACTCCCATCAAATCAAACTTGGAGAAACAATTGACAAACTTAGCAATTTGTTTCCAATCATCATAACATCTGATCTCATATCCATTCTAAAATTGGGAACTTTTCACCTCATAGTTGATTATGAGTTATAAACTCATTTCTAATCTTTAGACTCTCTAATCCGCTGTTCAGTAGGACAGGAGCCTCCCCTGGATTTTCCTACATAACTAGGACTTCATATTATTGTAAACAGCGTCCAACATAAGGATTAACACATTCTTCCATTCAAATTAGGGGTGACATCCAACAACACTGGCAAAGGCATTTTGGCTACACAATCCCCTTGCAACCAGGGTTCCTATACTTAGAAGTAGAAGTTAGTCACTTGTCTATCAAAATAGAAGCACTTTATACCAAAAATTAAAGGTTATTGTTCAATTTAAAATAAAGATTTTGAGGCCTAGGTAAGTTATGCCCTACAATATGGCCTACCGCAATAGTCACCCAACTTTTTACCCTTAGGATGTTGGAACACCCAAGTTAGAGAACAACACTTTGCCCAACCCATCAGTTACGCATACCTCAATTGGGCCTAATCCAATGGACCTCGCACTTAGCATGAGACCTCACCTGTTTGCACACAAGGTTAGGTGATCACATCTTATACAGTTAGTGTATCTCAGTTAGCATCCTTGTATAGCACCGTTTAGGTTAGTAGGCATGCATGCATCTTACATGGATCTTCAACCTATTATTTGCCTACCCTATACCCTAATCACTCGAGAACCTTGAATTGAAAAAGTGGCACACAATCCTGGTTAGCCATGAACCTATAACTATTTCAAAAAATACTTATACTTTGGTCTTTGCCTTAATTAGGCTCGTTCAAAATGGGGGCTCCACCTTCGTAGATGATTTTAAAATTGGACATCTCGCCATCAACGTGCAAGCAATGACATGTCCTCAATGATCTTACAACATATCTCCATACTGATATTCTAGCAAGTTCTTGGGAATTTGGCTACAAATTTTCAGGCTCCTACGCCACCAAGTTCAAAGACATCTACTTTGCACCAACGATTTCTTTAGGATCTGGCTATGAATCTTTTAGTTCCACGCCGCCAAGTTCTCAAAGGCAGTGGAACAGATCTTCAAGCTTCTGCTACAATGGGACATTTCCATAATACACCAGCTCGTGGCACAATGGATTGCTGACACCCACAATGGGATGTCATTGGCTCCTGACACAGTATGACAACATTGGTAATTATGCACTATCGGACATTCCATAATATGTTGCCACCTAGATCAATGCGGCATCACTAGCTCCCGGTGCAACAGGACATCACAAACTCCTACACTATAGGACATTTCCATGATATACTAGCTCCCAATATAATTGGGACATTTAGAAAATACATTGGCTCTTGGTACAATGGGACATTGCTAGCTCACGACACAATGGTACAGGCATCTCATTATCAACCACTATCATAGCGGAGGTGGGCAGGTGCTAAGATTCAGGCCGTTAGTGGCCAAGTACAGGCATCACATCATTAGCCTTTACTGTTCATTAGCCTTTACTGTGACAAATGTATATAGGCGCCGAGTTTTAAGTCTTACGACGACCAAGTCTGGGTGTTATCACCTTCAGATAGGTATGCATGAATGTTCTTTGTTTTTACCTATGTTGCGCAGCCTCTGTCAAAGGAGGGCTAACCATGGACACTAAAATGTGTCTTGATTTTTTAAATGTCTAATAAGTAAGCCCATACCCCCCCAATCATTATATTTTGAGGCGTAATGGAAATGGAAGATTTAAAAGTGTCTATAAAATCTTAGACATGCAAAAAGACATCAGCCCAAGCCCAAGCACATAACCAGGTCAAACAAATCGGTGCAATTTTAACGGTTTCCCTATTTACCGGCCTAGTTTCTTGGGTCCGGCAAGAACCGGGCCAAGTTCTGCATTTGTTTTTCGATGTCCAAAATGGATCCAAAGTGATAAAATCAGATAAAACTATCTCACAGATTCGGTTAATTATAGGATAAATTTTACTCAGTGATAGTTTTTCATTTTTATACGTTTTAAAATTCAACTTGATTGCTTTAGGCACTGTAAAAAGGGAAGCTCCCATAGGATTTAACACATAAAACATTGGCAAGCAAAAGGTAGGAAAATTCTGAAACATGAGAGTACCATATTGCCAAGTGATATTGGGGTCCTTCCATCAGGCAGATAAACATAAAAAAAATTCCAGATTTTCCCCTAGTTCATATCTTCTATTACTTGA
>JACYFF010003369.1:20262225-20272373 GCA_017589665.1 Selenicereus undatus
GAAAATTCTGAAACATGAGAGTACCATTTTGCCAAGTGATATTGGGGGTCCTTCGATCAGGCAGATAAACATAAAAAAAATTCCAGATTTTCCCCTAGTTCATTTCTTCTATTACTTGATTTTTGCGTCCATATTAAAAAAGATGCAATTGGTAGTAATTATACCTTGGCCGTGGTAATTCTTTGGACTTTTTCTTTGTGTTCCTGTAGACTAACTTTGTCTATGGCCTTTAATGTGTGTTTTTGTAAGTCTCAATATACTGCACTTCTTTTTTAACTTATTGTGGATTAACTCATATTTTCCATTTTGATTAGTGGAGGTTGTCGATGAAGACGGTGATATTACAGTGCCTTTTGTAACAATATCATAGCTTCACCCCCGAATCTATTGAGTTTGCTTGAAGCCCAATGAGTTAGTGGTCCCTACTCTAAGGATTGCTTAGGGCCCCTTTGAAAGTCTCTTTGGTTGGGCCCAATGAGTTGGCAGTCCCTACTGCTTTTCCCTGTGGTATCCCTATGGTTTAGGCTTAGTAAAAGGATTGCGCTTAGTTTTTTGACTAAAACGCCTTACTGGCGACTTTGGTCAATTAAGTTTGATTTCCCTATGTATTTTGTTTGTTCTAAATTAATTTTCTAGACTTCGATAAAATAGGGTTTAGTTGCTAGATAGATGCTAAACCCTTTGATCCAAACAGCTTAGCGCTATTTACCAAGGTGTCAGGTCGCGTTCTTGCCTAGTGAAGCCAGATGGAATCATTAGATTAGATCCTTTATTGAGGGTCAAGGTCCAACAGTGACTACTATTTGGACTAAGAACTGGGATGTGATCATGGTGCGATTTACTGGCTACCTAGGTTTTCAAAAAAAGTCTACATAAAAATAAAACAAATATGGCCAAATAAAAATTCAAATTAAGCATATAGTAGGTCTGGCCATTCAATGGGGCCATACCTGGGCCCAGGTTATGATTCTTATGACACTCTTTCCCTTTTCATCTAATCGCATATACAAATCGCTTCCTCTATCTTAGAGTGACATAATATGTAAAATTGCATATTCATCTAATTGTACTTTTCTTTTTCTATAAAAATTGTTTGTATTGTCGTATTTGAGATTTCTTTTTTATTCCTTTTCTTTCCTTTTGTGTGGGGCTACCCCTTTTTTTCCTAAAACATTTGAGGGGAATAGGTGGTATAGCCCATCATGTTTAACCTCTTCTTTTTTGGCATCGAATTTTCCTAAATGAAAATATGGACTTTTTCTTCTAAAATGCACATCATATTTTGATGAAAAATTGCAAACACAAATGTAATCAAATGCATACATGATGCAAGTTTTCCATACGATTGCAATGGCAGCTGCCCCGAATAGAATGGTTGCTACCCCAACCACATTTGGGGTTGAATAATAGAGAAAGCTCATTTGTCGGTGAAAGGCGTAAGGCGTCACTGTGGCATTCCCTACATCAACCTTGGTCCACTCCAATGACTCATTCAAGGGGAATGATACGATTGGCTTTGCAAAGGTTTCAACCAGACTCTTACCCCTAAAAGCGGATTAGAGTAGTGATTATACTAGGTCATAGACTTGACATAGACCCATTAGTCTCGACCGAAACTAAAGTTGGGTCAAAATAAATGCAACTCGATGGGTCTAGGTTTGCGAAGCCCTAGGTCGGATCTGGGTTTAGGTATCGAAAATTGAGACCTCACCTAGACTCGACCTAAGACCTGCTTAAGGCTTATTAATATTTTTAAAAATTTTTAAATGTCGAAATTAACTAAACTATGACTTTAAGTGACTAATATCTTTTGATTTTAACAGCCTTTGTAGTGTGGTACTTGCTCACACTCCCTATTCCTACTCCTCGTCCTCAATCCTTGTCTACTCTCCTCACTCCCTTAATTGCATCTCTCTCTCAACCCAAATCGATCTCTTATATTGAAAGAGCATTAACTTTATATCAAATTTCATATCTTTTAAATCCAATCCTTTGCAATCAGAATGTAGGGACTCTTGTTGCAATGTGGAAATAATAAAGAAAACTCCATTACAAAAAAAATTTAGCTAAAATAATGGTTAGGACTCTCTTAGGAGCCATGGACATATTAGACCACAAGGTATGAGCCTATGTCCCATCATTCCAGACCCAGTGACTCCGAAGTGGATCAAGGTCCAAGTCTTAAAAAAAAAAATGGTCCAGGCCTAGGTGAACCTAACCCAGATCTGGCACAAACGTGTAATTTGCAAATGAATTAAAAAAGAAACTAGCATACATCATTAATGCCATCACCCGAAAAAGTGATGATCCCTACCAACTAGCAGACGATCTTCCTCAACTTGTAGACTGTTTTAGTCATAAAGAAGTTCTCAATTTCATTAACCCTCCACCATACCCATCCCGGGGACAAAGAGCTTTGTGTATTTCTAGGGCATCATCATCCTCTGCATCGTAAATCTCTACTTCCTGCTCCACACTACAATCATGAATGTACGGCACAAAGGGATGTAAAACTAGAACCCATTGTAGGCACTAAAAATTATGTGTGCCATACCAAAATTAAATTAGTTAACTGGGTTGACCCTTTTAATTAATTTAATGAAACCCAAAAAAACTAACAAATCATGCCCAAAAGACTCACAAGTCAGGTCCAAAAGACTCTCAACTCAAACCCAAGATGAAGCCCAAATGACTTCCAAGTCAAAGCTCAAGTCAAAACCTAAATTGAGGCTCAAAACGACTACCAAGTCAAGTCATGGCCTCAAGCCCGAACGACGTCAAAGTTAAAGGTCAAGACCTAAATCGACTCCCATTCAAACATCAAACGACTCTCAAGTCAACATTCGATCAAAGCTTGAGGCGGCTTCCAAGTCAATGCTCGGCCTAGGCCGGGGAGGCTCTCAAGTCAAAGTCAAAATCAAAATCAAAATCAGAGTCAAAGCAAATGAAAGTGCAAGCAATCCAGGGTGAGGTTTGATTGAAAGGTCCAAAACCCAGGTCAAGGCCCAAAACCCAAGTCAAGACCCATCTTAACTTCCAAGGGGGAGGGGGAAGCTTTCCTATAAATAGGCCCCTACCCCCCTGATTCAAATGTTGGAAAATTCATCCTAAAAAGAGAAAGAATCAGAGGATCATTATATTCATAGAGATTGTACCTAATTCATTTAAATCAATATATAAAAATTCAATCTTTGTAATTTTGTGATTATAAAATTTGGCACGCTTGGTGGGACCATCTGTACCTCTCATCTCTTTCTCCAAAATACAAACTCTGTGCTCCTTCAAATATAGCATAGCCCCTAAGAACACCATCACCATGTCTTCAAGGAAACTTGTTCAATCTGCATCTCAGGCATCAATAACTACTAGTGCTGCATCTGGTCGTGTCATGACTAGAAGTATGACAAAAGTGGCTACCGTTATTGCCTAAGAGCAATCAATTGTGGCTGTGCTATCACAGTCACATAAGATCCAAAACCTTGGCTCCAAGGTATCTGATGGAGTCAATTAGATCGCTTCAAATGTGCTGAAGCAAAGATCTGTCGCTGGCAAACAAATCCATGTGGGATGGATGAACTCCAAACCTACACCAACCCCGGTTTCCAACCCATCAATTTTGAAGTTGATTGTTATTCAAGCAACAATTCCTCTTTGGCATCCTTTAAATGATCACTTTCCTCGCGTACTTAAGCTGAATCCTCTAACATTGTCATCATGCCAGTTATGGTGACAGCAACTACTAACCTAGAAGAACAACTGGCGAGCGTGAAAGCTACCCTACATAGGCTATCTAAAGAGAGTGCAAAAAAGGACGCCCAAGTTAAGTGCCAGAACAACCAAATTGCTTAGCTGATGAAGAAGCTGGAAAAGCAGTTCTCTGAAGCTTCAAACAAAGGTTCAGGCGCTGAAGACTCTGATAAAGAGTCCAACGACAATGAGGAATCTGACAACGACCGTAAGGCAAAGAAGAACTGCTCTTTAGGCTCGATGTCTGTTGAGCAGATTCAGAGCTTCATAGCAAATGCAGTCAATGCTCAGTTGGGAGCAGGGTCTCACAAGACCCACTTGTGTACAGGCCCTATATGAAGAGGATTGATGCTCTTCGCATGCCCCATGGCTATCAGCCTCCCAAGTTCAACTAGTTCGATGATAAGGGCAACCCCAAATAGTATATCGCTCACTTCATTAAGACGTGCAGCAATGGTGACATAGAGAGAGACTGCCTGGTGAAGCAGTTTGTCTGTACTCTAAAGGGGATTACGTTCGACTTGTATACAGACTTGGAGCTAGAGTTCGTTGATAGCTGGAAACAAATGGAGCAGGAGTTCCTGAATTGATTCTACAGCACTCAACATGTCGTTAGCATGACAGAGCTAACAAACACTAAACAATGGAAGGACGAGCCAGTTCTTGACTACATCAATCGTTGGAGATCCCTTAGTCCCAAGTGCAACGATCGTCTGTTAGAAGCTTCAGCTGTTGAAATGTGTGCTCAGGGCTTGGAGTGGGATTTACTATATGTCTTGTAGATGAGTAAGCCAAGTACCTTCCAAGAACTGGCCACAAAAGCTCATGTTATGGAGAAGACAATTGCAAGCCGCCGAAGCAAGTCTTCTTCCTTACCTGACTCTAGAAAGGACAAGGATGAATTAGAGAAAAATCCCAAGTCCTCAAAGTCCTCAAACAAAGAATCCATGGCCGCTTCGACTGGGGAACCTGTGCAAATCTCTGGAAAGTCCAAGTATGAAAACAAAAAAAATGGGTTCTCCAAGAATACTGGAAAAAAGCGTCCTACGTTAAAGGAGATGCAAGAGAAGAAATATCCCTTCCTTTACTTAGGCTTGTCAGGAATGCTCGACGATGTCCTTCAAAATGGGGTTATTGGGCTTCCAAAGTCAAAGCGCCATGAAGAAGCTAGAAGGGTTACCGACCCAAAATATTGTCATTATCATAGGGTGGGTAGTCACCCACTTGAGAAATGCATTACGCTCAAGGAGCATATTATGCAACTTGCCAGGGATGGGAAGATAATATTGTATTTGGATGACACTGTCAAGACAAATCATATCTCCAACCAGCTGGAGTGTTCTTCATCGCCCTAGAAGCAAAAGCATACTCGATCTCAGGGAAGAGTAAACACTAAATTGATTTCCTCCCTTGGGGAGAAATTAATTACAATTCATTTTGGAAGTTTAGAGCCTGTGGTGGTTTCAATTGAATATAAAGGACCTTTGACAGAAACTGATCTTTTCGCAGATGGCTCTGATAAAGCTAATAATGATGAAGAGGGATGGACTCTTGTCACTCACCGGAGGCCAAGGAAGCAAAGACAAGTGCAATAGTCGCCTCTCCGTCGTAGGAAGAGACAATGAAGAAAGAAGAGTCCTCGTCATTGAAAAGATAAGAAGAAGTCCAAGAACGTCAAAAGGCATAAAGTTCTGCCTATTGACCTCCTTAAGCAGGAGCCACTTGTCCCTGTCACACTTGAGGAGTTCTTCCCAACAGGCTTCTTTGAGAAAGTTACAGTTAACATGACCTCATGTTCTAAACTTGAAGATGAGGAAGACGAAGGAAGTGACAGACAAGAGGAATCTCCTAGAGTAGCTGACAATACCTTGACTGTCCTTGAGGTTTTACCAGCTCGCATGGGCTAGGGGAAAATCTTTTGTTTGCCTGACGAGATGCTCTAACATATTGTTGTTGCCTTACAACACCCAGAACTTTACGCTAACAAAGTAAAGGATGTGGAAGGATCAGCAGAAAGCCCTGTTTAGTGTGCCTCCTGCAACACCGTAGTCACTTTCACTGACGATGATTTATTGTTGGGATCCAAGCCTAACAATCGTCCTTTGTTTGTGATTGGTTACATTAGGGAGCAGAAAGTTAGGCGTATTCTCGTCGATGGAGGGTCAGCCATCAACATCATGCCCAGGTCTACAATGAACGACCTAGGCTTCATAGTGGAAGAACTGTCTAAGAGCTGAACGATGATTTAAGGCTTCAACCTCGAGGGCCAACGTGCAATCCGCATGATTTGCATTGAATTGATAATGAGAGATTTGTCGACATCCTCCACCTTCCATGTAATCGACGCTAAGACTTCCTACAGGTTATTACTTGGGCGACCATGGCTTCATGAGCATGGGATGGTGGCTTCCACTTTACACCAATGCCTTAAGCACTGCCGAGATGAAGATAAGAGAATAACTGGGGATGTCAAGCCATTCACTAAAGCCGAGTCTCATTTTACAGACGCGAGGTTCTTCGAAGAAAGTACTACACCTAAGGAAACCATGCAGTACACCATTTCTTCCATAGGCAAGGGTGTCTCAAAGAAGGCCCCTCAAGCAAGAAAAGATGATTCCCCTAAGCAACAGCTTAAGAAAGAATCAAATAAGCAAGGCAGCACCACTTCTTGTGTTGAGCAAGTTGCTAAACCCACTGTCGCTTCAACGGGATCAATGCCACAAATTTTGAGGTACACAACTAGGTCTCACCATAAGAAGGGCGAATCGCCCTTTGGCGAGTGCACAAGTAGTAGCATCGAGACCAAAGCTACTAAGGGAGATGGAGCTAGCATAACCTCCCTAAAAGGGGGTGTAATAGTTCCAACCCTTAAGATGTGGCATTATAAGGTGAGTCGGCCCCCTATTTCAGGGTTTGTCATCTCTTCTAAAGAAACCGATGACTTACCAAATGAGCGGACTAAAGAAGGATTTGATCCTAATGCCTACAAACATATGGAAAAGGATGGCTATGACTTTTAAAACCCAACTACCTTACGAAAGGTAGTCGAGGTCAAGCCTCATGGACTTACTGTAACTCAGAGAAAGAGTAAGGAGTAGGGAGGTTCAGTAGGCATCTCTAAAGTTGGGCTAGGTTTCACGCCACCGTAGCTAATCAGAATCTCTAAGCGACGAAAGGACAAGAAGGTGGCGATTCAACACATCTCAATTGAAGAGGTAGATGAGAGTGAAGATGAAAGTGCTTCACCTAACCCAAAGCCCTTCGTGTTTGATAGGCTACAGCCGTCCACTTCGAAGGAATGTCCGTCAGTATTCAACCGTATAAGAAAAGGGAAAGATCACAGCATCTCTGTTTTCAACAGGATCAAAGGTGCTCCCAATCCAAAGCATTTAGTTTTTGCTAGAATAAAAATCGGTGAAAAGTCTTCAAGCTCACGGCTTCAATAGGAGAAAAGTTTTGCATGTAGCCGCCTAGGAGTGATAAATGAAATTCAGAGCTCTATCTCTTCTCGTATGAAGCGTTTCTCCAGTTTGGATGTTAAGATGGACTAGTCATTAAGAGTAAAGAGACACACTGTGATCTTCACAGGTCAACAATACAACTCTAACTCTAACAAGGAGATGGAGGAAGAAGAAGTAGTTTCTTCCAATCATATCACAACCCATGAATGTGATAACTTAGACTCAAAGATAGAGCTGGCAGAAACCCTTGAGGCTTTCGAAGATGGGGGGCAGGTTACAGTTGATGAGTTTTGAGTCTTGGAAGAAATGAAGAGCCTCGTCTTATCTACGTAAACTCATCACTTACACCCGAAGAGGAAAAGCAGTACTTGGAACTCCTATCTGAGTACAAGGATGTGTTTACCTGGAGCTACAAAGAAATGCCCGGGTTGGACCCAAAGGTCGTAGTCCATTGTCTATCCTTCAAAAGGGGTATTTCACCTAAGAAGCAACCTCAGTGATGCTTTCGCCCAGAGTTGTACCGAAAATCGAAAAAGAGGTCAACAAACTCATAGAGGTAGGATTTATTCGCCAGGTAAAATACCCAACATGGATCGCAAATATCGTGCCTGTCAGGAAGAAAAATGGGCAACTTCATATTTGTGTGGACTTTCAGGATCTCAATGATGCTTGTCTAAAAAATGATTTCCCGCTCCCTGTCACAAAACTCATGATCAACTCAACTACAGGACATGAAGTGCTGTCATTTATGGATTGTACCGCAGGATACAACCAGATTCTGATGGCCCCAGAAGATCAAGAGGCGCCAATTTTCTGCACACCTAAAGGTATTTTTTGCTATAAGGTGATGTCGTTCGGACCAAAGAACGCAAGAGCAACTTACCAAAGGGCAATACAAACAATTTTTGACGATATGCTCCATAAAATAGTTGAATGCTATGTCGATGATTTGGTGGTGAAGTCCAAAAAGAAGGCAGACCACTCACAAGATCTTCGTTTAATCTTTGAGCGATTACGGAGATGTCAATTGAAGATGAACCCACTCAAGTGCGCATTTGGTGTCACCTCTCGGAAATTCTTGGGTTTCATCATTCATCATCGAGGGATTGAAATCAACCAATTGAAGATCAAGGCAATCCAAGAGTTGCTGAGCCCAAGAATCTCAGGGAGCTTTGAGGAATTCAAGGCTGCTTGGCATATATCCGGAGATTCATCTCAAATCTTCCAGGACGTTGCCATCCCTTTAGCCACCTTATGAAAAAGGATGCACCATTTGAGTGGGACAAATCATGTTGTACGACATTCAAGAAAATAAAGGAGTGCTTATGCCGTCCTCCGGTGTTAGGGGCACCTATCCCTGGCAAGCCTCTTAGACTGTACATTACAACTCAAGAAAAATACTTATGAGCATTATGTGTACAGGAAAATGAGGAAGGGAAATAAGTCGCCCTGCACTACTTAAGCCATTCGCTGGTTAGCACTGAATTGAAGTACTCCCCCATTGAAAAGATGTGCTTGTCGCTCATCTTTACCATCCAGAAACTCAAACATTACATGCAGGCCTATATGGTGCAAGTGATCTCCAAAGCTGATCTCATCAAGTACATCTTGTATAGGACAATCTTAAATGGGCGACTCGCAAAATGGGCTGTCATCTTACACTACAAAAAATATTGCTTGTGCCTACACTTATATCACCATAGTTAGACAAGTGTGAGGAAAACATTGACCGTGAATTACGTTCTACATTTCAAAAGTGTGGGGACTTGTTAAAAGGCAAGTGAGCTCTTGGAAAAAAATAAAAAAAGAAAAGAGAAAAAACATTTACATTAAAATAAAGTAGTAAAGACTTTTAAATTTAAAGTAAAATAGTAAAAAGTATGTTAGCGCGTAAATGGAAAGGAAAGGTTGGAAAGCACCCAATTTATTATTATTACTGGTGTTCAATTGTCAAATACCCTAAGAGTTAATCTCTTGAAGCTTGAAAGTCGTTGTCTTGCCATTAGCAGTCAAGCAATGCCCATCCCTTCTTTGCCAGAGATGATGATGGCCAAATTAAGGTTGTCATTAGCCCCCTGCCACTTCGCCTCTTCGCCCTTCCATGTCATATGTCCTCAGTTGTATCACCCTTAGTCGATGGCCAAATTATCTATTTTGCTATTTGATTCGCAATATGTGCATTTTAACTACCTAGGTTGTATCATCCTTAAGTCGTATTCAAGTTGTCCAGACAATATACTAGGTATGTTTGCTCTTTCACTACTTTACCTTGCTTTTGGATTGCTTGTTTGAGAATTGTTGAACCTAAATTAGGGTTTTGCTTTTGATTTATCTAATTAAGCTACCCTTTGATTCTGTCTGAGAGCTTGACTTGGGCAATTTTGGTGTTGTTGGAATTCATTCTTTAGACTCTTTTACAGACAAATCTCAACCACCAATATAGGTAATCGGTCTCTACCTTGATTTTCAGCATCAGTATAATTGATTTAATATCTTCGAGTTAGCCATCCTTTGACAAAGCTAAACAAATCCCTAATTGGAGGTTCTTAAGAAATATATAGCTAATTGTTGCAATAAAGCTTTTGATCCAGGTATGACTTCTCTCTCTTTTTTTCTGTTTTACTATTGTTTTTGGTTTGGCTTTGAACCTGGTTTGTACTTGAATGATTTTCTATTGTTGAATTCGATGATTTCTTATACTCTAGAAAATGTCACAGATAATAATTTAGAGCCCTTAAGCTCCTAGTGCTCCAATTCTGTGCTGCTAAAGAAGAAGAGCTGTCCAATTTTGGGCCACATATGGCTTTTTGTTCCTTGTCTATTACTTCTGTTTGTTTTGTTTTCTTCTAGTAATAGTTTTAGCGAATTGCTTTTCTACTGCATACGTTCTTTGTGATAATTCATATTTTATATACAATTTTCTCCTTCATTTTACCTACT
>JACYFF010003369.1:20274149-20334169 GCA_017589665.1 Selenicereus undatus
ATTTCATAGGTTCTTTGTCTATACTGGAGCTAAGGTGTTTTTTTTTTAAGCTGTGAAATGTTTATGCTTGCCCTTTCGCAATGACACATAGTAAGGATCTGGAGCCAAGTGTTTTGAACTTGCTAAATGTAGATCAGAGTAGCTGTCAGAGTTTGACGAGCTTATCAATTGCCCCATTAATGTGCTCTATCTTTTAATTTTGATCCATTTGGGTCGTAATTTTCTTAAGCTTGCGTTGTTCGTTTCAAGGGCAATTGCTTCCTCATGCTAGGCCCCAAGGCACCTATTACCATGAAATGCTTTCTTCAATTTACCACTTCCTTACCTCAGGTTTGCTATATCTTGTTCCCTTCAAGTAGTCGTTTCTTGTTAGCAGTTCATCTGTTATCTCCCATTGCCTTGGGTTGTTGTCTTAGGTTAGTACTTGCTATTCGTTCATAATCTTTGTTTTCATGTTTATATGGCCATATATGTCTGGTTTGTATTTGAATGCTTATCAACCCTTAAGTGCAAGCAAACACACAACGATACAATAAAAATGCATAGCTTAAAGTTAGTGGCTAAAACCTTAAAATTATTTGCTTTTTATTTCCCCTTGATCCGTTGAAAGTTATAACAGTTTAGTGGCTTTACGTGTAGGTTTTTCTTTGGTAGTGAGTTTTGTAGCTCTAATTAGTAAACATTACATTTCAATTTTGGCCTAATAAAATCCTCATATCATTTCTGATTGTGTAGGCAATTGACGAATATTATGTAACTACAATTGCACTACTCTGAAGTTTGTCATAATTTTTGGTTTAAAGCAGCTGTCTTTATGTGGATTTATGGTCTCCAGAATAAGATTAGTGACTTACTCTCATCCTTTTTGTTTATAGTTATTATGGCTTATTTATACTGGGCATGTTGGGCTATAAATGTGGAGAGCCAACTTTTCAATGTCAATGTTTTTATTCAGAGTTCTTTAGGTCCCTATAAATATTCATTGAAAGTTTTGTGTCCAATTCACTTGTCAAACTATCAGTGAAAACACTACCCTTTATTCTGAGCATAAAAATCAGGTTTGATTAACCAGGGCATCTCTGTTTAAAAGATTCAAGGATCATTCCAATTCGCGAATTTTGGCATGCCTGTCTATCTTTATCAACTATAGGTGACAGCATGAGATTTAATTGGGGTTGCTACGTTTTCAAAATTATTACAATGTCATATATTTTATTAATCACATTTCACAATCTATGTTTAATTTTAAAGTTCAAGTGGTATTTGTGACTTAAGATTCGCTTCTCATTTGGGTTAGCTAAATTGATATGCTAAGGGTAAGTATTTCATTTATCTGACTTATCTTTTTTTTCCTCATAAATATTTCAGATGATTTCAGGTTGCATATGAGGGATGCACAATGATTTGGTTGACATTGATGCCCGAAGAAAATTAGATGGTGATCGTTAGAAGTGTGTTTAGAGGATAACTAGCGAATACTATTATTTGTCTATTGTATGCAACAAATTTTGAAGTCAATTTTTATGTATACTCAATACGTTTGACTTGTTATAAATATGGTTAATGTATATTAACTTACGTCTATAGAATATATATATATATATATATGATAATGTTTTATACCTAATTGATATATGCACAATGTTTGTGGTTAATATGGAGTTTATCTTGAACTCTATGTTAACTATGAGCATTTTTTTTTTTTAAGTATGACAATTTGACGACATTTATATGTGTGGAGAAAATTTCAACCCTCTACATTTTAAAGAATGGGCGAAGTTTAAATTAACCACAGATGATATGTGGGTAATTGGTTTTCCATCACACTTACAATTGTGGGCAAATAGTTCTCTAGTGACTCTTGCAGTAAGTGTGGAGAAAATTTCCACACACTTATGCTCCCGACATTTCATGCAAGTGTGGGCAGTTGCTATTTCCACACTTATAAGTGTGGGTGTAAGTAAAATTACGTGTGGAAATAAGCATAATTTCTTGTAGTGTTAAAACAGTACGACCTTGCCTGTGTACCCCAAAGAGCAGTTAAGGGGCAAGCATTGGCAAATTTCTTAGCAAATCATCCAATTCCTTATGATTGAGAGCTAAATGATTATTTGCCAGGGGAAGAAGTGTTCTACATCGATATCCTCCCTCCCTGGGAAATATATTTCGATGGTACAGCTAGGCGAGATGGCGCTGGTGCAGGGGTGGTCTTCGTCTACCCTAAAAAGCACATTCTCCTTTACTCATTTGTGCTTACTCAGTTATGCTCTAACATTGTGGCGGAGCACTAAGTGCTTAGCTTAGGTCTTCAAATAGCTATTGAGATGGGGATTACTGACCTCAACACATATGGTCACTTTTAGTTGGTCATTAATCAACTACTTGACGAGTACGGGGTTTAGAAAGAAGACCTTTTTCCATATCATAAGCATGCATTACACCTGCTAAAAAAGTTGGACATAGTCAAGTTAGAGCACGAGCTAAGGAGTGCCAACAAGATGGCTGATGCACTTGCAAGCCTCGCAGCCACTTTGGCACTGGGGGCAGAAAAAGGAATGGCCATTCCAGTATGTAGCTGGTGGGTTGTTCCGCCCGATTATGAAGACTCAGAGGAAGACGTCAACATGATCTGTGTTCTTAAAATATATGCAAAAGACTAGCGCCAACTATAATTGAGTACTTAGAGCATAGAAAACTTCCTAGTGACCCAAGGCATAAGACAGAAACACAGCGGAGAGCTTCGAGCTTTCTTTACTATAATGGAATGCTCTATCGACGCTCTTTTCTTGGTCGTTGGTTACGATGCTTATATATGGAAGAAGCAAAGCAAGCAATGGCGGAAGCTCATTCACGTGTGTGTGGAGCACACAATTAGGGCCTACGCTACATGATCGTAATGAAAGGAGGGGTTACTACTGGCCCACTATGGTGCAAGATTGTATGAATTATGCAAAAAGATGCGGTACTTGCCAGTTCCATGCCAACTTTATACATCAACCTCCAGAACCTCTTCACCCAACGGTTGCATCTTGACCCTTTGAGGCATAGGGGCTTGATGTCATTAGATCACGCCTAAATTGTCTGTTGGTCACTCTTACATCTTGGCTGCCACTTATTACTTCTCTAAATAGGGGGAAGCAATTCCATTAAGGGAGGTCAAAAAAGAAAATGTGGTCAGCTTCATAAGGATGCACGTTATCTATTGATATGGTGTACCGAGGTACATTATCACTGATAAAGGGAAGCCCTTCGTCAACATCCTGTTAACTAGTCTGTGCGAGAAGTTGAAGTTTACCAAGCACAGGTCTTCCATGTACCATACCCCTGCAAACGGCTTGGCAGAAGCCTTTAATAAAACCCTTTACAACTTACTCTAAAAAGTTGTCGCAAAGTCTAAAAGGAATTGGCACGAAAGTCTAGGGGAGGCTCTTTGGGCATACCAAACCACATACAAGACTCCAATGCAATCAACCCCTTTTGCTGTGGTATATGGAGTTGAAGTCGTTCTGCCATTAGAGCTCCAAATCCCGTCACTCCGCATCGCCATATAGGAAGGTTTGACAGAAGATGAAAATCGCAAGCTTCACCTAGCTGAGCTGGAGGCCCTTGATTAGAAAAGACTTCAGGCACAACAGAAGCTAGAATGCTACCAAGCTCGTCTAGCAAGAGCGTTCAACAAAAAGGTTCGGCCGCGCCTGTTCCAAGTTGGGGAGCAGGTGCTTCCGCTGAAAAGGCTAATCATGATGACCCAGAAGACAAAAAGTAAATTCGCTCCAAAATGGGAAGGACCTTACGTTGTCCCTGAGGTACACTCAAATGGCGCCTACAAGATAGTAGATGGACAAGGGGTTCGGGTAGGACCCATAAATATCAAGTTCTTGAAGCGCTATTATCCTTGAGATAGGATGTTTTAAAGCTCCTAAGTAGGAGCCTAAACTACTCGTTCTTTCAAGATAACCTCTATTGTAATACTCCTGACCCACACTGTGAACAGCAAAAAACAAACTCAAATAAAAAATTGTTGTAGTACTTCTGGCTCGCAAGAGTATAAACTGTGAACGACAAAACATATATATGCAAAATTTATTTTGTTGAACTACGTGATGCTTGATCTTATTGGGAATTGTAATGTTTCTATAAGTACGTACACAACTTGGTAAACAAAATACCAAGTACAGTCAAGCATAATGAAAGAGGGATAGCAGGGTGAGAATCAAATTTCATATGAACGAGGACACAAAGTCTATTACAAATGTTTATTACCAAAAAAAAAAGAACAAAAGAAGCTGAATACATCAATTGGTGTCCATCCAAGTGTCGGGATTGAGCGAGGATTGCAGTGCTAGTGTGACCTGTTCATGCCTCTTCAACTCCTTGGCATTATCAGGTGAAAGAGTGGGCACCATCTCGAGGTTGGCAAGAGCTTTCGATCTCACATCAACTGCCTGCTCGGCAACCTCCACTAGGAAAGATTGGACCTGGACGTCACCTTTAAGCTGGTGCTCCTCTTCCCGAGCAAGGCGAAGCGCATCCGCCAAATCAACAATCTTCTGCTCCACTCCCTTGAGTTTCTCGGTCGAGGCACCAAGATCTGCACGCGCCATGACAAGGCTTGAGCCCGTAAGATCGACCTACTTAGTGCACAACGCCTTCTCCCTCGCCACGTCATCTCGGTGGTGGCATGAGGAGGTTGCTTTCTTTAATGATAAGAAAGCCAATACAGCATTCCCATAACCTTCCACCTTCTTCCTCAAAGGGCTCAAGTCTCCGCAAAGCCGCTCAATCCCCTTGTAGATCATTGGCGCACCTTGAAGTTTTCCCTCTACTTCATCAAATTTTGCATTCTTCAAACTAGTCAAGTACTCAGACCGCATCACTCATATGGCGGCACTGAAGGAACTTTGGGAGCCAAGTCCGGGACAGAAAGAAGTAGTGAAGGGAGAAGCTGCACAAGAGGGACTTCCTTTCGAACCCCCCTAGAATGCCAACATCAGTGGCAGCAGAGAGTAACCCCCTTGTGGCTACCTCAAGAGAGTTAGGTCTGTCAACTGAATGCTGGCTCTGAGTAGCTAATGCACGCAAGGCCTCTGTTTGCCTGCAAGCTAAACTCCTAACATTGTGAAAGGATGTTTGCCTCCTTACAAACTCAATGTCCTTGCCAATGCCTAGGGTTGCCTTGGGGGAGAAGATTTAGCAGCACGGCTAACATCATCGAGTAACTGCTCGTTCGATAATGGGTGTAGCCTCTTGTGCTAGGTCAAACTCTCCAATTTGAAAAAAAGAGGGGTGAAATAAAATAAGTATGGAATCATTCTGTACTAATCAAAACCAAAGCAACAAAGGAAAAGAGAATGACAATAAAAGGCAAAGGAATGGTGCATACGTCCTCAACATTGGCTGGCTCGCCTGAGCAGCTTTGAACGTCATTAAAAAAGTCCTCCCCAAGTTGACTATAGCATCCTTGGGGGTCATAGTCTCGCGCCTCTTGCGCCCTCCATGTCTAAAGCTCTCCTCAGACTCTGGCTCGCTATCACTGCCCGACGCCAGACCTCGCTTCCTGTCAGCGAGGTGAACTCTCGGAGACCCATAAGCGTCATCACTAGACTCCGGGCCCTCAGCATCTAAATCAACCACATGATCCTTTCTTTTCTTCCCCTTGGCCTTCTTTGATGAGACAGCCTCTGTATCCTTGTCTTGTTTGGATGAATTAGCTTTCGTACTCTTCTGCGAGACGGAATCATTAGATCGAAGGTCATTAATAGTCACCTTAGACCATCAAATCTCATAAGCTGAGGAGATGTATTGAATCAATGCCAATGAGCGACAAGGAAGAACGCCCTGAGATATAGTCCCCAAGAAGAAGAGTCGCTTGCAATATAGAATGAGTTCTCATATGACACCTCCTGGGTGTGAGGATCCTCGAGAAGTACTCCGGGAATCCCCTTGTAGAACCCAAACTGCCTGTTGAACAAGTGCGGGCTGTAGGGTTCGACATAGAAGGTCTCGCCCCAACGAATAGGAAGGAAACCATCTGGAATAGAGATCAGGTAGACCGACTTATCCACATCCAACTTTCCATCGTTGATGAGGGTTTCTGATCGATTTCTTCCAAGTATTAAACATCCCAGGTCGGACACTCTGCCCTCATGTATAAGCTCGCAAGCATCCCCCAGGTCGATGCGCATCATTTGTGACCCGGAGTAGCACACCATCAAAGGACCTGGAGGGGGAGGCTGCAATGCATGGTGAATCTTGAAATAATGGGTGAGCCATCCGTGGACATAGTGGCAGAGAAAGAATGGCCGTTAATGGGAACGCTTCGCAGCCTTAGTAATCCCATTAAGGCCATGGTAGATGCTGGCTAGCACAAGGATCGCTAGACTGAAAGTGGTACCAGATGCCATCATGCTGGCAGCCTCAAAAGTGCCTGGGTGAATGAACTTCTCCCCGGTCTCAAGAAGTGTAAAAGCGCACAGCCAACATAAAAAGAACGAGGCAAGATAGGTGCTCTCCCTCTTCTCTTTGGGAACCCCCAAGCTTCTGAAGACTTCTCACTCATCACGACTCCAACGAAGATCTTGGGGCTGAATATGGCCAGTAGGATTTTGCGTCCTTGTGGAAGTCAAGCTACGAGGGCGACACTATGTTGGTGGGTTATGGATGAGCTTCTTCTTACACTAGAAATCAATCGAAGCTTTAGCATTGATGTCTTTCTCACAGATAGGCATCTTTTCCAAGTATCTAAAAGCAGCAAATAAGAATTTGCAAGAAGATAGCATAGTCCTCAAATTCTGCTTATCCCGATGCTCAAAGGCTTGGAGACTAGGGAGAGTCTCATCATAGATTTTGCCGCTAATTGGGAGTCCGCCAAGCTTGTGTAAATCCCATAAGGAGATGGACATATCTCCAGAGATGGTGTGAACAGTGTTGGTGGTAGGACTCCAACTCTCACAAAAGGCAGAACATGCATGTCGCGGCTGTAGAAGTAAAGTGAGGCATACATTGCTTGGTATAAGGCACATATCTACAGGCGCGCCTCGAAACAAGAGAGCATGTGCTCTGTCCGTTCCCAGTACAAGGGAATGTAGCCAAAATCTCCATAAAGAAGCATGTTCGGGGCCCATCTGGACTGCCCGGATATAATGCCGTGCTTGAGCATAGGAAATTTGGTGATAAGGCTGGACTTATCGTGATACACACTCTACAGGAAGTACCCAACTGAACCATCTTCTGCACCCTTTTTCACTCGGATGGAGAACTTAGAAGGAAAGGACGATTGCTCTATAGCAGGCGCCTGATTGGCTTTCGACCTCCTCAAAGAACAGTAGATTCGGAAGCAACTCCCTGACTGGGGTTTATCATCTTCCTTATCCACGACGGAAAGAAGAAGATTTCCGTGACGCTGAATTTCCTTAAGATGCACCATTATAAATCACCTGAAAACAGAAGAAAACATAAAGCTAAATTCTTTTTTAGAAAGGAAATCAGCAAACAAAGCGGCGTCCAGGCAAAACAAATACTAAAGAAGGGAGAAGCGTGAAGCAAAATCAATCAAAATATTGGTTTTCTGCTACCCAGTTGCTCCTCGCTGCTCATACCACTTTCATGCCTATAGGTATCCGTTCTATGCACCAAAGGCCTAGCAGCAAACCATTTTGTAAAGGGTTCTTCAAGTCTACATACCACTTTCATGCGTATAGGTATCCGTTCTAGGCCCAAGGCCTAGCGGTGAACCGTTTCGTAAGTGGTTCTTCAAGTCTCCATACCACTTTCATGCGTATAGGTATCCGTTCTAGGCCCAAGACCGAGCGGTAAACCGTTTCGCAAATGGTTCTTCAAGTCTTCGTACCAGTTTCATGCGTATAGGTATCCATTCTAGACCCAATGCCTAACGGCGAACTGTTTCGCAAGTGGTTCTTTAAGTCTTCGTACCACTTTCATGTGTATAAGTATCTGTTCTAGGCACCAAAGGCTTAGCGGCGGACCATTTCACAAGTGGTTCTTCAAATGGCTTCACAACTTGCACAAGCATCAATACAAATGCAGCAAAAAAAGAAGGGAAAGGGTCTTGGCATAAATAAAAAAAAGCCACAAGTAACAAAAAATGCCACTATTCAACAAATAAGCATGACGTCGCGATAAGAGAAAATGTGACGTTACGACCACACAAGCAAGCATGAGAAGACTTTTCAGTCTAATAAAGTGGCTTCTTTTGGGTTCGTTTCAGTCAAAGCTACCACCTTTATTGCTCATGGTCATCCAAAAAAAAAATGTTGTTCATTCGAAAAAAAAAAAGGCACCAATAACGTTTATTCATGCCAAAAAAAAACCAGCCGACAATTTGGACAACAAGAGGTTTGAAGAACACACCCAGCGGCCCCGAGGTGGATTCTTGTCAAATTTTCCAACAACATTTGGTAGATCACAAGCACCATGTCTGAGACCCCAACATCCCTAAACATTTTCCTAACCCCACAAACTTTGAATATTGGCGCAAGTATCAAACAAAAAAAAACCCACAAGTTCTAAATAACATCCTACTAACAGGCATCATCAAGCTTTGAATAAAGCCCACAAACTTTGAATAAAAAAAAATCAGTGAGCATCGTCAAGTTCTAGCAGAAATATCAACATGCAAATAGTAAGGAGATGGGCACCTTGGAGTAATTTGCCTCAAATCCTTCGCCAAGGCTATTGTGGAAAGCAAAAGGCAAGACAACGATTTTGATAAGAGCTCATATGATTGCGTTGAGGGCCCAACCACTTTATCCTAGTTTAGCAAATTCTACCAACAATGAAGACAAGGCTATTGCGTTGAAGGATTTTGCCTAGATTGTTGCTCACACGATGAAGACCTACACAACTGTAGCATAAAATACTGGGTTAATATTCTACCAACAAATAGAGTTCCATCGTAGCTAAGCTAAAGAAGTCAAAAACAATCGTGGCTACTAAGCCGAAGGCCAACGCCAAAGTTGCCTCAGTGAGGCCGAAAACTAAAGTTGTGGCAGCTAAGCCGAAAGCAAAAACAGCTATTGCCAAGCCAAAAAAAAACCGCAGCTAAGCCAAAGAAAAAATTGAGAAAAAAAGAAAGCACGATTAAAGATGATGACTCAAACGAAATGCATGGCTGAGGATGATTTGAAACAGAAACCAACGGAACCCAGGCAAGCCAAAGCAACAAACGAAACTCAGGGAACATTCGTTCCTTCCACCTCAAAATCAAAGCAAAGTTGCTGCCTTTTATTTTTCTTGATTGAGATTTCATGAGCTATCTTAAATTCCATATCAAGCTAAAGTCATTGCCTTCTTTCACAAGAATCATGGATATATGACCAAAAAAAATGGAAGGAGCATGCACTTTTACAAAAAATGAGCATGGAGTCAAGCACACATATTTTCAAAAAAAGAAAAAAGGAAGAAAGGTTGAGAAAGGTAGTACCTTTGATGGCCATGATGACTAAAAAATGGTGGGAAAGACCAAGCTTGAAGGGGTGGTTCCACCATAAACCACCAGTAGCAGTAGCAACAACAATGGAGCTCTAGGCACCAGCAACAAAGATGGTGATACAAGAACCAAATGGGTACCAGCAGTAAAAAATGGTTATACAAAAAAAAATCTTTGGGGAAGCCTCCACCAAAAATTAGTGGCACCTGTAGCAAAGTAGGGGACTTTCGAAGAACGGGCAGCAGGTTCGTGAGGCTGTGTATTATGGTTTCGGCTGGAGAACGACGAAGAGAAAGAAGAACAGGGCAACAGATCAAGTGCAGTGTGCGTGCCATTTAAATGAACTGAAACCAACCAGCAAATGTTGAGCTTGTCCCCAAAAAAAAAGAAAAGGAAGGAAGTCTGATACTTAGGAGTGAAGGCCGGTCCAAGCCCAAACCAAGAGAAAAGAGAAGCGAAAGGGAAACCGGGGGGGTCACGTGCTCCTCACACAGTTTTTAATGAAATGAAGAAAGGTGGCTGACACTAGGCCGGCCCACGCAAAATAAAATAAGATGGGGAACAGGGCTAGCCCACCGGGAAGGAGAAAGAAAAATGAAGAAAAAAAAGAAGGCAGCAAATGCTGGGCCTGTCCAAAACGAAGAAAGAAAGGGAGACTGATCCAAGCCCATGCGAATGGGATATGAAACGGGCCAGGCCACGCAAAAAAGAAAGAAGACCAAAAAGAAGGAAGGCAAGCCTTGACTAGTTTGTTGTCGGACCGAAATTGAGCCTCACACCTTGGGCCTTATATTGTACTTTGTTTCGTTTCGGCTCGCATCTACGAACCAAACATTGGCCCCTCTGCCTGTTACGCTCGATCCAAGAAGTTTCATATCCTTGATTGACATGGTTTGAGACACTAGCAGGCTCTCAATATGATAAGTCAAATATACAAATATCGAGCCATTGGTCATGTTCACACAAGTCTCACACGTGACCTAGTCTCAAAGGGGTAATTTGTAGGTACTAAAAATTATTCGTGCCGTACCAAAATTAAATTAAATTAAATTAATTAGGTCGACCCTTTCAATTAATTTAATCAAACCTAAAAGACTCACAAATCATGCCCAAAAAACTTACAAATCATGTCCAAAAGACTCTCAACTCAAGCCCAAGACGAAGCCCAAATGACTTCCAAGTCAAAACTCAATTAAAACTCAAGTCAAAGCCCAAATTGAGGCTCAAAACGACTACCAAGTCAGGTCATGACCTAAAGTCCGAACGACGTCAAAGTCAAAGGTCAAAGTCAAAGGTCAAGGTCTAAATCGACTCCCAAGTCAAATGTCAAACGGCTCTCAAGTCAACGTACGGTCAAACTTCGAGGCGACTTTCAAATCAATGCTTAGTCCAAGCTTGGGAGACTCTCAAGTCAAAGTCAAAGTCAAAGTCAAAGTAAACGAAAGTCAAAACAATCTAGGGTGATGCCTTATTGAAAGATCCAAAACCCAGGTTAAGACTCATCTTGACTTTCAAGAGGGAGGGGAGAAGCTTTCTTATAAATGAGTCTCTACCCCTTGATTCAAAGGTTAGAAAATTCATTTTAAAAGGAGAAAGAATTAGAGAATCATTGTATTCATAGAGATTGTACTCAATTCATTCAAATCAATATATGAAAATCCAATCTTTGTAATTTTGTGATTACACCCATGATTGCTTCTATAAGGATGTTTGAAGAGCATAACCAAAATCAATAGCCAAGAGCAAACAAATCTTAAAATGAACCAAAAGTCACTGGAGGAATAATGGAGGCCATCAAGCGGGTCCTAACAAACACTGAATAGTCGCCCTCCACAATTAAGCTCTCACAAAAAACCCCGGCGCTCAGCGGTTGGATTTCCTCCAGCTTCAAGATGGCCAATAATATCGTGGTTTAGAATAGCCATGTCATCCATCACCAGCCCAGTCACGACAAAGCTCCCTTCACCAGAACAAAACCTGAGTCCTCTCAGCCGTAGCTGGGATACTGTCTGTCCTGTCCCATGGTTTTTCGGTCACCTGCAAATCATAATAAGAAAAATAAGAAACAATAAATAATAACAAAGAAAAAAACGAAAGGCAGGAAGTGTTTTTCTTACATCGGCATGTGTTTAAGCACTAAAGCCACCTCTAAATAGGCTAATAAATTTCTAATGGGCCAAATATTTTGCTATGAGGCCTTTCTTCTACTGCCTCATCATGGGAATGCTGCCGAACCCTCATTCCTTGAGCACATCCTAATAAAGCACTCTAGAAACCACTACGACAAAAACAACGTAAGTTGTAAGGCAATCCCCAACCTTTCCATGAAAAAAATCAAAATGGAAAGAGTTACGCACCAAGCACATGCCAATAGCCTTATGAGCTGGCCTTCTATGCTAGATGGTCATGCCACTAACGTCTTTCTCAAATGCAAAAGCAGAGTGGCGTAAGTAGCTTACGCCCAATCCATGGCACTAATCCCTCTGATGTCCTATGAGTTGTACATCCAAGGGAGGTGCACCCAATTCACCTTGTCTTAGAAGAAGGTCCAATTGAACAACATGGCTATAAAGAGGGAAGCCCATGGCCATACTCCTTAACTGAAGAGCCATCTCTAGCTGAGAATACTGGGTGGAGTTTGAGCAAATAATCTACCCAGTCGTAATAGTCCTAAAAAGACTAACCAACGGAGCTCGATCCTCCATAAAGGTTGTGTCATTTCTTCAGAGGGTCACAAGAAAGCCGATCCGTGCTAGCATGCGAAAGTCATGTCGAGCCACTACCATTTCAGCCCCCAATAAATGAAAGGTGTTAGTAGTATCCTAAAAGCTTCAAGAGGCCCCAGATTAATACCTAATTGGAGCTCCCCAAGCCCTACACCAAATGACGAACTTGTAGAAGCTTCGTCCTTGATGAGTTTCTAGGTATCCTTATGTAAGCCCCTGTAGGTCGTGTGGAGCTCGTAGACAGATCCGTACCCCTCGACGAAGTCACGATCCTACAAAAATGCATGTTATAAGAATACATAAAGGAAATAAAAATGGCAAGATAAGTCAAGGAATTGAATAAGAAGCATACCATTCTACTCTCTACCACTGTTGAAAATGTGTTGGTTGCCATCCTTAGTATACAACTAGTTATGAGTGTGATACTATGAGCACTAGATTGATGCCTAAGAGATTTTAGACTGACCATATGCCTACATGTTATGTGCATTGTCACCTAGTGATGACAATTGTTTAACCTACCAAAGGTTACTATATATTTGGATTTTAAACAAAAGTCCACAAAGAAACTATTTTCTTATCGCAAAAAAAAAATTCCTAAAAGTTTTAAAAGCATTTGAAACACAAAAGTCACAAAATTAATTGTAAAAACGGTTTAAAACTTGGAAATTGCGCGATTTGCTAGCGTGGGACTTCAACCCCAGACCTTGATCATGAATAAATGGGATGCTAACTGGTCGGGTGGAACACTACTTGCGTTACAAATCTCACAGACAATTCACTTATGGTAGAGCAAAGGGTTGCAAGTATGATGCCTGAAGCTGCCAGCTGTCAATGGTAAGTTCAAGCCACCAAGCGGCTGCCGCTGGGACGCAATGCAGGCTACTCGGTCTTGCTTTTTCTCCCCAGTCCCCACCTCATCAGTCTAAGGTGGTTTCTTTTCTTTTTAGGGATTGCGGCAATCAAGCTTATTAACATATTTTTCGATATCATTAGTGTCAATCAAGCATTTCTACTCGTCTTTATGAAAATTTGACAAATAAATTGCTTTGATCGAGGTCCTCCTTTTGTAGCTTATTTAGGCCCTGCTTTTCTAGTAGTTAAATGAACCCATCTCACTCATTCCCACTTTTTTTCACTTTTTCTCACTCCTTTTCACTTTTACTCGCTCCTTCACATACCTTAAAAAAATTAAATACCACTCCTTCCAACCCTTACCCACTTCCATATACTTTTATTATGATTTTCATTGTTAATATCAATAACTATTATTGTTGGAATTATTATTATTATTATTAATTATTATTGATATTAGTAATTATTATGTTAAAAAAAATTAATATTAATAAGAATCATTACTGTAATTGCTATTGATAATTATTACAAATATTAATAATTTTTTATTATTTTTATTATTAATTAATAATTACTATTATTATAAAAATTATTATTAAATATTATTAAATAATAATAATAGTAACATTTTTTTATTAAAACTTATAGTTATTATTAATATATATAATTATTATGATAACAACTATTAATATTAATGAGAATTATTATTGTAATTATTATTGTTAATTATTCTTAATATTAATAATTTTTTATTGTTTGTTATTATTTATAATTACCATTGCTATAAAATTTATCAATATTTATTATGAATAATTTCTTTTAAATAATAATAATCTTAATAATATTTTTTATTACTATTGACATTAATAATATTGTTGTTATTAGCAGCAACAATAATAAGTGTTATTAATATTAACATTAATTATTATTAGAATTATCACCAATACTCTTTAATAATGATTAATATTACAATAACTATAATCATGATAATAATTTTTATTAATAATGATAACAATTATTATTATTGCAATTAATATTACTTTTAATTTAATATTAAAAAGTTATAATGAAAATTATTATTATTTAATTTTAAAATAATAACTACTAATATTAATATTTATTAATATCAATTATTATTATTCGTAATATTAATAAATATATTAATTTTTAATCTTAATTGTGTTAATTATTGTTTTCAATTTTTCTAATTATGATTAATTTCACTAATTATTAATTCTCATTATTTTTATTCATTAATATAAATAATTAGTTACATTTATTAATATTAATATTAATATTAATATTAATATTATTATTATTAATGACATTTATTAATTATTATTGTGACTATTAATAATATTCATTAATAACAATCTATATAATACATAATAGCAATCTTGTGGATCATACTATTTATCTAAATTCTCAAAAATTAGAGTTTTTCGACCGTTAGATTGAGATTATTTTTTATAATTACTGTTGGATTTATACAAAAATCAAATTAATTTTAAAAAATCTATCTATCTATAATCTAACTATCTCCATAATATCTATAATCTATCTCTCTATATAATAGCAATCTTATGAGTCTTATTGTTTATCTAAATTCTAAAAAATTAGAGTTTTTAAATCGTTAGATTGAGATTATTTTTAATAATTACCGTTGGATTATAAAAAATCAAATTAATTTTAAAAAATCTATCTATCTATAATCTATCTATATTCATAATATCTATAATATAATCAATATCTATATCTATATCTATATCTATATCTATATATCTATATAATACATAATTGCAATCTTGTGGGTCCTACTATTTATCTAAATTCTCAAAAATTAGAGTTTTTCGACCGTTAGATTGAGATTTTTTTTATAATTACCGTTGGATTTATACAAAAATCAAATTAATTTTAAAAAATCTATCTATCTATAATCTAACTATATCCACAATATCTGTAATCTATCTCTCTATATAATAGCAATCTTATGTGTCTTATTGTTTATCTAAATTCTCAAAAATTGGAGTTTTTAAATCGTTAGATTGAGATTATTTTTAATAATCACCGTTGGATTATAAAAAATCAAATTAATTTAAAAAAAACTATCTATCTATAATCTGTCTATATCCATAATATCCATAATATAATCTATATCTATATCTATATCTATATATATATCTATATAATTTATAATATTATAAGCCCAATCTCAACGATAAAAATATTTATGCATTATATCTAAGCAGTCGATTTTAAAGTTAAGATATCTATTTAGTTTTATTTAAAAAAATCCCCCATGATTTCGGATATACATAATAAAAGATAGATAAAAATTTAATTATCTAGGAAAAAAAATTCTAACAAAAATTATCTATGAAAAAAACTAGGCAGTTATATTTATTCAATAAATCTAAACTGCGAATTTAAAGTTAAAAACAACTACTTTATCCAAGTAAAATACCCATTTATAATTTTTATTTTTTTTAAAAATCCTTCATAATTTCGGTTATGTGATAAAGGATATATTATAATCCTATATCTAGAAAAATATCAAGTAGATACAATAACATGGTAATCTTTAGAAAACTCTAGAATGCTACAACGAAAGTGATTTGTGGGATTTAGTGTAATCCTAACCATAAAAATTGTTGATGCATTAGTTCTAAATTGTTGATTTTAAATGTAAGATATCTCTTTGTTTTTATTTTTAAAAATTCCTATGATTTCAGATATACATGATCAAAGATAGGTGATAATCCAATTATCAAGAAAAAAAATCTATTAAAAAAATGTCGGAAAAAGCACCAGGTAGTTATATTTTATTCATTAAATCTAAATCATAGATTTTAACGTTAAAAAAAAAGCCTGATTCAATTAAAATACCAATTTATAGTTTTATTTTTAAAAAAAATCACTCATAATTTCAGTTATATGTGATAAAGGATATATGATAATTCTATTATCTCAAAAAAAATCCCAAACAATTAAATTTGGTTTGTATGGCTTAGGGATTCGACTAGGTTCCTTGATAAGGTAGGCTGCCCAACTCCTCAATCAAGTAGTCAATATTCTTAGGAGCCAGATCAGGGAGTTGGCCTTGATTCTGGCCAAACAACCCGATTGTGTTCATAGATAAGAATTTCGGTCCAGTCCATTGATATGCCAAAATCGGATTTTTTAGGGAAAAAAAATTAAGGAACCTAGTTTTGAACCCAAAAAATAGGAAAAGAAATAATAAACAACTAGCAAACAAGTTCGGGCATTCGAGGTGGATTGCAACTCGGGATAGGTCACCAGGGTCATTAGTCTTTACCGTGGCGACTCCACTAAGGGCTTTTTTTTCAAAAAAGGGCAAAACTTGAAATTCAATATGAGAAATTGTTTTAATTACACTTGCATTAGACATTCTTCTGTTGAAATATATTACCCTAACAGGATTAATAGCACCTCTACGTAAACCTTGCTATTACCCATTCAGAAAACATTTGGTTAACTCGTTGAGTCCCCTAAGGCTTACAACTAAGTGTAAGACTATTTCACCCACTCACGACACACTTTCTGGTCCACATAACTTAAGAAAGCAATCAAAATGTTCTAGCCCTGCCATGCACCCATTGATTCCTCCCATGGGGCAAGTAGGCATATGTAATGTTGGTAAAGTTCTCGGTGAGTTCAACCAAATGAACTTGGTATGGTACTAAGGAAGCACTTCTCACCTTCCATCTTTGTGGTATTTGATTAATTATGAGGTTGAAATTGTCGTATACTCTTATGTTCTTCACCACTATTCCAATAGTAGCCTGCAACTCGATGATGCAAGCTTCGTACTCAGCGACGTTATTAGGAACATCGAAGTCTAGTTTGATAGAGATCAAGGTGTGTGCCCATTCAAGAGATACAAGGAGGATGCTTGCTCTAAATTCCTTTTGGTTTGAGGATATGTTAAAGAACATCTTTCACATGTCCTTTTCTGCCTAGACAACCCCCTCGCTAAAAAAATCAAATGCCTCTTCTTCCTAATCCTTTATTCACATATTTGCTAGGAAAGTGGACAGAACTCTTCCCTTTATTGATTTTTATTGAAGATAGTGGCCTTCGAATTCTAATAACATAATCGTCTACCTAGCCACCATACCATTGATTATCGATTGTTACACTAGGTATTTTATAGGGTTCATAAGTGCGAACACATGCATTATTTGGGTCAACATGTAATGTCTCCCTTCTTAGATGCCCATAAAAAGGCAAGGGTAACATTTTCTGAGGGGCAGTACTGAGTTTCATATTCGAGGAATTTCTTACTCAAATAGTAAACTACTTTTTCTTCTCCCTCAATCTTCCTCGCCAGCATAGCACCCATTGCTGTTGTAGTGGTCATGAGACATAGGAAGAGAGGAATTCCTGGTCACGAAGGGACTGACACTAGTAGATGGAAGAGGTACTCCTTGATTTTATCAAGTGCTTTTTGACACTCTTCATCCCACTATGGCTTGAGATCTTTCTTCAGTCTCTTAAAATGGGATCACATACTATAGTTAACTGGCATAGAAAGTGGTTGATGCGTTATAGGCGTCCTAGAAATCTCATATTTCCTTTTCTGTCTTGGGAAGTGGCATCTCCTATATAGCTTTAATTTTCGATGGATCAACCTCGATTCCTCTTCGGCTGACCACGTACCCTAGCAACTTTCTAAAGGTGATCCCAAAGGCACATTTCAATGGGTTTAGACATATGTTATACTTCCTTAATCTCATAAAGAATTTCGAAGAGTCAGGACATAACCCCCTCTTTCCATGGATTTTATAATCATGTCATTCACATATATCTCTACTTCCTTATACATCATGTCATGTAATAAGGGAGTGGTGGTCCTTTGATGTGTTACCCCAACATTTTTCAACCCAAATAACATCACTATGTAGCAATAAGTTCCCTAGGGGGTGATGAAGATAGTCTTTTCTATGTCATTCTCAACCATTTTGATATGATTATATCTACCATGCCAATCCACAAATGATAGGAGAGCATATCCAGTGGTGTTCTCCACCAAAACAACTATATGTGGTAAAGGAAAGTCATCTTTTGGACTTGCCTTATTGAGGTCTCTAAAATCTACACACATTCGTATCAACTGGGACTATGTTAGCCACACATAGAGGGTAGTGTGCAACCTAATGAAGCCTACATCCAACTGCTTCTAGACCTCCTCCATTATCTTCAAAGGCCACTCCAGCTTCAATATGTGAAGCTTCTGCTTTGTTGGTTTAGCATTTAGACTGAGAGGGATCTTTTATTCAACAATATCTCAATCTATTCCTGGCATCTCTTTGTAAGACCAAACAAACACATATATCAATTCCCTTAGGAGTGAAATGAATTCATCTTGGTCCTTGGGAGTTAAGGATGTGCTTATTTCAATTCTCAGGGTTCTTCTATTGTCCCCAAGTTAATTATTATGGTATCCTCTATAATGGAAGTTGGGTTTTCATGATCTTCCACTGCTTCAATTAAGTCTTTTGGGATAGTTTCTTCATTGTCATCATTATTAGAGGGAAAGCATTCAAAAGGAAAGGGATGAGATGTGTCTTAAGCAAAGAAGTTCATCTTATTAAAATCATAGATGAGTACATCTAATGTAGAATTAGAAGAAATAGAAGATTGACTCTTAGACTCTACCTTAAGCCCCATGCTAAACTCTCCTAATGCTACAGTGAAGATTGACTCTTAGGCAGGTGGCAACAAGGAGACCTAAGCATGGTGCTCTGGTGGTGAAAGGAAGAAGGAAAAAAGGGAAATTCAACTTTTGTTCCTTATTCTTCTACCTTGACGGGCGCACAGAGAGAGGGAGAGAGAGAGGCCGCGGGGCTCGTCTTGCGGCCTCCTCTTCAGTTTGCCGACGGCGGTTTGGAAATGGGCCAGTGGTTAACGGGTTGGGGAGCAAAGGAATGAACCAATTCCATGCATGCCAACCTGAACCAAACCCTAAGTCAAGTCCTTAAGCTTGGAACAAGGTGGGTGTTCCCAATTTCCTAAATTACTGATAATTTCGCGAGTTTTAACATCCCGTTTCTGAGTTATCTTGATTGTTGTTAGAATCCTAAATTGATTGATTTGATTTGGATGAATTATTTAGTTTGGATGAATGATTTAATTTGCTTGAACCTGATTGTGAGGAAACAATGATTGTAGAATGTTAATTTGACTACTTGGCATGTATTGATCTTCAAATTGAGTTGTTTCAAATGGTTTAGATTGAAATGAGTTGATTTTGAGGATTTTGCCTTGTGGAAGGTGCCGCGAGGAAGGGGCCCGAGTTGTTGTTAAATTAGTAAATTGTGAAAATATGTAGCTTATATGTATGAATCGTGCAAGTTTTGTTAAACTAAAAATCTGTAGTAGTTGGCCACAAATCTTAAAACTGTCATATATGAAACTATGTGCTTTTAGAATGAAATAAAAAGGGTCGCACGTTGATTGTATTTGATGTTCCTAGCTAACTTTGAAGTACTTTAGGAAAAATTTGATTGTTGTCGATCGCATTCCTTGACTTAGTTGCAAAAATGCCTATAATGTGGATAGCTTTTAAAATGTCGAACGATTCAGCTGGAGACACAGCCAAACGGCACAACAAGTTGAGTCATTAGAATGGGGTTGAATTTGGCAAGATAATACTTCGAGGATGTAAGCTTTTTTTGAAGCTCTTCTTTTTATATATGTAAGGTTGAAACAAATTTAGAAGTAGCAGTAAGTGTTTAAATTACCAAATTGGATTATTGATTTATATGTTGACAAAACTATTTATGAGTAGGCTTACAAGTTAGTGTCCTTAAAATGAACTTTGGAAAAATTCTATTCCTTATAAAGGAAAAGGCTCATAACCGGTAATACAGTTATTGATTGGTTTTACGAAATGAGAGTGGTTATTGTTTCGAAAAGTGATTTATTTAAATGGAGGCCTTACGACTGACTTGAAAATGGAAAAAGGCGCTACTCTTTTGGTGTAGGTGTTTCAAATGCTAAAACGCATTGCTTGGCTAAAGTGACTAAGATATAAGTGCTTAGTAAAAGGACATCATTTAGGGATTAGACCTGGTATGCGGTAACCCTAATTCGTAGGGAGTAGACCCAGAAGTGGGAACCCTAAAGGACCCTGACGAGAGTAAAATAAGTTTAGGGAGCAGACCCGGTAAGTGGGAACCCTAATTCCCAGGGAGCAGACCTAAAAGTGGGAACCCTAAAGGACCCTAATGAGGGTAGAACACAACTGTAGCGAGTAGAGCCAGATGTGGGAACCCTAATTCCTAGGGAGCAGACACAGAGGTGGGAATCGTAAAAGATCCTGACGAGGATAAACGCTCACTGATTATGTGAGGCACTTGAGATATCATGTGTCGTGAGTTACGAAACTCACTTGTAGATAGCACTAATGTGTGAATTTGATGCCCAGGAAAATGATTCTTTACTCATTATGAGTTAATAACTCCTTGTTTCAGGATTATACTTACGTAAATGTTTGAACTTTGCTTGTTTCCTTTAAAATGGCTTTCGTGGAAATTGAAATGAATTTCCCATAAAGTGATTGGTTTGTTATAAATACTTAATATGGTTTAAGTAAAGGTGCTGACCTTTTTATGTGTTAATTCCCTTTCTTTACGATAAAAACTTCCGCTAGTAATTTCAATTGAACTCCTAGAAAATAAATGCTTTTGTGTGAATTGAACCCTCTATTGTTCTCAATGCCTAAATTTCTACGTGAGTCAATTCGCAACTGAATCTGTTGCGCCTACTATGTGATGTGAAGCTAGTGTAACAAGTGGTTATCACTACAGAAATACAAGAATCGTAGTTAGGCAAGTTGAAATCTCTTGTGTGTAGAATAGAAGAAGGATATGGATACCTTTTGAATGTTGGAGGTTATACAGGTAATAATGAATAGAGGAGACCTTATAAGATTATTATGTGATATTATACATCAAAAGTGCATGACTGCTACTTTAAAGTATTATGTGTAACTATTTTTTTTTCGTGGGGTTAAGGATCATTCACCGAGTGTGTGGTAGCGCATCCCCTCTATATTCCCCCCTTTTCCATGTTCTTGAAATGACAGGTAGAAGTCGGTTCACGTAAGCCGAGTTGGAGTCTCCCTCTTGCTTTGGAAAAGGTGTTATGTGTACACACATACGTAGACTCATGAGTTTAATGGTGTACTGTAATGTAGTTATGAGTTCTTCTTGAGCTTATGTAAATTAAACATGTTGTTTCATGTATCACATATTAAATAGCAGTCACTTTGAATGGTAATGTAGGCCAACCATCTGATTAGTCGGTCCGTTTGTTTAGTTTATGTTAGTTAATATAGGATGCAAAACCCAATGCTCTAGATGTGTGATCTGTTGAGCTGTATCTTTTACTTCCTTCTTTTTGTTGAGCTTTTAATTTGAGGCACTCCGGATGTGTGGGCGATAGAGTTATGGTCTTCGGCGTGCAGCCGTCAAGCTTGTGTTATATCTTATATGTTTTATCATTGTAGGGACCCGATGGAAGGCTTTAGTCCTAGGAAATGGTCAGATGTTAGGCGGAACTTTGTCTGTTTTGCCCTAGAATTTTTTAAAACATTAATGTCCATAGTCGTAGGAGATAGGGGTGTTACAGATGGTATCAGAGTAGGTCCTTTGACCTTTGGCCATGACTTAAGTCTTGCATTTCATATAGCTATCCAGAAATGTCTTTGTGATGATGTGACATATGTAGTGCGTTTGTACATAATGTGTTTTTGGTAATGATCATTAGTGCGTTTGATTAATTATGTGTGACTTGAGTAAGCTGATTGATTTGTTAAAAAGTGTGCTATTTCCTAGAGTATGGGCTAAATTACATGTATTCTCCTAAGTTAGTTAAGTGTTAGCTCGATCAGTAGTTGTTTTGTGCATGTACCTTTAATGATATAGCTGAAAGTTTAAAGTGTGCTTGGTTTGAACTCAACATTTGGAAATGCCTTAGCTCCAAGCTCAGTCTTTTCCCCTAAAGTACGACTTACTCCAAGGGCTCCATAATGGAGTGAGGAGACGTACCCAAAGGTTGGTAGGGAGAGAGCTAGAAGCTGTTAAACTATTTTTCTTTAAAAAGCTAGAGACTTTGAAAGTTAAAGTCTTTCCTAATTAGTAAGTTGCGGTTTCACTTCCGTATTGAAAGATCTTTCTAAATATTTGGTTAGGTCTTGTTGTTGCATCTAAAGGCTTGCATTCACTTTATAGTAATGCTTAAGTCTAACTTTATGAGCATAACTCTCTACGGGTAATCAAATGTTTTTGAGTGTCCATATGCCAAGATGTACGTGTTGCTGGATGTGTTAATGATGATCTGGTAGCAAGTGATTAGGGATTACTTTCTATGACTGAGAATCTTACTAAATGATACCTCCCTTACATGAATTTTAATTTAAAGAAATTAAATGAGATTTCCATATGTATGGATAGAACCTTAGGCAACAGTAGTGCATCCCTCTTGACTAGTGCATGAAAATTATCCTCATTGTCTAACACTATGGTTGTTGTCACCTGAACAATGTTCCTGTTGCCCTATCTGAGATTGATGTTGTTTATACAATGTCCTTTCTTCTTTACATCATATAATTGGCACTGACACTGAGTTGCCTATATGTTATGTTATCCACTGTATAGAATGTTATTCTTATTATGATATTGGTAGTGTTTTGGCTTTATCAAACCCAATACATCTAGAAGGGAAACAAAAGGAAGAGTCTAACAGACTTTGGAATTGTTACACCTCATGCATCCCCTCCTTGGGCAGTGATCCATACCCTTTGAATACTTTCTTAAGTATTATCGCAAAGTGCTGAAGCCTAAATTCTCTATAGGGAGGTTGAACCTTCCTTTCTTACTATGAGAACCTAAGACTCCTACAGTAACCTACGAGGCAAAGTGTCACAAGGCCTTGATGTATATACGAAAGGCTGTTAATACCACTATCGTACCCTCCTTGTTGCCTGATCAATGGATAGCTTCTAATAACTTTAAACAAGCCTGAAAGCATACGTTTGACCTTACATTATAGGTGAGCATTACACTTATGCATGCATGCCTAGATGTCTTTCTGTGTGACACTACCATGAGTTTGTGCGTCTAAATACATAATCATGACATTTTGTAGAATGCAAGGGCCATGGAAGCATATATAGTTACTTATGCACGTTATGCTTGGTTATTTATAAGTATTGTGAGTGAATTGATTAGTAAATGAACTCCTTGGAGTTTGCTTAACTTGAGTTTGGTTAAGCATGTAAGTAAATTAGCCAAATTTATGAGATCTATTGTTCAGAATGATCTCTAAGTGCTTATTTGCACTGCATGATGTCGTTATCTCATATTATAGCATGAATACCTGTATACACATGTATTTAATGCATGACATGGCAACCACAGGAACTTGCATTCGCATGTACTGGCCCTTATATTCTATGCTCGATCATATCGCATACTAGTGTACCTATGATTGTAGTTGGATGCTTGATTCTATGGTTTGTGAATGAACGAGCGTAAAATGTTCATTGGCTTGACTCATTAGAGTGTCAGAGGATAACACGATTAAGAGTGCCATATATTAAGTGATAAGCTTCATGCTGAAACTTTGGCGGCGTAGTTTTGTTAGTTGTTATGCCTATCATCATTACTGTTATGAGACTGTCCCATTCATCTTGTGTTCATGCTACCATTCTATATACTAGTATTTCATAATCATAGGGACTTGCATTTGCACAAATATGCAGTTGCCTATGTACTTCATGTGACAAGATGAATGTTAGATGCATGCATGGCTTGGAGTCTTTGCTATATCGATTGATTGTTAAATGGTTAAATAAAGGTTATAAAGTGACTCACTAAAATGAAATTGATTTAGTTTGATTGCATTGACCTACCTTTAACTCCCTATTTTAATCTGTAATGTGGAAAAACCTTTGAATATTAGCGTTTGTTTCTTAGGTATACAGGTGAAACTACTTGTTCACTTAAAAGCAAGTTTAATATGGTTTTCCATGCCAACTCATTGGCGCCTTCTCTATGTGATTTGCCCTCGGTGCTGTAATAAAGTGAGTAGATGCTTGGAGAGGATTAACAATGAGGAGACTGATACCATAAGCCTCTTTTTCCGATTTAAAAGATACATTTACTTGTAAAGCAAGATTTTGCATTCTATTGTGAGTTGTGTAGATCGTGTTGTATGTATACGCATGTCGTGTATGACTGAACTATGAACTTTGGAATTTCAAGAACAAAATTTTGCGGGGAAGAATATAATAACTGAGTAAATTAGAACAAAGTTAATTATTAAGATCAATAATACTATTAACTATGTTTGTTGTGTAAGCTATATTAGGTAAATACTTATGTGTTAATTGAGATTATTAATTTATGTGATTTGGTTTTGAAATTTTCTCGATTAATATGTGGCGGTATGGAATTAGGAAAATAGGTTGAAAGTGGGTCGACTCAAGGTGGCACGAGATTAGCAAGGCCAAAATAAGATAAGGCTCGATTTAATTAACGCAGATATTTTTGAAGCTGGAAGAAATAAAACAGAAAAGGAAAAGAGACAAGGGGTTTTCAGCCACCCCAGCCCCTCAGCCACCATGAAGAAAGAGAGAAAGAGAATGAGAGAGAGTAGCGGTACGATGACGGCACACCGGCGGGCTGGCCACACTGTGGAGCCTTTTTTCCACGATAAGTTACACAGAGAGAGGGAGAAAGAGATTGAGGGAGTGCGAGAGAGCGATACGGAGAGATGGAAAGGAGAAGAAGCAGTGGCGAGGCTGGTGGTGGAGGATACCCGAGCATGTGCTCCGGTGATGAGAGGAAGAGGGCAAAACGGGAACTCTTGCTCTTGTTCCTTGTTCTTCTACCTTGAGAGATGTGCAGAGAAAGGGAGAGGCAGCGGGAGGTATCTCGAAGTCTCCTTCATGGTCTATCGGAGGCGGTTTGGCAGTGGGCCAGTAGCTAGCGAGTGGGGGAGCAAAAGAATGAACCAATTCCATGCATTGCTGACCTAAACCAAACCCTAAGTCGGATCCTTAAGCTTCGAATGAGCCGGGTGTTCCCAATTTCCTAAATTACTAATAATTTCACAAGTTTTAACATCTCATTTCTTAGTTATTTTGATCGTTGTTAGAATCCTAAATTTGATTGATTTAGTTTCGATGAATGATTTAGTTTGTATGAATCTGATTATGAGGAAACATGGATTATGGAAGGTAAATCTAACTACTTGGCATGTATTGATCTTCAAATTGAGTTGTTTCGAATGGTTTGGGTTGAAATGAAGGGTCAATTTTGAGGATTTTACCATGTGGAAGGTGCTGTGAGGAAGAACCCCAGGTTATTGTGAAATTAGTAAGATTGTGAAAATATGGTTATATGTATGAATGGTGCAGGTCCTTTTCAACTAAAAATCAATAGTACTTGGCCACAAATCTTGAAAGTATTATATATGAAGTTATGTGATTTTAAAATGAAATAAAAAGAGTGGCACACTGATTGTGTATGACGTTCCTAGCTAACTTTGAAGTACTTTAGGCAAACTCCGATTGTTATAGATTATATTCCTCGCCTTATGTTGTGATTTTTATAATAATTAGTTTTAACCGGAAGTGCACGATAGTCAATCGTAGCACTTGAGGGCCGGTCCTCAGTGATGAGTTATGAAATTAGGTTGCTAAGAACAAAATTAAACTAATCTAAGCATTAAACTACTTAAAACAAAAAAAGAATGATAAGGTCAACTCTAATATCCAATAAAATCAAACTTTAATCAAAGGAGCATTATGCCCAAAAACTGAAAGTGAATCAAAGACTTGAATCAAACAGCAACATCGAACACTCGAACTAGAACCCAGCAATTTAACGAAACAGCAACATCAACCTAGAAATTTAACCAAAGAAAATCATAGGATTTTACAGCCACAATCAAACATTCGAATCAACACTACTAAGATCAAAGTTGATTACATCAAAATTCCTAATTGAAAATCGAACTAGAACTTGCACAAGAATAGAGCAATAAGGACAGGGGCATAAAACCGTAAGTAGAGTAGAAACAGGGCCATGCACTGGGATCTCTACCGCCTGTAAATCGAGCCCAACTCTTAAAACTTCAGACAACCTTTGTAGATGCAACTCGAAATTGATAAAATCAAACCAAATTACACGAATTCAAAAGTTAAAACATGAATCTGAAATCGAAATCAAACACGAGAAAACGAAAACCTAAAGCACCAAACTCAAATTGAATCCTAAAATTTTGATAATAAAATATTAAAATTGGAAGTGAATCTAACTAAAACCTAAATTCCATACACCCCTGACGCTCTGCTTCAGCCTTCATTAAAAACTCTCCCAAAGGATCGGTTCGTTGCTCTAAGTAATTGCCTTCCTTCACACCATGAAACCGTTGCATTGATGACGGTGATGGTGATGGATTAAATGATATGGGGAGAGAGGAAGTAACGGATGGAGGGGAAGACGAAGAAGACCCTGTTTCGGGGCTTTGTTCTCGGGCAGGGCAGGGCAGTGCAGAGAGGCACGAAGAAGGAGGAGCAATAGGGGAAAGAAGACAAGCCAAGAGCACATGCCGAGCACGTGTTTTTTTTTTTTTAAAGAAGTGAGAAATCGGGCCTGGGTTTGTGTGGGAAGTGAAGGAGGCCTTGGGTTTGCGTTGGGTCGGCCTATTGCCAGAGACACAATGGAAGAAGGAGAGTGGGAGAAAGAAAAAGGGGAAAAAAACTGGGCTGGGCCGCTGAGCTTAGTTGGGCTGCTGGGTTGGGTGATCTTCTCAAACTTTTTTCCTTGCTTGACTTGATCCAAGCCTTTAATTAGTTGCTTATTTTTTCAACTTTTTCAATTCCTACAAAATGAACAAAATAAAATTAAAATCCTAATGTAATAATTTATTTCGAGCAAATATTAGACAATAAAAGGGTATAAAATGTCATAAATTTGTGTTGCAAAAATACCACCTCACCTAAGTTTTGCTTGTCCTTAAGTAAAAGAAAACTAAAAAATTTAGAAAAAGAAAATAAAATCCTAACTCACTTTCGTAGGATTCACAGTTGCACTTAGTACATGCAACAAGCCCTTTAAACCCCTAGGCTACCCCTAATGGACGAGTAAGGGCTCGTGAGGGTTTGCAGAAGATATACCCACAAAATCTATAAAAGAAAACATAAATAGAAACTCAAAAATCTTTTTCTTTTGTTTTTTTCCGAAAAATCAATATGGACAAAATTGGAGAAAGATATATACACATTCTAATCAGCTAAATCACTCATATAGCAAAGATATTGGCCTACATATGAACAGAATATACCCGTCAAGACTCTCTACACCATAGATGACATCAAAGCACTAACTTTCCACCCACTATACATCAAGACTTCGAATCCATCCTAGTGCTCGTGTGTAAGTACATCATCATCTTAGGGCTTTTTTACCAGTATCAAACTCGATCCCCCTTAACTGACACGAACTTCATTATTGACTTATCAATGTAGGGAGCAAACTTTCTCAGTAGCAGTATTGCCTCAAAGGGTAACACCCAGTAGCACATGCCTCAAAGGGATACTTGTCATTCCAAATCTTATTTCATTTCCTTTTCTTTTCTTTCATTTTCATTTTTTCTTTTTTTTAATGCAAACAGAAAAAGAAAGTAATTGTGTCAGGGACAAGTGGAAGAGCTAATCATGGAAGACTAAGACCCTAAGATAATGATGATGATATAAATAAGGATTGTATTATACATCAATAATGAACAATTGGCGTTAGAATTAGGACTTGAATGACACACTGAGGACGGAGACCTATCATGCACGTCACGCTTACATACACGCTCATAATCAAAGCACAGGGGATTTAAGCTGATCAAAATAGTACAACATCTCCCCAAAAAGAAAACAAAGATCTTTTGTGATTTTCAAAGGTTTTAATTTTTTTTTCTCAATTTTCAAAGTTTTTCCATCCCCACACCTAAATCTCCCAATGTCCTCATTGGGAGTGAAACAAAAACCAAAAACATAAAATAAAAACTAAAGAAACACAAATGTACAAAATGAAAAAGAAAACTGAACACTGAAGACAAAGACAAGACTCTAAAATTCAAAAGAAAAAATAAAAAATAAAGCCACAACAATATATACAAAAGAAAATAAATTGAAAAAGAGAAGAAAAATAGGAGCTATTATACCAAGTTGGGTGCAGAAGTACACCTAAGCTATAGCCTCTAGAAATTCGTGCAAATAGAAGCCTATGGAGCATCAGCCACTCCATATCAAGCTGAAAAGTGCTACTTAAATCAAAACTCGTTAGAGCACGTAGCATCCTATTGAACACAGAAGACCAACTCTCCATAACATAGAAGCAATAAAAAGCACAAAGTCGGAGCTAGAAAGGGTACATTCACCATGGCAATAAAGCACAGGTAAAGGCCCATTTCAACTTATCAAATTGTTGGGCCCAAACAGAAAAGAGACAGACAGACTCATACTATGCCAGCAAATAGGTCATCGGCCTAAAGATGGTGTCATCTTGAATGAGCGGTCTAGGCAACACAGTAGGTCCAAAGTTCACAAGTCCTCTAAGTTCAATTGGCGCAAGAGCCTGGTCCAAATCAGCAATCATGGGTACAAAAGTCTCAGACTCCACAAATTAGACTTGCAAGATTCAAATAGCAGGTCAGTATGTATAGGGTCAAAAGAAAAAGATTCATATTTAGCACACAAATCCACATCCAAACCCACAGTGACATCAAGCCCACATGAAAAAGAATCATATTCTAGAGAAAGAATATCATCATTAAATTCCAATCTAGTGAGTTAAAGTGTCTCCTCACATTGCTCCTGTAAACAAATATCTTCTAACTCATCGAAATCACGATGCTCGACTTAGGTGTTATGCTTATATCTAATTCACTAGCACTCTCAAGGTCATCACCCTCCTCAAACTCACGAGAATGATTAAAAAGGGCGAGTGGGTCAGTAGGAACTAGGACATCCTCAGTGATGCCCTTAGGTGAGCTAGTGTGGGGTGCAAGGTCTTGTGATAGAGACATAGGGAGGTCACTCTCTTATTCTCGACTAGCAAAGGTATGTCCTCATTCAAGTTATTCCTAGATTTGTACGAGGGCTCAAAATTATCATAGAGACTAACTTTATGTTTAGGAGATCGTAAACCAGAGTCAGGCTTATTATAATTCTCCCTACTGTGACTAAAACATTGAGAATATTCAGCAATTCTCACTTTCATTGTCTCTAACATTTTATCAATCATTTCATTAATTTTCTTTTCAACACTTGCACAAGTAGCATCCACATAAGCACGATAAGGGCAAGGAGGAACATCATGGTTAGAAGATTCACAATAATCACAGAAAATAGGAGCCATATAAGAGTTAAATGGGTCATATGAATCTATAAAGTGATGCTATTAGTAAGGATTAGCATGAAAAGTAGACTCACCATGGGTTGGGCATCTAAAATTCTTCTTAGCTTGTTCAAACGTATAGGCCTCCCAAGCTAGCTTTTCAAAGAAATGCCAAACTTCATCTTAAGTTTTAGATAATAATCCTAATAAACCTCCAGGGCACATAGGCTCGACATAACCTTTGTATTTAGCATTAAGACCCACAACAATGACCTCACAAATTTTTCATTTTTGAAAATTCTGATCCAATTGAGCACAATAATCATTAAGTCTCGAAAGAGAACTCCAAAAGGGTTCATGCTCATATTGTGGAAAATTAAAAATTGGCATGCTTGAAGCTCGTGTTTTTTTCAATTTGAGAATTTTCAATTTTTTTGAATCTTCAAGTTTTTAAATTTTTAAATATTTTTTATGAAAGAAAATGCATCTAGGACACTATTTACAAACTAATCACTAAAACAAAAACAAGAGACTCAAATAATTAAGTGAACAAAACAAAATAAACTAACAAAAATAAAACTATGCTACTAAAATAAAAGAAAAACCAAAAAGACTCAAATGTCACACAAAATATGAAATGAACACAAACACAAAAGAAGATCATTTTTTTATTTTTTTTCTTTGTTGCTGCTGCTTCTGTGTCTGTTTCCTGCACAATAACCAAATTGTTAGCCTTTTTTTTCCCGCAGAAAAGAATAACCAAAATCAAAATTAAATGGGGCAAAAAAAAAACAAAATATAAACTCTAATCGAAAATAAAAAACATAAGAAACTCAACTATACTAAAACAACTAAAACTAAACTAACGAATGCAAAATCGAAAAATCAAATATACGTAACGAAAATGAAATCGACGAAAAAGACTGAACGCGACCTAATGTCACAACCCCAGCAACGGTGCCAAAAACTTGTTGTGATTTTCATAACGATTAGTTTTAACCGCAAGCACATGGTAGTCAATCGTAGCACTTGAGGGTCGGTCATGAGGGATGAGTTACGAAATTAGGTCGCTAAGAATAAAATTAAACTAATCTAACCATTAAACTACTTAAAACAATAAACGAATGACAAAGTCAACCCTAATATCCAATAAAATCAAACTCTAATCAAAGGAGCATCATGCCGAAAAGCTGAAGGTGAATAAAAAAACTTGAATCAAACAGCAACATCAAACACTCGAACTAGAACCTAGCAATTTAACGAAATAGCAACATCATCCCAGAAATTTAACCAAAGAAAATCGTAGGATTTTAAAGCCACAATCAAACATTCAAATCAACAATACTAACATTGAAGTTGATTACATCAAAATTTCCAATTGAAAATCGAAGTAGAACTTGCACAAGAACAGAGCAATAGGGACAGGGGCGTGGAACCATAAACAGAGCAGAAACAGGGCCATGCACTGGGATCTCTACCGCCCTTAAATCGAGCCCAACTCTTGAAATTTCACACAACCTTTGCAGATGCAACTCAGAATTGATAAAATCAAACCAAACTACACAAATTCAAAAGCTAAAACATGAATCTGAAATCAAAATCGAAGACGAGAAAATGAAAACCTAAAGCACCAAACTCAAATTGAATCCTAAAATTTTGACCATAAAACATTAAAACTTGAAGTGAATCTAACTAAAACATAAATAAAACCTAAATTCCATACACCCCTGACGCTCTGCTTCAGCCTTCATTAAAAACTCTCCCAAAGGACCGGTTCGTTACTCCAAGTAATTGCCTTCCTTCACACCATGTAACCGTTGCATTGATGATGGTGATGATGATGGATTAAATGACATGGGAAGAGAGGAAGTAACGGATGGAGGGGAAGACAAAGAAGTGCCTGTTTCGTTGCTCTGTTCTGGGTCTGGGCAGCGCAAAAGGGCACGAAGAAGGAGGAACGATAGGGGAAAGAAGACAAGCCAGGAACACGTGCGCAACACGTGTTTTGTTTTTGTTTTTTTAAAAAAGAAGTGGGAGACCGGGCCTGGGTTTGTGTGGGGAATGAAGGAGGCCCTCGGTTTGTGTTGGGGCAGCTTGATACGAGAGGGAGAATGGGAAGAAAGATAGTGGGAGAAAGAAAGGGGAAAAAAATCCAGGCTGGGCTGCTGAGCTTAGTTAGGCTGCTGGGTTAGGTGATCTTCTCAACCTTTTTTCCTTACTTGACTTGATCCAAACCTTGAATTAGTTGCTTATTTTTTCAAAATTTTCAATTCCTACAAAATGAACAAAATAAAATTAAAATCCTAATTTAATAATTTGTTTTGAGCAAACATTAGACAACAAAAGGGTATAAAATATCATAATTTTGGTTGAATACCATAGTTGCTAAAATGCCTGTAACATAGATAGCTTTTAAACCGCCAAACGATTCAACTAAATGATATAGCTCAACAGCACAAGAAGTTGAGTCATTAAAATGGGGGCTTGAATTTGGCAAGATAATACTTTGAGGATATAAGTTTGTTTTGAAGCTCTTCTTTTTATATATGTAAGGTTAGAACGAATTTAGAAGTAGCAGTATGTGTTTAAATTACCAAACCGGATTATTGATTTATATGTCAACAAAACTATTTATGAGAAGGCTTATGAGTTAGTGGCCTAAGAACGAACTTTGAAAAAATTCCATTACTTATAAAGAAAGAGGTTCAAAACCAAAAATATGGTTATTGATTGGTTTTACGAAATGAGTGTGGTTATTGTTTTGAAAGGTGATTTATGAAAATAGAGGCCACATGACTTACATGAAAACGGAAAAAGGCTTTACTGTTTTCTTATAGGTGTTGTAAAAGGTAAAATGAATTGTTTGGTTAAAGGGACTAAGATATAAGTGTTTAGTAAAAGGACGTCCTTTATGGATTAGACTAGGTATGCAGGAACCCTAACTTCTAGGGAGTAGACCCAAAAGTGAGAACCCTAGAGGACCCTAACGAGGGAAAGACATAAGTTTAGGAAGTAGATACTGTAAGCAGGAACCCTAATTCCTAGGGAGCATACCAGAAGTGGGAACCCTAGAGGACCTTGACGAGGGTAGAAAACAAGTGTATGGCGCGGACACGGATGTAGGAACCCTAATTCCTAGGGAGTAGACCCAGAAGTGAGAACCCTAGAAGATCATGATGAGGATAAACGCTCACTGACTATGAGAGGCCCTTGAGATATCATGAGTCGTAAGTTATGAACCTCACTTGTAGAGAGCACTAACGTGTGAATTTGAGGCCTAGGAAAATGATTCTTAACTCATTATGAGTTGATAACTCCTCGTGTGGGGATTATGCTTATGTAAATGTTTGAACTGTGCTTGTGTCCTTTAAAATGGCTTTCGTGGAAATTGAAATGACTTTCCTATAAAGTGATTAGTTCATTTAAAAATACTTAATATGGTTTAAGTAAAGGTGCTAACCTTTTACGTGTTAAGTCCCTTTCTTTACAGCAAGAACTTCTGTGGGTGATTTCAATTGAACTCCTGGATAATAAATGCTTATGTATGAATTGAGTGCTCTAATATTCTCAATGCTTGAATTTCTACATGAATCAGTTTGTAATTTAGTCTGGCATGCCTACTATGTGATGCCAAGCTAGTGTAATAAGTGGTTGTCACTACTAAAATACACGAGTCATAGTTAGGCAAGTTGAGATCTCTTGTGTGTTGAATAGAAGGATAGGGATACTTTTTGAACCTTGGAGGTTATTGACATAATAACGAATATAGGACACCTTATGAGATTATTATGTGATATTATATATCGAAAAGTGTGTGACTAGTACTTAAAATTATTATATGCAACTATTTTGTTTTCTTGGGGTTGAGGATCTTTCACTGAGCGTGTGGTAGCTAATCCCTCTCTATTCTCCTTTTCGCAAGTTCTTGAAATGATAGGTAGAAGTCGGTTCACGTAAGCCGAGTTGGAGTCTCCCTCTTGCTTTGGAAAAGTTGTTATGTGTACATATATATGTAGACTCACGAGTTTAATGATGTAATGTAATGTAGTTATAAGTTCTTCAGCTTCTGTAAATTAAACATGCTGATCCATGTATCACATACTAAATAGCAGTAGCTCTGGATGGCCATGTAGGATGACCATCTTATTAGTCGGTCAATTTGTTTAGTTGATGTTAGTTACTATGAGATGTAAACCCCAGTGCTCTGGATGTGTGATCCGTTAAGTTGTATCTTTTACTTCTTTTTTATTGAGCTTTTAACTTGGCGTACTCTAGGCGTGTGGTCATCAGAGTTGTGGTCTCTGGCATGTAGCCGTCGAGCTTGTGGAAATATCTTCTATGTTTTATCATTGTACAGACCTAATGTAAGGCTTTAAGCCTAGGAAATGGTCAGATTTTAAGCGGAACGCTGTCCATTTCGCCCTGTAATTTTTGGAAAACATTAATGTTGCCAACCCAAGGGCATAGGGTGTTACACTTGTGTGCAGCTCTTCATGTTGGCTTCGGTGATGAATTTAGTATGGGTTGAAACATGGGTTAGCCATGAAGACAGATAGGAAACTAGCATGGTCCTCCCTTTTGCTGTACTCTTACCCAAACAACATACTAGAGATGTTGTTATTAGCTTGATTGATACAATCTAGTGTGAATTGGTTTTTACCTCTAGTAATTGGCAATTGCTTAAAACTTCTAACCTTGGAACCCAGACTCTCTTTTCTTTTATATAATGAGCTTTAGGGAAGCCATAAGAAGGGAAGTTGTCTCCTTGATGGAGAATTGTCCATTTAGAGTGCGTGGATACGACTTTATGATGTAGTCCTTCTAGTATCCTTTCTTGGTTGTCGTTTTTCACACTTGCTCTTTTCATTAGGCCTCAACTGTTTCTTTAGGAGTAGGTTGGTACCCTACTCTAAATTTATAATTTTCTTATTGGGTAAATAGAAAGGTGGTCCAACCTGGTGCTCTTTGGTGCACTGCTAATCCTGGGAAATATCCTTATTGTTTGACAATGACATTGACATTTAGGTCTAAGGATTAAAGTTAAGGGAGCTTGATCCTTTCTAGAGCTGCTGTTGTTTCAAAATTGTTGAGTTGTTTACCATTTCGCCTATGCTCTACTTCTAATATCGGCTCTTTGTTGGTAATAGTGGCACATAGATTGCCGCTTTCAATGGTGACCACTTCTTCCTTTATTAGGATTTTTACCTTTTGATGTAGTGCGAAGGGGATCGTCTAATGGTCATGGAGACATCGCCATCCTAAGAGCAGATTAAAAAGTGGAAGGAATGTCCAGAACCTAAAATTTTGTATTCTTCTCAGTGGGGCCCATTATCAATGGGAAGGAGAATAGTGCCCAGAACCAATCTCTTCAAGTAATCCTATGCACTTTCCTTAATTCCCAACCTTTTTATAGTCGTCTAAAGGAAACATTCACACCTGGCCCATTATGCACCAAGGAAAGGGGTACATGTTTTTGAAGATAGGTCATAGTTAAATATAAAGCATTGTTATGGGTTGTCCTCCTGCTGGAAGATCCTCACTATTAAAGGCTGTATGCCTTTTTTAATACTGATTAAGGCTATTATTTCCGTAGGTGTGGTGTTGGGGGATAGGTCTATCTTATTTTGTTCTTCGATTAAGAGTTACATGTACTTTTGTGAAGTCACTATAAGCTGTCGAGTGGTTACATAAGTTTTAAGATTCTTTAACCGTGTTAACACTTGGATGTCTTCTTTAATTTGTGTGCCTTTTTCTTTTTCTATGGGCCGCTGTGGGTCATATTTAGCTTGATATTGCCTAGTTTTTTTGTTGGACATTAGACCTTGTCTTTATCTTCTTCCACTAAAGAGGCCTCTTTCTCGTTTTCTCCTCAGAAGTTTCCATCACTCTCTTCATCAACCCAAAACTCTTCTTGAGCTTCATGCACAACTTCCCCATCACTTTTCCATAAGCCATACATTTTTCACTGCCTTGCAGGGAGGCAGACCATAGGCTTCGGTACGCCAGTGCTTTGTTTGTAACCCGAAGTGTCCCACTTCTTGGGACTAGTGCTGATAGTGAAGATCGTGGTCTCTAAGTTGATTTTTACAAGTGTTAGGCTTTCGAGTAGCCTTAAGCAAAGGTAGTTGTCCTAACTTTAATATTCGCTCTAAGTTATTCTTGAAGGTCCAACAATTCTCAGTGTCACGCCCTCAAGCACGAAGATATTTCAACATATTGAAGTTTTTTCCTTACCTTGTTACTTCGAACTTTGGTATGATTTCAGGGAGATCAATCTTTCCCTTGGCTAGCAGCTGACGTAAGACCCATGCATAAGTAGTTCCTGCCGGAGTATACTCCATGTATTGATTTGTTGCAAGATGTTCTTTGTTGGAAGAACTGCCAGTTTCTTTCTTAATTCTGGTAGTTATTTTTCCAGCCAGTTTCAGTAGGTGTTTCACTAGCTAGCTTCTCCTCTACTAGTGTCCGTTCCTCAGTATGGAGAAATTCTTAATGGGAGTAGATTGTAGGTGCTACCTTTATGTAGGATATAAGTTATTAATAAATAAGCTCACCTTATCAGCTTTAGAGGTTTGGCCCACCATGTAAGTGCCCTTTACCCTCCATCTAGCAAGATAGTTATAGAAACCTTCATTTCCCTCTTGCTTAATGAGCTCCAAGTCTCTAAGAGTGATTGAGATGTCAATAGTGTATGAATATATAAGCAAGAACTCTCTCTATAGATCCTCCTAATTTGTGACTTTTTGTGGGTCCAGCTTTCTCAAAGGTACAGGGGAATATAAGGTGAAAGATGTCTTTGCCAGTTTCTTTAAAAGTCACAGCATTGATAAATTTCATTATATGATATTTAGGGTTTTCAGTTCTATGAAGTTGTGTGTGGCATAATAAACTTAGGAGGAAACTTCCCTTTCAAGATATTAGTGAATATTGCATAATCATTAAAGCAATTATTCAACATAAAGGATTCTTTCAGCTATTGTTTTATACAATCCACCTACGAATCCATCAGAGGAGCGCTTTTTTCCTTCTCTTCTCCATTTTTCACTACTTCTAGGCTTTCGCTCTTATCTTCCCCTTCTTCTTCATCCTTAACTTCTTTGCCTTGGGGTTCTTTATTATGATCTTGGAGCGCAACGACTATTGCCTCTATCTTTTTGTCACTTTCTTCAATCCTAGCCTGCACCTTTTCTAGCATCTTTAGGATTTGGGTTATCTCATCACTATTTTCTGATCATTGGAATTAGTGTTGTGTTTGATTTGGATCTTGACTTTATCCTTAACCAAGTAGGCAGAGTTTCCCTAGATTGCTCTCTGGGTATGCAGACTCAGTTGTACACCTTCTTTGTCTTCCTTATCCTAGTTGACAATGTAAAGGGCTCAGGACTAGCTCATAGGATGTTTTTTTTCCCCTTAAAGCCCTTACATGAACCTAATTCTAATAATAAGACCCCAGAATACCGCTTCATGCCATTAATCCAGACCCTAAAGGGACATGGACTTCACTTGACCTCCTAATTGGACCCCCAGTTGGGTTCTAACCAGGCCCAAAACTTATCCTCTATTACTCTAACTCTTCATTGAATTTTAAGCATGTAACCTAACAAGCTCTGCTGCTGAACCCTGATGGATCCGAACTGGGTTCTACTATGCTTGATATGGACATAGTTCAATTCTTAGTTTTAGACTTCCAATTCACTCCTTTTTTCTTTTTGAGGATTTCGATCGGGATTTCATTTTTTTGACTGAAATAGACACTTTGAAACGAAGTTAAAAATTTTTTGAATTTTGTCAAGAGTCCTTTTAGGACTCAATTAGCCCAGAAACTGCTTTGATTCCTAACCTAATTCCTAGACTCAATTTTCCCTAATCTGGGCTCTCCTAAGACTCATATTATCAAAGCATAGTTCTTTGAGCTAAAGAAGTTAAATCATACAAGGACATATTGCATTCTAGTCATACATTTGAGTTCCAACCTAAACCAGAGTTCAACGTCATAGAGGTTTCAGGTCACGTTTATAATAGCCCTTTCATGACCAAAACACTTTGTACGCCATTTATGGGCGTGCATGGCAAGATTGGAACATTTTAGTTGCTTTTCCAAATCGTAGGTACTGGGAAAGTATGTCATGAGTGGGTAAAACAATAGCTTGCTTAGTTGAAAGTCTAAATGGACTCACCGAGTGACCAGCCACTTTCCCATGGAATAGAATCAAGGTTCAGCCTGGAGATGTTGTTAGTCCCCGATACGCAGCGTCTTATGATGCAACTGATCTTAATACAAGTACAATTAAGATAATTTCCTATACTAAAGTTCGAATCTCGCCCTCTTAAAATAAGCATGCTCAGTGAAGTCGTACAAAGTTAGGATCCACCTACCTAGGGGTGCGATCCCACACGAATGGTTGAGATTATTTACTACGTACATTTTTATAGACAACATATTTAAATATTTTATAACTATTTTTTTACCGAAAATGATAAAAAGAACTGGGCTCACAGAATCGCAAGAAACTAGGTCTTGGCCTTGACCATAGAACCCGGTCGAGTTCCCTAAGTAAGCCCAGGTCTAGCTTCCGAGCTTGGGCTCGGTCGACTGCCTCAGCCTAGCCCAAACCTTAATTCTGGTCTAGGCAAATTTCACTGGTAAGGTTCAAATCTGTTTTCCCAAGTTCAACAATGCTGAAGCAGATACCAGATGAGATATCAAAGGAAAAAAAAAAAGAATCCTTAAACATTAACTAATAATGTCGCCAATGAGTTTAGGATAAACTTACAAATTATAGTACCCTTTTGAAGCAAATCATACTGATAGGGACAACCGAAAGAACACCAAAGGGACATTGAAGGGACAAATTGATGTTGCTTCAAAGAGGATTTTAGAAAGGCTCCTGAGCAATCTCTAGTGTAAGGGCTATCCTAACTCTTGGGTCTTGAAACGGGGTTCAAGATTCTAGGGTGATGGTATAGTGATATGCTGGGATGTATCTAATCACTGACGGTTATCACTGATGGTATCCACTAATCAACAAAAGAAATTAAGACTTAATCATATGAACATACATTCCTGCAATAAATTAGAACCATTCATATAATCAAAACACAATGTTGAAAATATAACCAAAAGAAAAACCGTTCACATTGTTATAATGGGCAGGGATGAAACTAACTAAAGATTACATCTTTACTGAACTGCAATCAATCACATTCAACGAAAAGAAGCAAAGAGAAAGGAGAAAAGTTTGTAAAACGCATCCTCAAGATGACCCTACCTGAATCTTTAAGGAACCTAGGAAATTGAACCTATAGGATTAGTGTTTGGTTTCCCTCTCTAAGCACTTATTCTTACCATTAAAAAAAAGATCCTACATCTCTTCTCTTTTTTCTCTCACTTTATTTGTACTTCTTAATGGTTATGGGGCAATTCGCTCAAGTGATTTTTTTGTCCTTTCCAGCAGTGGGTTATCCCATTTTTATAACTGTTTAAGGAAACTACGCAAATAAGCTTACGGAGTGAAGTCCTAGTCCTGTTCTTATTAGTTGGACTTGAAAATCAAGTTTTAGTGGGGGTTTGTCTAACTTAATATGATAAGAATACGTCTCGGAAAAGGAGAGAAAAGGAACCCCGGTTGGGTTCTCCTTATGAGGAACTCGACTGTGTTCACTCTGAGATTGGCCCAATGGGCCAGTTTTTCCCCTAGACTTAGTTTGTCTGAGATTTTCTTTCTGATTACTACTCTACTAGGCCCTGAGAATTCAAATTGGCACATTAATCTTGTCATTAGGCCAACTAAAATAACATGTAATTTTTAGGCATCCACATATCCATGCATGAATCTATTAAATCGATCCATATGCTTAAACTAGCCCATTTTAGGAAAACTGAAGTAAGGTCATGCTTAACCCCCATATAGGCTCATGAGTCATATAAGCAATGCTCAAACCTAACTTAGGCCCATAGGTTCAGTGTCTAAGCCCAACTTAGCGGTTAGTCTATGGTAAGGCCCGATTTCATTTAAAACTAATAGCCCAAATCTAACTTCTGCAAGTCCTTGACAACTTGCTTCATACCATAACCAATCGTATTGATCTTCCATGTCTATCATTAATATAAACATCATTCAGCTCCTCCAAGCTGATGCCTCATTGATAAGAATAGGGAAGACTAAGAAGATATACGTGCGGAGTCCATAAACTAGGACACTTCTATCTCGAGAAGATTCCGAAGAAACTCCACTTACTGTGTTAATGCCATGGTTAAGATCCAAATCAAAGTCCAATCCCTTACCAATAGTGGTAGGGAATAACAGGATCACTCAACTTATGAAGATGGTAGAAGATGTTGATTACAATTGAGAAGAGTGAAAAGAAGATAAAACTCATGGCCACTAAACCTAAACCCTCGTCAAGGGTTACAAGCATTTTTAGGATGCCACTAATTCAATCCGCCTCTCTTTCAGTGAGATGACTATCACTTCTTTTGATTTCGATGTGCTAACGGGTCTTGGTTTCACAAGAGACTCGCTAGTCTATTAGGGGGATTTTAAATAAGCGACGGAACTGGCGACAGACAGCGAGAATCATAATATCAGTCGTCACTGAGGATTTAACGACGGAAATTTGGGATGCATTGCTAGGTGGTGACAGAAGCGGAAACGGACTCCTCAATTTGGCGGGAACAAAAACTGCGGTAGGTGGTGATTTGAAATGGGCATCCATCGCCATCAGCGACAGATTTAGTGATGGATTCTTATTTCCATCACCATCTGGAAAATTTGTTTTAAAAAAATTCCTTGTTTATCACCTATCTGTCGCTAGTTTTTGGCTTTTTTAAAATTAAAAATTTGCTATTTGAAGAAGCTCAAATACAATATATTTGATTTCCTACAAGAAAATACATCGAGGGTTGTCAACAATCCATTCTATACAACTACTTCACTTAAAGCATTCTCAATAATTCCCAGTTCACAAACAACTCAAACATCACATTCAAACCAACGTCACCCAAGTGTGTGATCACCATACATCACATACAAACCAATTCACAAAAAAAAGTTAGAGTACGTCTCAACATCGCTACACATAGGTAACAGAAAAGTAGATGCAATGAAAACATATTCACACATGGAAGAAGTAGGCAATAGAGAGGGGGAAGAAACAAGTAACTCATGAAGGATCAATCATCGAGATCATACTCGTCGTCCTTATCCTCATCCTCATTCTCTTCATCATGTTGTCGCGGGTAGGGATGGCATGTTGCGATCCCAAACCGGAGGCTTGTTTCGTTTGGAAGAAAGCCTGCATTTGTTGACTCATGCTCAGCACAGTTTGGCTCAGCATTTGGTTGAACTCTTCTAAACTCATACATCTCTCCATCATTCTCCGATACATCTCAACTTGTGTAGTGAGCTCGCTCCCCATGGTGGTCACCCTCTCTCTCAAGTCATGTAGCTCCTTCTGAGATGCGGTCGGACCTGTACCTGCTAAAAACCATGTGTATGTAGTAAGGATGTAGTGAGACTAACGTAACTTAACTTAAAATGATGTTGTGGATAGTTTTCACATGAACGACTGAAATTAAAGTTGAAGTTTAGGATACAAGCTTGCTGAGAGGGAGTAAAGTAAAGGGATTCCCTTATGTTGACGGCCTCATCTCCAATGCCGTAAATACGGATTTTTTTGTTTGTGTAGCCCTTCACCTACAACTCATTTGGGTTTGGAAGTGGTTGTGATGGAGTCCCCACCACCAACGAAAAAGAAGAAGGTCCAAAAACTCATTCAAGGTCTAATTCAAGATCCAAGATGCAAGCATTGATTCAAAATGTTCAAGAAGTTCAAGGAGGTTCACACGGGCTAGCAAGCCAAAATTTGCCCAGTTTTGTCCATGTCATTACTTAAGCTACATTGTGGCTTAAGTCATGAATTTTTGCATTTTTGGAATTCTTAAGAAGTTTACAATCAAGTCCAAGCATTGATTTCAAATCATGCACACAAGAGGATAGAAGATCAAGGAGTTTTCTCAAATTGGCTAGATTGGTTACCAATTTGCACGGTTTAATGTTTAAGCTTGATTACCCCACTTAAACACATCATAACCTTGATTTCTTGGGTGGGGGGGGGGGTTATACACATCCTAAAGTTACCCCCCTATGCTTAAAACCCAAATCATGATCACTTTTGCTATGTTTAATTTTTGTCTAAAAAAACCGGCCAGCACATGCTTGAACTCGGTTTGCTTAAACCAGTTTTCTTCTCAACAAACCGGCCGGCTCCTTCACTAGCAAGTTGATTGGCACACTTTCCATGGCATGGCACACGTCCCAAGGCTTCCTAGGAATGTGTTGAGATCGTGAGTATTCTACCACAAGAGGGGGGGTGAATTGTGGTGTCTGATTTTCGCGTTGTAAATAACAAACACCCTTGTGACTTGTTTACAGAGGGTGTTCTCAACTATTGCAAATGTGAAAATCACCAAGATAAATGCGGAAAATAAAGCACACACAATTTTTACGTGGAAAACACCTCTAGCCCAACTGAGGTGTGAAAAACCACAACCTACCTCGTGTAGGATTTAACCACTTCACTAAACCGGGCTTAACTCGTTACAAATGTAACACACCTTGTTACAACTTGCAACCACGTAACCTCCTTCTCTAAGACAGGTTACACCACGTCCAAATCTCACCAGATTGGACACGTCCAAAGTCCACACGACTAGGACACACTTTCTCACTTTCTCACTTTCGACTGATCTGAGATCAAGGTCAAAAAACACCTTACTGGGGGTGCTTCTTACTAAGCAGATGTAAGGTACAATGAAAATCCTATTATGCCAATATATTGAAAGCTCAGTTTAAACACAACTTGTGTCGGTTTTCTTTTCTCAAGTGTAGCTCGAAAAATTCTTCTCACTAGAAAACCACTTTTGAAATTTTCCTTTTTGCGTATGTTGTGTGTTTCTAGTTTTTCTCTTGCTTTCTTTACTTGCTACTTGTGGGAGTGAAAGAGCTGAGATTTTATACAAAAAAATCCAACGATCAAGACCAAAAGAATTAGCTAAGTATGGAAAACGATTTTCAAGATGAAGAAAAAATACTCCCCAACGGCTAGTGACAAGTTTTCCTCAAAGTATAATGGATTTGTTATCTTAAGAGATAACCCTTATCTTCCCATAGCCGTGAAGAGGATTCAAAAAAGCTACCAGAAATCTTTAGCTTTTGAAACTTTATCATATCCGAAAATATGGGCAAAAGGAATCTTTTAGTTTTGGCAAATCTCCCAAAACCTATTTTCGTAAATCTCCCATAATATTTTCAAGAAATATCCTTTCCAGAAAAATAGCAATCTTGGAGTTTAAAGAAAGTAGTCTGGAGATCTTAGCCAACCGAAATGAATTTTCAAAGATAACCAGGTATGGCCACTTCAGTTGAGAAACACCCTAGGCACCCTGTTTGCAGGGTTGTTCGCAACTGGTGTTCTTAAGCACTTAGCTCAAATACCGATTCAAGAGGTGTTTAAAAAGCGTTTTCAATATTGGCATATTAACAAGAGTCTAGATAAATAAAACCTATATACCCAAGACTTCTTGTTTTGAACCAGTCATCTTGTCCAAGATTTGTAGAGCTGCTATGAACACCAAGTCCACCTTGTTTGCTGGGGTTGTTCTTTGCATTGCTAGAGATTAGGAACATGCCTTACAATCAACTGTCGAGATGGCGTTCTTGACTTAATATAGAATCACCAAGTAAAACCTGTTTTAAGGACTTGTTCTCACATGTAGCAAACCGGTTAACACAATGAAGATTATAAACACCAATAAGGCCTGTTTGGAGATCGTGTTTGGAGCAACATTACTTGGACAAATTTTTACACTTGGATTTGTTATCATCAAAACTTAAATATAATAACTCAACAAATTCTCCCTTTTTGATGATGACAAACCAAGTGACCATATTGACAAAACAAAAGATGAATGCTGATAGGGATAAGTGACCATATTGACAACCCAAAAAATGGATCCACGTAAGTCAAGGTCAGGTTGGTCAGGCTCATTCGCATACATTGTCACATTCAATCATCATACATTGTCAATAATAGGTTTTCACTCTTCTTCTCCCTTTTGGCATGATGAAAAAGCAACAACAACATAGTGAAAAGCATAAGGAACAACAAGCAAGAGAGACTGCAAGTAGATATTTCATTAATAAGCAAAGCAATACAATTGCAAAATAACAAAACAAAAAAAAGAACAGGCTAGACAATCAGGGAGCAGGGGGTGGTTTCGTTTGCAGAGGAGAAATGCTAGGGGCAAGGGTGGAGAGAAGAGCAAGCAAGTCTGCATGGCGTTTGGCAGAGAGGGCTTGTTCCTCAGCAAGAGCAGCCTTGACAGCTGAGAGCTCATCCTTGAGGCGAGCATTGTCCTCAAGAACAGCCTCAACCTTGATGGAAGGTTGCCCAGAAACAGGTGGTCGAGGTGGTCGACGACCCTGTTTGGAGACGGACCCTTCCCCAATCTCATAGCCACACCCTAGCAGAGTGTCAATCCCAATTTCATCAACGACTTGGGCCTCCACTCACCGTGTGAGCACTATTCCAAAGTGCTCAAACACCCTTGTCAGCAGAAACCCATATCCGAGATCATGAGCCCGGGAGGTGTTTGCAATTCGCCTAATGAGGTGAATCATGATAGCCAGAAGATTTATGGGTTCCTCCCTATCCAAGAAGTCGACCAGGCACTGATCAAAAAGGTCTGCTGAGTTTCTCCCTTGACCCCTTGGAATCACGTTCTTAATGACGAACATGAAAAGTAGTTGGTGGAGAGGGATCAGATCACCCTTTTTAACCGAGAGGGGTGTTCTCAGGCCCTGTTTCTGACTGAGGCGTTTTGACATTTCTAGGAGCCTGGCTGGTTCTAGGGCTGTTTTGTCTTCCCTCACATATACAGCAAAGCCTTGTGAGGGCACTCCCAGAATTTTCCCAAGTGTGGGCGCATCAACCTTGATGCCTTGCCCACTCACTAAACTTGTCACCATCCCTTTGGTGACCTCGCCGTTGGCATAAAACTCAGCCAACTCAGGCACAGAACACCCTTGCTGGGTGCTTGCGAACAACTCAAGCCAGCCTTGGGCTCGAAGCTTGGTCAAGAATACCCCCAGACCCTGTTCCTCAAAAAAGCTTACAGACACTACCTTCCCCCTGACGACATTGCGCTTAAGTAACTGCGCATGTTTGTCAGACATAGGAGAGGGAGTGAACTGCTTTGGGCGTTTGGGGGCAGGAACAGAGGTGGTAGCTTTTGGTAGGGGGGTTGTTCTAGGCTTTCGCTTGAGGGGTATTTTTGCAATAGAGGGCTTCACAGCAGGTTTAGTGGCTGATTTTGGAGGGGCTTGATCTTCAGAGGACTCGGAAAACACCGGTGTCCCCTGTTTGAAGGTGGTGTCTTCAGAGTCAGAACTCGAGAACCCTTCGGTAGAAGAGGAAATCTCCTCGATGATAGGAGCAGAGGGTTTAGAGGATCTGGGGGTCAATCTGAAAACAATTCTCGCAGATTTGCGAGAAGGTTGAGAAGGAGGAGAAGAGGGAGTTAGAGAGGGGCGAGACCTTGGTGGTGGTCGTGTTCTTGGCGTTCGGGTGCGCCTAGCCCCCATTTTTACCCTTTTCCTCTTCTCTCTAGTTTGAGAGACTAGAGGAACAGAGTCACCCCCTTGGACAGGACTTTCTCCTATTTTCTCACCAGAGTCCTCCTTCAGATCCATGAACAGATCATCGAAGAACGCATCCCCTGTTCTTTGAGTTGTTTCCGGGAATAGTGCAGAAGAACAAGGTTCAAGATCCCCAACGATGGTTTCTGGGTTCTCCAAGAATTGGTCTTGGAAACCCGAAGAACCAGCACCTGCTACAGAAGAAATGGGACAAGGGATTGTTCCCACATACACCACTAATTCCCAACCAAAGGAGTAGGGAATATCATTCAACTCAAGCCCAATACTTTTGAGGTTTAACTGAGTGAGATACCCGAAGATTGTGTGGATAATTGGGCGAGGAGGAGCCGGAATCAAGGGTATAATCATGTTGTTACTCTCAGAGATTGATGAAGAATCAGTTTTGGGAGCCATTAACGCAAGGAAGAATTTCAGGTTTTGAGGGTTTTGCTAGGGTTTGAAAGCAAGAACATAGGAGAGAGAGAGAGAGAGAGAGAGGAAGACGGGGAAGACAGACGCACGCAAGGGGGTTTTTTAAACTCCCCACCCGTTATGAAGGGCCACCTAGGGAACACCTAGAATTTAAGCAGGCAGCATACATTAATGGCAATTAAGGCATACCTGTTCGAGCAACCTGTTCTTGAACATGCTTCTCTCATTCCAAGGTCTGTCATGAATACTCTTTCTCCATCTCCCAAGACAACAGTATATAATCATAATAGCACACAAGACTACACATATTCGTTAAGCATAGACCACTGTTTTAATAACAAGAATTGCAAACAAGGGAATAGAATAGGTATTATAAGGTGTTTTTGTCAGCTTGATCTACCTCTGAGAACAGGTGTTCTCAGGGTGTTTTGACCAACCCCAATGCCAGTCTATTTCCCTCAAATTGATCTCTAGCTAGTGCCTTAGTGAATATATCAGCAATTTGATTTTTCGTTGAGCAAAAATTCATAGAAATTAAACCCTTTTCAACATTATCTATCAAGAAATGATGTCGAATGTCAATATGCTTTGTTCTTTTATGTTGACATGGATTTTTGGCAATATTAATTGCACTTGTGTTATCACAAAAAATAGTAATGCATCCAATGTCAACACAAAAGTCTTTAAGTTGTTGCCTTATCCATAACAATTGAGCACAACATGAAGCTGCTGCAACATATTCAGCTTCTGCTGTGGACATGGCAACTGAATGTTGCTTTTCGGTAGCCCAAGATACCAAACAAGGTCCAAGAAAATGAGCCATACCTGAGGTACTCTTTCTATCAACTAGGAAACCTGCATAGTCAGCGTCAGTATATCCAATAAGATTAAAATTGCAACCTTTAGGATACCATAGAGCTAAATCAGGTGTATGCTTTAAATATCTTAGTATCCGTTTAACAGCCTTAAGATGAGTTTCTTTAGGACTAGACTGAAAACGGGCACATAAACCAACACTAAAAACAATATCCGGTCTACTAGCGGTTAGGTATAGGAGTGACCTAATAATGCCCCTATAGAGTTTCTCCTCAACTGAGGGACTCCCATCATCCATAACCAACTTGGTTGAAGGAGAAATAGGAATGTCTATGGGTTTGGCCGACTTCATCCCAAAACGCTTAAGTAGCTCCTTGATATACTTTTGTTGATGGATCATGGTGTCGTTTGGAGTTTGCTTGATTTGTAAGCCTAAGAAAAAGTTAAGCTCACCCATCATGCTTATCTCAAACTCACTCCTCATCATATTTGAAAATTCATTGCATAAATCATGATGAGTTGCACCAAATATAATGTCATCGACATATACTTGAACAATCAATAAATGTTCCCCCTTTGATTTTAGAAACAAGTTATTGTCTACCTTGCCTCTTCTAAAATTATTTTCAAGTAAAAAGCTTGACAACCATTCGTACCAAGCTCTTGGAGCTTGTTTTAAACCATAAAGTGCTTTATCAAGTTTAAAAACATGATTTGGAAAATCACCATTTTCAAAACCAGGGGGTTGTTTGACATACACCTCTTCTTTAAGGTATCTGTTTAGGAATGCACTTTTCACATCCATTTGATATAGCTTGATTTCCATATGAGCTGCAAAAGCAATTAAGAATCGAATAGCCTCAATTCTAGCAACTGGTGCAAAGGTTTCTTCATAATCAATCCCTTCTTCTTGATTGTACCCCTGAACCACCAGCCTTGCCTTGTTCCTAGTGACTGTTCCTGAATCATCTAGCTTATTTCGGATCATCCACTTGGTTCCAATGATTGTTCTCTCTGCAGGTTTAGGTACAAGGTGCCACACTTTGTTTCTTTCAAATTGATGAAGCTCTTTTTGCATAGCCGTGATCCAATCTGAATCTGCAAGGGCTTCATTCACACTTTTTGGCTCAATGTTAGAAAGAAAAGCATAGAAAGCACAAAAATTCTTAAGTTTAGATCTAGTTTGAACTCCAGTATTAGTATCTTACAAGATTTAATCAAGAGGGTGCGAACTATGGTGCTTCCATGGTCTTGGATTAATTGGATCCATAGACACATGTTCTGTTCTAACTGAAGTGTGTGTAGGACCAGGCTCAAGAACACTTCCTGATCCTGTTTCTGCACCTGTTTGCAAGCTAGTTCCTGAAGAACATGGTTCCGAACAGGGTTCAACGGTGTTTCCCCCTATTTGGCGTTCACCTTGCGTGCCGTTTTGAGGAACAACTTCTGGACCTGTTGTCCCCATGGTGTTCTTACCTTGTCTCTCATGGGGCAACAGTTCTTTTCGGATAAGACCTAATTCAAACTCTTCTTCCTGTGCATCATTCTTATTCAAAGTGTTAGATTCATTAAAAAGCACATGCACACTTTCCTCAACACACAAGGTTCTTTTGTTAAAGACTTTGTACGCCTTGCTGTGAGAAGAATAACCGAGAAATATTGCCTCATCACTCCTGGGATCAAACTTTCCCAAAGCATCCTTCCCATTATTATGCACTAAACACCTACAACCGAATGTTCTTAAATGCATAATGTTGGGTTTTCTGCCTTCAAAGAGTTCGTAGGGAGTTTTGTTCAAAATAGGTCTAATCATACATCTATTCATAATATAACAAGATGTGTTCAAAGCTTCTGCCCAAAAGTTCCTAGGAACACCACTAGCAATAAGCATTGTCCTAGTCATGTCTTCTAGGGTGCGATTTTTGCGCTCAACCACCCTATTCTGTTAGGGTGTTCTCGGGGCTGAGAAGTTATGATCAACACCATGTTCATTGCAATAGTTTGTAAAACTTACATTTTCAAATTCAGTGCCATGATCAAACCTCAAGCTAACCAATGAGTGTCTTACTCTCTTTTCAACCTTTTTGAGAAGGGCAGTAAAATTCTCAAAAGTTTCATGCTTGGAGGCCAAGAACAGGGTCCAAGTAAATCGAGAGTAATCATCCACTATGACAAGCACATACCTCTTCCCACCTCTACTTGATATCCACATAGGACCACATAGATCAATGTGTAATAACTCAAGAGGTCTGGTAGTGCTTACACACTTTTTAGATTTTAAAGAAGATCTGACTTGTTTTCCTTTTGCACAAGCTTCACATACCTTGTCATCATTATACTTGATGGAAGGTAGTCCAACAACCAAATCTTTGGAAACAAGTTTGTTTAATGAGGACAGGCTTGCATGACCTGGTCTCTTGTGCCATAGCATTATATCATCATTTAACGCATTTAAACAAGTCAGATTATTTTGGGGAAGAGTGGAAATACAAACTTTATAAACATTTCGACATCGCTTCCCCCTCAACACAACATTTCCTGTGTCATCATTCACAACCAAGCAACGTGTTTTTGAAAACAGTACTAGGTTGTTCTTGTCACACAGTTGGGACACACTTAGCAAATTGTATTTTAACCCATCAACTAAGTGCACATTATCAATTGAGTGGGAGAGAGTTTTACGAATATTACGTATACCGACAATTGTCCCGGACTTGCCATTTCCAAATGCTACACTCCTACCATTCAAAGCTGTAAGAGAGAGAAAATTTGATCTTTCACCAGTCATGTGTCGTGAACACCCACTATCAACAAACCACAACTGCCTGTTTTCAAGGTTGTTGGTGGGGTTGTTCGTAAGGTTATTCTCTCTCACTTCAGCCTGCAAAACAAATCACGGGTTAGTTTTGGGAACCCAAATCCACTTGGGTCCCATTCTTTTAGACATGTAAAGCTCATCTTTTCTAATCCAGATTTGTTTCACATACCTTTCATTCTTTTCATTGGCATGTTTTCTTAAAGGGCAAATGTATCTATAATGACCCGTTTTACCACAATGAAAGCAAACGATGTTTTTAGGTAATCCCACATACTTCCTATGTATTGGGTAAACGGTCCGTTTGTGCTTGTAACCAAGTCCCTTTTTGTTTCTATTGTGATGAGTGTTTAGCCAATCAAGGGCTTGTGAGGATTTGTTCCAGCGTTTGTTTGTGGCAAGATCAGTTTCCAATTTTTCTATGGTAGCATTCAAGCTCTGCTTTTCATTTAGCAGGGATTCAATTGTTTCTTCCACTTGAGAGAGTTTTTTCTCTACTTGAGTATAATCGCCTTCTTTTAGAAAGAGATCTTCTCTAAGCACGTTAATATTCTCATGTAAACCGAGTTTCTCATTTTTAAGAATTTCATTTTCAAGCTCCGGGTCACGAACTTCTCGTTTTAGATTAGCACAGGTGTCTATCAAATTATATAGAAGTTCTTTTAAAGTGACTTTGTTAAGACCATGTACCTTGTTCTTGAGATCTGAGAAGCTGATTGTTGAGTCATCATCTGAATCTGAATCACTTTGTGCCATCAGTGCTACGACCTCTTCTTCAGCTTCAGATTCTCCTTCATCCTCAGAGGAATCTCCCCAAGTATCCAGCATAACTTTCGAGAATCGCTTGCCCAGATTATTTACAGGGTGTTTTCGACCCTGTTTTCGAGGGTGTTCGGGCATATGATCTTCTCGAAGCAGAGGACAATTTTTGACTAAGTGATCTGGTTTGCCGCACTTGAAACACCCTGTGAGCTGTTCTTTGGGGGTGTTTCTGGACTTACTGAAGTCTTTTCTGTTGTTGTTGTTTTCCTTAACCTTTTTGAAGAATTTCTTGAATTTTCTGGACATTAGGGCCATATCTTCATTTTCAAGGTCAGAGTCAGTGTCCTCATGTGCTTTCAAGGCAAGCCCACGATGCTTCTTTTGCTCCTCTCTTTGTTGTGAGTTCTTTCGGAGTTCATAGGTTTGGAGATTACCAATCAACTCGTCGAGGGTGATCTTGTTCATGTCTTTAGCCTCTTGGATGGCTGTTACTTTGGCCTCCCACGTACGAGGTAGAATTCTGAGGATTTTCCTCACCAACTCTTTAGTGGTGAAAGATTTTCCCAGGGATTTTAACTCGTTCGTGATGTGGGTAAACCGTGTATATATATCCATCACAGTCTCACGATCACCCATATCAAACAACTCATATTGTCGCATAAGTAGCTCAATTCTAGATTGTTTAACTTGGCTCGTACCTTCATGAGCAACTTGCAGGGCGTTCCAGATAGCTTGGGCTGATTCACACTCAGAGATGCGAGTGTATTCATCGGGTCCTAGGCCAAAATATAGTAGCTTCTTGGCCTTGGCATTTTTCTCCATTTTCTTATAATCTTCAACATCAAACTCTTTAGGTTCCTTGGAAACCGTCTTACCATCTTCAAACACCTTGGTGCGAGCAAGGGGCCCGTTCTTGATGAGCATCCATAACTCATAATCTTCTGCCTGAATATAGTTTTCCATCCTATTCTTCCACCAACTATAATGTTGGCCGTTGAAATAGGGTGGACAAGTAATGGATTGCCCTTCTAGATTTCCTTGTGGTGTACTCATCTTCAGAATCTCTCAAGGTGTTAGCCTTTTGTGAGAGAACCTGCTCTGATACCACTTGTTGAGATCGTGAGTATTTTACCACAAGAGGGGGGGGTGAATTGTGGTGTCTGATTTTCGCGTTGTAAATAACAAACACCTTTGTGACTTGTTTGCAGAGGGTGTTCTCAACTATTGCAAATGCGAAAATCACCAAGATAAATGCGGAAAATAAAGCACACACAATTTTTACGTGGAAAACACCTCTAGCCCAACTGAGGTGTGAAAAACCACGACCTACCTCGTGTAGGATTTAACCACTTCACTAAACCGGGCTTAACTTGTTACAAATGTAACACACCTTGTTACAACTTGCAACCACGTAACCTCCTTCTCTAAGACAGGTTACACCACGTCCAAATCTCACCAGATTAGACACGTCCAAAGTCCACACGACTAGGACACACTTTCTCACTTTCGACTGATCTGAGATCAAGGTCAACAAACACCTTACTGGGGGTGCTTCTTACTAAGCAGATGTAAGGTACAATGAAAATCTTAATATGCCAATATATTGAAAGCTCAGTTTAAACACAACTTGTGTCGGTTTTCTTTTCTCAAGTGTAGCTCGAAAAATTCTTCTCTCTAGAAAACCACTTTTGAAATTTTCCTTTTTGCGTATGTTGTGTGTTTCTAGTTTTTCTCTTGCTTTCTTTACTTGCTACTTGTGGGAGTGAAAGAGCTGAGATTTTATACAAAAAAATCCAACGATCAAGACCAAAAGAATCAGCTAAGTATGGAAAACGATTTTCAAGATCAAGAAAAAATACTCCCCAACGGCTAGTGACAAGTTTTTCCAAAAGTATAAGGGATTTGTTATCTTAAGAGATAACCCTTATCTTCCCATAGCCGTGAAGAGGATTCAAAAAAGCAACCAGAGATCTTCAGCTTTTGAAACTTTATCATATCCGAAAATATGGGCAAAAGGAATCTTTTAGTTTTGGCAAATCTCCCAAAACCTATTTTCGCAAATCTCCCATAATATTTTCAAGAAATATCCTTTCCAGAAAAATAGCAATCTTGGAGTTTAAAGATAGTATTCTGGAGATCTTGGCCAACCGAAATGAATTTTCAAACATAACCGGGTATGGCCACTTCAGTTCAGAAACACCCTATGCACCCTGTTTGCAGGGTTGTTCGCAACTGGTGTTCTTAAGCACTTAGCGCAAATACCGATTCAAGAGGTGCTTAAAAAGCGTTTTCAATATTGGCATATTAACAAGAGTCTAAATAAATAAAACCTATATACCCAAGACTTCTTGTTTTGAACCAGTCATCTTGTCCAAGATTTGTAGAGCTGCTGTGAACACCAAGTCCACCTTGTTTGCTGGGGTTGTTCTTTGCATTGCTAGAGATTAGGAACATGCCTTACAATCAACTGTCGAGATGGCATTCTTGACTTAATATAGAATCACCAAGTAAAACCTGTTTTAAGGACTTGTTCTCACATGTAGCAAACGGGTTAACACAACGAAGAGTATAAACACCAGTTAGGCCTGTTTGGAGATCGTGTTTGGAGCAACATTACTTGGACAAATTTTTACACTTGGATTTGTTATCATCAAAACTTAAATATAATAACTCAACAGAATGGTTGCTGCATAGAGAAGTTTAACCAATGGGAAGCAAGGAAGCAACATCTTGTCTCTCTTCTCTCATTGGCTAACCGTAAAAGGGAACTCTACTTTTTGGTTGCTCACATGCTTCAAGCCTCCTTTGCTGGTTCTATTATGCGTTAAGTGTAAGCTAATTGATGTATAATAAGCTTAGACATAGTTTTACTTCATGATTTGATGTAATAGATTAGCTAAGTATTGCTAGTAAGTGTATTAGTGCAAACTGGATGTAATTAAGCACTTAACACCTTTCCTCCCTAGTAAGGAAAGGGAGAAACGTGTGCTTGCTTGCTAGCTTGTCCATTTTGCTGCCTTCTTAAAAGCTTCACACGGCCATAGCTAGAAACATAACTCCTTTGAATGATAAAATCAGTTTGAGAGCATTTGCTTTCTCTCTTTCAAACTCTTGCTTTCTTATCCTTCATTAGGCCAATTAAGGTGGTGTCCAAGTGAGTCTTGACCTTGATTAAGTGGTGATTCTGTATCTTAATCAAGATTAAGGGCCCTAGACTCAAGATTGGTGGTGTTTCTATATCCATTCTTTGAGTGTAGTTTATCCTATACTAGTTTGAGCTACTTGAATTCTAAGTGAGATTATTAGCTTAAGTATTAAGTTAATCTCTTTCACTTAGCATATCCTTCATATCCCCTCATTGTTCCACTTCTTTTACTCCCATATACATCCATTCCCACGGCTTATACTTCACCAAAAGGCTTAGAATCAAAGCAAACATCAAAAGCCTTCAAACCGTGCAAAGTTAGAAACTTCAAGTTTCGGCCAGCAGCAAGTTAGCACGGCCTACCCGTGCTCATAGGCACGATTGTGCCACCCTTGTCCGAGTTATATCTTTGAGTTTAGAAGAGAAACTTGATGCTGTTTTGAGGAGTAACCATGAGATTACTTCTTCAAACCAGGACTTGAAGAGTTCTAATCAAGAACTAAGGGCACAAAATGAGTACCTATGCAAGCAATTGGGTACTTTCATCAAGCAAAAGAAGAAGATAAATGAAGAACCAACCTATCCCGAACCACGAAATCAAGAGCAAGTTTTCAGCTACACTCCTGATTCTTCAAGTGAAGAAGAACCATGGAGGAGGCCATGAACAGAACCAAGAGTACAAGCTAACTCTAATGATTTTAGAGTTAAGATTCCTGAGTATCAAGGCAAGCTTGGCCCAGAAGAGTTCTTGGATTGGTTGCATACAGTGGAGAGAGTGTTCGAATACAAGGATGTTCCAGAAAACAAGAAAGTCAAGTTGGTGGCATTGAGATTACGTAAGTATGCTTCCTTGTGGTGGACTAACTTGTGTGCTAAATGAGTTAGAGAACGTAAGGCTAAAATTCGAACTTGGGAAAATATGAAAACCAAGTTGAAAGCTAGATTCCTTCTACCCACATATGTACAAGATTGTTATTCACAACTTCATGGTCTGAACCAAGGCAATCTAAGTGTTAAGGAGTATACTAGGGAGTTTGAAAAGCTTGTTAATAAATGTGATATTTAAGAATGTGAAGAGCAAACAATTGTTAGATACTTAGGAGGACTTGAACCTAGGTATTCTAATGTTGTTGAATTACAAGCTTATACTACTTTTGATGAGGTTTGTGTGCTAGCTCATAAGGTTGAGCAACAAAAGAAAGCTAGACCAGCCATTAAACCCTCAAATCCAAGGCCCCCACACCGGAACCAACCCTTTAACAAGGGGAGTTCCAATCCATCCCCTAAACCACAAATGCCTTTCCCTCCTAATCCACAAAGAACCATGGCACCTCAAAAGGCTCCAGCACCCCCATTTCGACCTAACCTTAACCCAATGAGCAATAGAAGATGCTTTAAATGTCAAGGGCTTGGTCATATTGCTTCTGAATGTCCAAACAGAAAGGTTATCACCCTAGCTGAATGGACGACCGTAAAGGAAGACTTTGAAGAGGAGGAGAACGAAATTAAAAGTGAGCTAGAAGCTAAAGAGAGTCAAGAAGATGTTGTTGAAGAAGCAAATGAAGGTGAACTCTTTGTCCTAAGGAGAGTTCTAAGCAATCAGAAAGGAGTTAAAGATGAATAAAGAGAGAACATATTCCATACTAGATGTACCACTCAAGGTGGAATATGCTCTTTGATCAATGATGGTGGAAGTTGTGCTAATGGAGTTTCTCTAAGCATGATTGAGAAACTAGGGCTGCAAACAATGACTCATCCACATCCTTACAACATTCAGTGGCTAAATCAAAGCAAGGGAATTCAGGTGAACTCTCGTTGTTTGATTTCATTTTCCATTGGAAAGAATTATAAAAATGAGTTATGGTGTGATGTTATTCCTATAGATGCATGTCATATGCTTTTAGGGAGACCATGGTTGTATGACCGTAAAGTTATGCATAATGGCTACCTAAAACACTTACTCATTTGCCAAGGATGGCAAGAAAATCACCTTAGCCCCTTTACCCCCATCCAAACTCCATGAAATACCCCCACAAAATAAGCCCAAACACAGTGATTGTTTACTAGCTGTGAGTGAGTCAGTTTTAAAGGCTTCTCAACATGAGTTTAAGGCCTTTAGAGAGTGGATTCTAAGCATCCAAGAAGAACCTGAAAATTTGATGCCCACTCATCCTATTGCCAAAACACTCATTGAAAATTTCTGTCATTTATTCCCTGAGGAGATCCACACAGGTTTACCTCCTAAGAGAGATATTCAACACCACATTGATCTTATTCTTGGTTCCATCCTACGCAATAAGCCTGTATATAGGATGAATCCAAAGGATACTAATTAGATTCAAAGACAAGTTGCGGAATTGCAGGAAAAGGGCTTGATTCGAGAGTCTTTGAGTCCATGTGCCGTTCCAGCTCTTTTGGTGCCAAAGAAAGATGGTGGAATGCGAATGTGTGTTGATAGCATGGCCATTAACAAGATTACTATCAAGTATAGGTATCCCATACCAAGACTTGAAGATATGCTAGATGAGTTGCATGGCTCTAAAGTGTTTTCAAAGATTGATCTTCGAAGTGGTTACAACCAAATCAGAATCAGAGAAGGTGATGAACGGAAGATAGCTTTCAAGACAAAAGGTGGACTCTATGAATGGTTGGTAATGCCTTTTGGTCTTTCTAATGCACCTAGCACTTTCATGAGGTTAATGAACCAAGTGTTTAGACCTTACATTGGCAAGTTTGTGGTAGTCTACTTTGATGATATTTTGGTATATTCTAAGAATGAGCATGAACATCAAGATCACTTAACTCAAGTTATGCTTGTCTTAGAATGTGAAAAGTTGTTGGTAACCTTAAGAAGTGTGCTTTCTTCACAGCTAAAGTTACATTTCTTGGTTACATTGTGACTGAAGATGGTATAAAGGTAGGTGAAGGTAAGGTAGAAGCCATTCGTTCTCGGCCTATACCTAAGAGCATTCATGATGTTAGAGCTTTCCATGGTTTAGCTTCTTTCTACAGGAGATTCATTCGAGGTTTCAACACTATTATGGCTCCTATGACTGAAGTTATCAAAGGTATATCCTTTATATGGAATCCAAAAGCTCAATCTGCCTTTGAGGAGATTAAGACTAGACTTACTCAAGCACCAATTTTATCTTTGCCATGCTTTAGTAAAGCCTTTGAAGTTGAATGTGATGCCTCTGGTGTAGGCATTGGTGGAGTTCTTACTCAAGAAGGTAAACCTCTAGCCTTCTTTAGTGAGAAGTTATGTGATTCTAGAAGAAAGTACTCCACTTATGATTAAGAGTTTTATGCTATTGTGAGATGTTTAGAGCATTGGAATCATTATGTTATTGCAAGTGAGTTTATCTTACATTCTGACCATGAAGCATTGAAGTACATACAAGGCCAGCATAAGTTAAACTCCAGGCATGTTAAGTGGGTTGTGTTTATGCAATCATATCATTTCATTATCAAGCATAAGTCAGGTAAACTCAATCATGGTGCATATGCTCTATCCAGGAGGTATCTCTTATTATTTCAGTTAGATGCTTGTGTGCTTGGTTTCGAGCATCTACAGGTCTTATATGCCAATGATGAAGACTTTAGGGCATTATATGCTGCTTGCTCTAAACACCCCAAAGGAGATTTTCATATCCAAGAAAGTTTTCTATTCAAGGGCACTCGGCTATGTGTTCCAAGGTGTAGTACAAGAGAGTTGCTAATAAGAGAAGTTCATGGAGGATCTCTAGCTGGACATTATGGTGAGAACAAGACTGTTATCATGCTAAGGGAGCATTACTATTGGCCAGCTATGGAACGTGATGTGCAGGATATCCTAAAGAGGTGTGGAACATGTCATGTTGCAAAGAGTCACTCATTACCTCAAGGATTATACACGCCATTAGCCATTCCCATTTCTCCATGGGTTGATGTAAGTATGGACTTCATTCTTGGACTTCCTAAAACCTAAAGAAACAAAGATTCTATCTTTGTTGTGGTTGATAGGTTTTCTAAGATGTCTCATTTCATTCCATGCAACAAGACTAATGATGCTACACATATTGCTGAGTTGTATTTCAAGGAAGTGACAAGGCTAAATGGTATTCCTAGGTCTATTGTTTTTGATAGGGATACCAAGTTTTTGAGTCATTTTTGGATTACTTTGTGGAAAAAGTTAGGTACTAAGCTCAAATATAGTACTACTTGTCATCCACAAACTGATGGGTAAACTGAGGTTACTAATTGAACCTTAGGGACTCTTCTAAGAGCTTTGATTAAGCCTCATGCCAAAGCTTGGGATTTGCTTTTACCACATGCAGAGTTTGCTTACAATAGAACACCAAGCAAAGCTACTAGTCTTTCTCCATTCCAGGTGGTCTATGGACTTGATCCCCTTAGCCCACTTGATCTTATTCCACTATCCTTTGATCAGAAGCCACATCCAGATGCAGCTGCAAGGGTAGAACAAATCAAGAAGGTTCATGAGTTGGTAAGGAGTAGGATTGAGAAAACTAATGAAGCCTATGAAGCTCACGCCAACAAGAACAAGAAGCAAGTGGTATTTCAACCAAGAGATCTTGTGTGGATTCATCTTAGAAAAGAAAGGTTCCCATCCGAGAGGAACAACAAGCTCATGCCACGAGCTGATGGTCCATTTGAGGTACTTGAACGTACTAATGACAATGCTTACAAAGTTGATTTGCCAGGTGACTATGGAGTTTCAGCACATTCAATGTAGCTAATTTGCAAGCTTACCATGACGATGATTACCTTGCTGATTTGAGGATCAAATCTTCTCAACAAGGGGAGGGCGATGGAGTCCCCACCACCAATGACAAAGAAGAAGGTCCAATAACTCATTCAAGGTCCAATTCAAGGTCCAAGATGCAAGCATTGATTCAAAATGTTTAAGAAGTTCAAGGAGGTTCACACGGGCTAGCAAGCCAAAATTTGCCCGGTTTTGTCCATGTCATTACTTAAGCTACATTGTGGCTCAAGTCATGAATTTTTGCATTTTTGGAATCCTCAAGAAGTCTACAATAAAGTCCAACCATTGATTTCAAATAAAGCACACAAGAGGATAGAAGATCAAGGAGTTTTCTCAAACCGGCTCGATTGGCTCCCAATTTACACGGATTAATGTTTAAGCTTGATTACCCCACTTAAACACATCATAACCTTAATTTCTTGGGGGGGGGGGGGCTTATACACACCGTAAAGTTACCCCCCCCATGCTTAAAACCCAAATCATGATCACTTTTGCTATGTTTAATTTTTGTCTAAAAAAACCGGCCAGCACATGCTTGAACCCCGGTTTGCCTGAACCGGTTTTCTTCTCACCAAAATGGCCGGCTCCTTCACTAGCAAGTTGATTGGCACACGTCCCAAGGCTTGGCACATGTCCCAAGGCTTCCTAGGAATGGTTGCTGCATAGAGAAGTTCAACCAATGGAAAGCAAAGGAGCAACAACTTGTCTCTCTTCTCTCATTGGCTAGCCGTAAAGGGGAACTCTACTTTTTGGCTGCTCACATGCTTCAAGCCTCCATTCCTGGTTGTATTATGCCTTAAGTGTAATCTATTTGATGTATAATAAGCTTAGACATAGTTTTACTTCATGATTTGATGTAATAGATTAGCTAAGTATTGCTAGTAAGTGTATTAGTGCAAACCAGATGTAATTAAGCACTTAACTCCTTTCCTCCCTAGTAAGGAAAGGGGGAAATGTGTGACTTGCTTGCTAGCTTGGCCATTTTGCTTCTTTCTTAAAAGCTTCACACAGCCATAGCTAGAAACATAACTCCTTTGAATGATAAAATCAGTTTGAGAGCATTTGCTTTCTCTCTTTCAAACTCTTACTTGCTTATCCTTAATTAGGCCAATTAAGGTGGTGTCCAAGTGAGTCTTAACATTGATTAAGTGATGATGCTGTATCTTAATCAAGATTAAGGGCCCTAGACTAAACATTGGTTGTGTTTCTGTATCCATTCTTTGAGTTTAGTTTATCCTATCCTAGTTTGAGCTACTTGAATTCTAAGTGAGATTATTAGCTAAAGTATTAAGTCAATCTCTTTCACTTAGCATATCCTTCATATACCCTTATTCTTCCACTTCTTTTACTCCCATTGTAACGCCCCCAAAATGCTAACGACATGATTACTGATAATTGCAGCGAAAGACTCAGTAAACGAAGGCGTTACCGCCGTCCTGATAAGGACAAGGCTTACTGAAACCATTTAATCTCACAACTCGTGTTTACAATCACAAAATCTAGTAAACTGAAACACTTCAAGATTGAAGTTCATAATAGTTTAACCATACCATGTACTAACTCACACCCATACCACACAAGTACTTGGCCCTAAGCTCGGTTCCAATATTCATGCTATGCTGAATCCACTGTGAGCATCTGATGACCTTCAAAAAGGCTTGCTAAAAGGAGGAATATGTGATACTTCATCACCTAAAATGGAAAACATGAAAACAATTCAAAAATATGAGCAAAAACTCAGTACATATATCCCTATATGTGTAAAATGACCATATAAACACTGGTGATGGGTACCCGTCTTTGCAATTCATTTAGTTGGCAATAAAAATAAAAATGAAAGTAATATGAAATTGAATTGCTCATTATTATCTGGATGTGAACCCCTTGCACTGATATGATCTATACTTAGGTGTACGCCCACCAATCCGATCAAGAGTTGGCCTGAAGCCGCGCGGGTAGATGATGGGCTGACGCCCTATAAATGATAACTGACGGGGTCACAAGTTAAATGGCAAATCACTGTATAAACTGATTCATTGATAAACTCATTAAGAGTTGTAACTTGATAAACATGATCTGCTTTATGAAGATACAGGCAATGGACGTACCTTGAGTCTTTAAAACAAAATGT
>JACYFF010003369.1:20334179-20377390 GCA_017589665.1 Selenicereus undatus
CAGCAGCATTTAAACAAATGCAAAATCATGAAAGTCATGGTCTTGATTAAACACCCATAACTCCAAACATCTCCAAACTCAATAAAAATTGCACATTAACTATCAATTTGATCATCCAAACATAACCCATAAAGAAAACAACCATAAAACTCAAGATAAAACAAGTTAGGGTTTGGGATATACCTCACTTTAAGCTTGAATTAGAGGAAGGAGGGAGCTGTTTTGAGTGAAGTAAATGGTTGGGCATGATAGCTAGAAGCAAGGGGAAGTCGGGGTAGCCGAGAAGTGGCTGGAAACCACCTAAAGTGGCGGAAGCTGCTGCCCCTGTTTCTGCTGTGAAGGAGAGAGGGAAAATGGGGGGATTGGTTTGTGTTTTGGGCTGAATATTTGTGTTTATAAAGTGCCACTTAGTAGGTACATGTGGCTGAAAATTACCCCCCCAAAAATTACCTTTTTACTAATTAAAATTGGGTGCTAAAATGAGTAATTAGTGAAATAACAAAAGTTAGTAAGGCTTTGGGCTTTTGTTTTGGGCCCAAAAAGCTAAATTGGGGCTTGAAAAATTATTTGGAGTGTTGAACAAAAATAAAAATTTGTATTGCTCGGAATTAAATTTTAGCGAAGATAAGAAAATAATTAATCACTAATTTATACTTACCGAGGCCTAATATCGATTCACCCGATATTTATTCAATCAACGAAACTTCGAATTAACAATCAATGAAACTTGAGTTGCAAAATGGTACCCAAAATGAATTATCTCCCAACCGGGAAGATTAAATACGATGAATGAATGTGGAAAATTTAAATAACATGATGGAACTCGTTAAATAAATAAATGGAACGTAATTGAATTTAATGAATATGATTTGGTGAAACAAATAACCATGAGTGATTAAGTCAATAAACATGGTAAAGTAATTGAATAAATATGATTAATGAAATAAATTAAAATGATTTAAATAACTAACTAAATAAATAAATATAGGTTAGGGTCTGGTTATTACACCCATATACGTCCATTCCCATGGCTTATACTTCACCAAAAGGCTTAGAATCAAAGCAAATATCAAAAGCCTTCAAATTGTGCAAAGTTAGAAACTTCAAGCTTCGGCCAGCAGCAAGTTTGCACGGCCTACCTGTGCTCATAGGCACGACCGTGCCACCCTTGGCCGAGTTATATCTTTGAGTTTTGGTTATTCTTTGATGTGTGTTAGCTTGGGTCGCTTCTTCCCTTGAGACATACATCAGGTTGAGACGGATCTTGGGAGTTGTCCTACGAGGTCCCTTGAGAGTTAGTGATTTTCTGCAATTCTTGCTCAAAGGACTTCTACAATATCGCAAGATTTGCAAAACATCAAATATGTTAGATTAATAAAAATATGTGAATCACAACTTAAGATTAATTATCGGGAGTTACTTACGTAGGATTCTTTTGATTTTCTATCAACTCAAGGTTTATGTGATTTGCCTCTGAGTCTGTGAGTGCGTGTGAACAACTCAATAATTGTGGGACCCGTCCCAAGTTCTTCACTTTACGTGTGAATTAAACAAATTTAGGAAAACACATTAAACACCACAAGGAAACAAATAAGTAAAACAACATTGTAAGATGTATGGTTTGATACCAAAAGCCTCCTATGCTCATGCATAGGGATCAAGTCGCAGGTATGAAGAGATGGTCCAAGACTTTATGGATCACCAAGCCGATTTTTTTGGGCTTTTTCACATAAGTTTTCGTATGATTCATTCGACCAATGCTTTTGGAGTCCTTTCCATTGATCATCACCGAGCCACTGAGACTTTTTGTTGTGCTTCCTTGGCTTGCCAAGGATGTCCCTCAAACGTGCATTGCCTCCATTTTTGAAATTCTTCCTGATGCGGTTCTCATAAATAAGATCCCAAGTGAACCACTTCTGCACATTAGAAAACAACACATACATCAAATAATGTCTTACAAATGAACCAGAGCCTTGTAAGAAGTCTTAATATGTAGCCACTTTACTTACCTTGAACTCTCCAAACCACAAATCTCAAACATGTCAAGGCACTTTTCCCCAAGTAGGACAAGGTGCATGATACTTGCCTTGGAAGATTTGAGAAATCCTACTAACAGTACCATCATTTGGAATGAACCTAATGCAGCAAAAAACATCAAATTAATGCAACACTACGCAAGATAATTGCAATTACAAACACATAACAACATTTCACCTACACGTTACCATTAGGCACAATAACTGTTTTTGTTCAAGTGCTTCCTTGACTAAGTTGCGGATCAGCATCTCCATTTCCAACGTTTTGTTGAGACTGGTAGGGTTAAGGTCGACGACGACGGGTTGGGGAGTAGGGGTGCTAGTGGTGGCAAAAGTTGTGTTGCTTGCAATGTTATAAGCACATTGTTGGTAATGAATGGTGGATTAGAGGTGTATGGCATACGAGGAGGTACCTGCCTCATAGGAACATTCCCAAATTGAGTTGGGATTATTCCTAACGCACCTGACATGTGAGGGGTTTGGGAGGAAGGTGAAGCAATATTGATTGCAGTAGGATGTTTACTACAACTCCTACGTCCTCTTCCTCGACCTCAAGTAGAGGATTTCCCTTGACATGGGATGGAATCCATACCTAAAGTGGTTCACAACAAACACAAACACAAATAACGATTGTATAGAGCAACAATTTAAGTACACAATACAATATGTTGAACAGCAAATACATTCGTACACATATAATAAAAGTATGAGTACACATGTGGGTTACAAGACTAAGTAATAAAGTACATGACATTTTATAAGCATTCAGTCGTCTGATTCATCTTTATCAACGTCCTGATCATCATTTTCATCATCATCATTGTTATCGTCTTCATCATCATATAAATGCATATCTCCCTCTTCATCTATTTCATTCCCATCAACCCACTCATCTTCTTCATCACTGTCATCCCCTTCTGCCTCATCTATGTTGTCATTCACTTGACTAAATGAAAAATTCAAATCATCATTAACTTCTTCCAACGGTACACATTCATCCACTAATGACGTAGGATAACATCATTCGTAGGTTCACCAAGTATCGCCATCACCGTTTGTTGGTAAGCAATAGATAGAGTGTACTGCACATCCACCCTAGCTCTTAGTTTGGTTGGTATGACCACAAGTCAATTGGCTTTACCCCTTGAGGGATCTGGATGTGGCATAAAGTATACTTGTGATGTCGTGTTAGGGAAGATGAATGGATCGTACCTTTTGTAGCTCCTTATATGATAAACCTCAACAAGTTTGCTTAATTTATGAGATCGTGTCCCACGATTCAATGTGGGATCAAACCACTCACAAGTGAATAGCAGACATCTTTTAAGTGGTTCACCTATATACACTAGTTCGATGATATCTTTCAGTACACCATAATAATCATTTTCAATATCACGTTCCCCGGTCCCACTTACACTAACACCACAATTATAAGTTTTCTTCCCAACACTATGGGCTTCTATATGGAATTTAAATCCATTAACTCTGTATGCAGTCCACGTTGACATATTTCTATTAGGCTTCGTAGCTAATTGTGTCAAGCACCAATGTTTACGACTTTTGAATAGTTGAATGTAATGTACCTAACATGACACACAATGTGGTTTTCGTTAATACAATGGCCTCAATTGCGTTGTAATATTTATTACTAAGGAATTTCAGTTACTTACATTTTGACTAAACCAATTCGCGAAATGAGTTTCAATGATCGTATTAACATCAGCATCAGTAAGATGGGGTTGTGCATTTTGGACTTGTTCTATAAAATTTCTACGCAATTGTGGGCACATTGTAAACAAAGTTATCTTTTGAGAAATATGAATGTAGGGATAAATTGCTACGTCAATGGAACATTCACCCAATATAAGGCTTAACTTCATCAGAATTTAGTAGCATATGAAGATGTGCAGTAATATATTCAGCATATGTGAGATACCTTGATCTTTCCTTCCCAATAGTGGTCCCTTGTGGTTCAAACACAAAGAGAGTTTGAAAATGACTATTATGCTCATCGCCATACTCATTTCTTTGACATCCACTACGCATGGAAGGCACATTACAATCGAACTAATAGGATGCAAAGAATGTCCTTTCAGCTTCTAAGTAAGCTTTTGTTATTGATCCTTTAGGATATGCTTGTTGTTTAATCCTTCTTTTCAACCGACCGAAGTACGTAACATATTACAACAACAACAACAACAACAAACTCCCAATGTGGGTCCCGCTTTCGCGGGGTCTGGGGAGATCCAGCTGTAGGCAACCTTACCTCTACCGGTATTCCTACCCATAGAGAGGTTGATTCCAAAAGACCCACAAAAATAGTTTTGTGAAAAAGGTTTGAAGAAGTACGTAACATATTAATATCAAGTAATTGTTGTAAACACCTCCATACATTCCCTAGTTTTTCAAACCTAATTTAAATTAATATAATTTATGTTGCCTCTCAAATGGATACATCCATCGGTACTGGACAAAACCACCAAGTTGTGCCTCTTTTGCCAAATGCACCGGCAAGTGCTGCATCAGATTAAAGAAGCCTATAGGAAATATCGTCTCCAACTTATAGAGAGTAATGGGAATGTTTTGATGCATTTCCTTAAGCACATCCTCCCGTAGTGTTGTGAAGCACAAATTCTTAAAGAACTAACTTAACTCAATTAGAGGTTTTCAACACATCATCCGGGAGAGCACCAAATGTAATAGGCAACAATGTCTCCATGAACACATAACAATCATGACTTTTCACGTTGCTGAACTTTGCCTCATTGGGGTCGATAATATTCCTCAAATTGGAGCAATATCCATTAGACATGTTGAATCCCTTAACCTATTCACACAACTCTCTTTTTTTATCTACAGTGAGAACGAACTGCGGTTTTGGTTTTAACTGTTCTGCTATTAGGACCTCACCGCAAATGTAATTCTTCTCTATCCCAAATATCTGCAACATCCATTCTTGATTTGACATTGCCCTTTGTTTTCCCATAAACATCCATCACACTGTTAATGATGTTCTCTAAGAAGTTCTTCTCTATGTGCATCTCATCTAGATTATGATGGAGCAATTGGTGTTGCTAGTAAGGGAACTCCTAGAATATACTCTTCTTTCTCCAATTATGCTCATTCTCCTTAAATCCCGGTATTTGAAAATCACCATATGTCGTTATCATTGGATAGTGTTCCACCTCAGCGTAAATTTCTTCCTCACTTATGCCGCGAGGAGGACCCCCAGTAATAGTTCTGCCTTTTCTAAAGGAAGTTATGTTTCTGGTAAATGCATGATTCCTTGGTAAAAAAACACTAATGACAATCAAACCACGAAAATTTACCTCCATTCCTGAGTCTTAAAGCCTTTTGCTGTGTCATATATACTAGACATGCCAATTGACCACTAGTGCTCCATCCAGATAACATCCCATATGTCGGGAAATCATTGATGGTCCACATAAATGCAACTTTCATTTGAAATATTGTAACCATAGATATGTCATATGTTTTAATCCCAAAATCCCACAACTCCTTCAACTCATTAATAAGCAATTGTAAATATACATCGATTTTGTTCTTGGGATTTTTAGGGCTGGGGATTACACAAGTGTGGAACATAAATGGTGTGGTCATACACATTTCAGGCAGAAGGTTATAAGCCGTAACCACTACCGACTAAATGGAATAAGATCTTGAGGACAATGTATAAGGATTAAATCCATCAGCACATAAACCAACCCTAACATTTCGAGGCTCTGCCGCAAAATCGGGATACTTGTTATCGAAATGTTTCCATGCTGCGCCATCTGATGGATGACATAAAACACCGTCCTCCCATCAAATGTTCATAATGCCATCTCATGTGCTCTGTCGTGCTTCTTGATGCATACAACCTCTGCAGTTGAGGTTTAAATGGTAAGTAATGCATCCTTGCATATGGCAATGGACTTTGACACCTTTACTACGACCTTTGCCTTTTCCATATCGAATGCTCGCAAAACTTGAATGTATCGAGGTTTGAGTCCTCCTTAAAAATGAGGATACACCCTTTACGACAACAATCAATGTGTACCACATCGTTGCCGAGATCTTTAACAAGCTTCTTCGTCTGACCATAGTTGTTTGGAACACAATTATTAGGAGGACACATCTCTTTCATTAACTGAACAACTTCATTGAAAAAATTTCATGGCATATTACAATCATACTTGATACTCAATAGTCGAACAGCAGCAGAGAGCTCACTATGGGTTGAAAAACGATCATATATGCGTTGTTGAGCAACTTGAACTCTATTGTAGAATGGTTCTAAAGAACTGCTTCCCTCCTTAACCCTTACCTTTGGATTTGCCAATACAGCATCACCAATCATGTGCTCCATATGATATACGTAGCATTCACTGTGCACATAATTTATATGACTTGAGCCACCAGCTTTGCCCATTTCTCTAGTAGAATATCCAAAATTATATTATTGAGATTCTACTTCTCCATGACTTATCCAATACTAATATCCTTTTACAAAATGCTTATACATCAGGTGCATCTTTACCTCATGGGATGTTAAGTACACTATATTTTTACGTTTCGAAAATGGACATCTATATTTCCCCCCACTTCGGAAGTCTGCTTGCCCACGTGCAAATGCATCAAATGTATTTATCCTGTTTAGAAATTCTTCTCTATAAAGCACTACTATCAGGTAATAATCTATTATACATCCACGAACGATGTGGTCGGTTAACCATATTCTGGTCAAGCAATAATATTCATAAACTCGTTGAATTAGTGTTAATTTCAATTTGCACAATAATATTTAACATCATGTCTCACTTATGTATTACACATATTTGTTTACTAAAAAATATATATAAATACATTGAAGTAGTATTAATTTCAATTTACAGCAAATCGTTGCAAATCACTCACTAAAACTCCCACAAATTTTACAATATTCCTTTACACATATTTCAACTCTTTCAAATCATCCACTACAACTCCAATAAATTTTCAAATAATTAGTTCACATAAATTTTTATTTCTACCAAATCTTCTCTTACAAATAAAACTACTAATCTCATACAATCCTAAACCCTCAATCACAATAATGCATGATTTCATCCAAATTGAAGATATTACTCAATACACATCTAACAACTCAACGTAAATATACACTAATAATACATTTTCAACTACTAAAACCATAATTTGTAGTAGTTAAAACTAAATCTAGAGTTAGAAAATTCACCCAGGTGAGTGAGGTAAGAAATTGGGGAAGAAGGCGGCAAGCGGTTGTGGGCTGACTGGTGGCGCGACCAGCGACGACAGGGGGTTGGCAGCGGGCCGACGGCGGGGGGGCTGGCTGCTGCTCTCGCACTCACTCTCTCTCTCTCTCCTCTCCGGTGTGGGTCGCGAAATGGGCTCAAAAGAAACCAGATCTGGTTTCTTTAAATAGACTGGGCGACGAACGGGGATGGCAACGGAAATTCCGTCACCCACTTAAAAAAATTTGGGTCCTTAAAAAAAAATTTACTTTTTTTTAGCGATGGATTTTCCATCGCCACCCAAATTTTCTAAAAGGGGAGACGGAATTTTCGATGCCATATCATTCCAGATTCTATATTCTAAATTTTTTGGCTTTCGATTGCCATTTCTGTCGCTATTGGCGACATGGTGTTATTCTGTAGCTTATTTCCGTCGTTATTTTACTCTTTTTTAGCAGTGAGAGAGATAAGAAATTAGCATGGTCTTCACTTTTTTTGTACTCTTACCCAAACAGCATACTAGAGACGTTGTTGTTAGCTTGATTGATACAATCTAGTGTTGATTGGTTTTTACCTTTCAAGGTGAGTGTCTCCTCCTCCAGTACTAGGCATTTGCTTAATACTTTTGACCCTGGAACCCAAACTCTCTTTTCTTTTATATAGTGAGCTTTAGGGAAACCATAAGAAGGGAAGTTGTCTACTTGATGGAGAACTATCCATTGAGAGTGCATGGGTAAGACTTTATGAAGTAGTCCTTCCAGTATCCTTTCTTGGTTGCCGTTTTTCAAGCTTGCTCTTTTCGTTGAGCCTCAACTGTCTCTTTAGGAATGGGTTGGTACCCTAGCCAAAAATTATAATGTTCCTGTTGGGTCAACAGAAATGTGGTCTAACCTTATGCTTTCGGTACATGCACTGCTAATCCTGGGAAATATCCACATCTTCTGACAATGACGTTGACATTTGGGTCTGAGTAAGGATTAAAGTTAAGGGAGCTTGATCCTTTATAGGGTTGCTATTGTTTCAAAATTGTTGAGTTGTTCACCATTTCTGCTATGCTCTACTTCTAATATCGGCTCTTTGTTAGTAATAGTGGCACATAGATTGCTGGTTTCAATGGTGACCACTTCTTCCTTTATCAGGATTTTTACCTTCCGATGTAGTGCGGAGGGGACTGCCTAATGGTCAAGGAGACATGGGCGTTCTAAGAGCAGATTAAAAGTAGCTGGAATGTTCTGAACCTAAAATTTTGTATTCTTCTCGCTGGGATCCATTATCAATGGGAAGGAGAATAGTGCCTAGAACCAATCCCGTTGAGTAATCCTATGCTTAAAGATGTGTTAAAGGGCTTGAGAGCTAACTTTCCTTAATTCCCAGCCTTTTTATAGTCCTCCACAGAAAACATTCATAGCTAGCCCATTATCCACCAAGGAAAGAGGTACATGTTTCTGAAGAGATGTCACAGTCAAATATAAAGCATTGTTGTGGGTTGTCCTCCTAGTGGAACATCCTCACTATCGAAGGTTATATGCCTTTTGTGGTAGTAATGGAGGCTATTATTTGCTCAGGTGTCGTGTTAGGTGATAGGTCTATCTTATTTTGTTCATCGATTAAGAGTTACCTGTGCTTTTGTGAAGTCACTATAAGCTGTCGAGTGGCTACATTAGCTTTAAGTTTCTTCAACTGTGTTAACACAGGGATGTCTTCTTTAATCTTTGTCCCTTTTTCTTTTTCTGTGGCCAGCTATGGGTCATCTTTGGCTTTATACTGCCCAGTTTTTTTTTTTGTGAGACATTAGACCTTGCCTTTATCTTCTTCCACTAAAGAGGCCCCCTTGTCATTTTTTCCTCAGAAGTTTCCATCATTCTCTTCATCCACCCAAAACTCTTCTTGAGCTTCATGCACAACTTCCTCGTCATTTTTCCATAAGCCACAGACTTCTGACTGCCATGCAAAGAGGTAGACCATAGGCTTTGGTACGCCAATGCTTTGTTTGTAACCCAAAGGGCCCCACATCTTGGGACTAGTGCTGATAGTAAAGATCATGGTCTCCAAGTGGGTTTTTGCTATTGTTAGGCTTCTGAGTAGCCTTAAGCAAAGGTAGTTGTCCTAACTTGAATATTCGCTCTAAGCTATTCTTGAAGGTCCAACAATTCTCAGTGTCATGCCCTTGAGCCCGATTATATTTCTTGTATTTGAACATATCAAAGTTCTTTTCTTGCCTTGTTACTACGGACTCTGGCTTGATTTAAGGGAGATCAATCTTTCCCTTTGCTAGCAGCTGATGTATGGCCTAGGGATAAGTACTCCCCGTAAGAGTATACTCCATGTATCGATTTATTGTATGAAGTTCTTTGTTAGAAGAACTGTCGATTTCCTTTTTAATTCTGGTAGTTATTTTTCTAGCCAGTTTTAGTAGGTGTCTCACTAGCTAGCTTCTCCTCTACTAAAGCTTGTACATTCCTCAGTATGGAGAAAATCTTAATGGGAGTAAATTATAGGTGCTACCTTCGTGTAGGTTATAAGTTATTAACGAATAACCTCACTTGATAAGCTTTAGAGGTTTGGCCCACCATGTGAGTGGCCCTAGCCTTCCATCTAGCAAGATAGTTACAAAAACCTTCTTTTTCCTCTTGCTTAATAAGCTCTAAGTCCCTAAGAGTGATTGAGATGTCAGTAGTGTATGAATATAGAAGCAAGAACTCTCTGCATAGATCCTCCTAATTCGTGACTTTTCGTGGGTCCATCCTCATCAAAGGTGCAAGGGAATATAAGGTGAAAGATGTCTTTGCCAGTTCCTTTAAAAGTCATGACACTGATAAAGTTACTTATATGATGTTTAGGGTTTTCAGTTCTATAAAATTATGTCTGGCATAATAAACTTAGGAGGCAGATTCCTTTTCAAGATATTGGTGAATACTGCATAATCATTAAAGCAATTATTCAACATAAAGCATTCTTTCAGCAACTGCTTCATATGATCCACCTGGGAATCCATTGGAGGAGCGCTTTTTTGCTCCTCTTCTCCATTTTTCACTGCTTCTAGGTTTTCCCTCTTATCCTCCCCCTCTTTTTCATCCTCAACTTCTTTACCCTGGGGTTCTTTATTACGGTCTTGGGGTGCAACGACTATTACCTCGATCTTTTTGTCAATTTCATCCATCCTAGCCTACACCTGTTCTAGCATCTTCAGGATTTGGGTTATCTCATGACTATTTTCTAATCATTAGAATTGGGGTTATGTTGGATCTAGATCTGGGCTTTATCCTTAACCCAGTAGGCAGAGTTTCTCTAGCTTGCTCTGACGACAAAAGTCTCCTGGCATGTAGACTCCGTTGTACACTTTCTTTGTCTTCCTTATCTTAGTTGACAATGTAAAGGGCTCAGGACTAGCTCATATGGATTTTTTTTTTCCTTAAAGCCCTTACATGAACCATGCTAAATCATGAATCTAATTCTAATAATAAGAGCCCATAATACAGCTTCGTCCATCAATCTTGACCCTAAAGGGACATCGACTCGACTTAACCTCCTAATTGGACCCCAGTTGGGTTCTAACCAGGCCCAAAACTTATCCTCTGTTACTTTGACTCTTCACTGAATTTCATGCGTGTAGCCTAACAAGCTCTGCTGCTAAACCTTGATGGATCCCAACTGGGTTCTACTGTGCTTGATATGGATATAATTCAATTCTTAGTCACAGACTGCCAACTCACTCCCTTTTTTTTTTTTTAGGATCCAGACCAGGAATCATTCTTTTGACCAAAATAGACACTCTAAAATGGAGTCAAAACATTTTCGGATTTTGTCAAGAGTCCTTTTAGGACTCAAGTGGCCCAGAAACAGCTTTGATTCCTAACCTAATTCCTAGACTCAATTTTCCCTAATCTAGGCTTTCCTAAGACTCATAGTATTAAAGCATAGTTCTTTGAGATAAAGAAGTTAAATCATACAAGGAGATGTTGCATTGTATTCATACATATGAGTTCCAACCTAAACTAGAGTTGTATGTCACAGAGGTTTCAGGATCGGTTTAGAACAGTCTTTCATGACCAAAATGCTTTATACGCCATTTATAGGGGTGCATGGTAAGACTGGAACGTTTCAATTTCTTTCCCATATCATATGTGTTGGGAAAGTATGTTATGAGTCGGTAAAGCGGTTGCCTGCTCCGTTGAAAGTCTAAATGGACTCACTGAGTGACCAGCTACTTTCTTGAGAAATAGAATCAAGGTTCGGCCTAGAGATGTTGTTGCTCCCCGACAAGCAGCATCTTATGATGCTAGAGTTCTTAATACTAGTATAATTAAGATAATTTCTGTGCTAAAGTTCGATTCTCGCCCTCGTAAAAAAGCACCCCTAGTGAAGTCGTACACAGTAAGGATCCACCTGCCCAAGGGTACGATCCCATACGAATGGTTGGGCTTATTTACTGGGTACTATACATTTTTATAGAAAGCAAATTTAAAATTTTGATAATTATTTTTTCACAGAAAATGGTAAAAAGAACTGGGCTCACAGAAACATAGGAAACTGGGTCTTAGCCTTGACCATGGAACCCAGTCGAGTTCCTTAAGTAAGGTCAGGTCTAGCTTCCTGGCACGAGCTCGTTCGACTGCCTTAGCCTAGCCTAAAATTTAGGTGTAGGGCTTATCTAGGAACTCGGGCCGGTTCCTACGCTAGACCCGAAACTTGATTCTAGTCTAGGCAGATTCCGCTGCTAAGGTTTGAATGTGTTTTCCCAAATTCAACAATGCTGAAGTAGATACCAGATTAGATATTAAAGGAAAAAAAAATCACTAAAATTTAAGTAATAAAGTCGCCAATGAGTTTCGGAGAAATTTACAAATTATAGTACCTTTTTGATGCAAATCACACTAATGGGGGCAACCAAAAGGACACCAAAGAGACATTGAAGGGACAAATTGATGCTGCTTTAAAGAGGATTTTGCAAAGGCTCGCAAGCAATCTCTAGTGTCAGGACCATCCTAACTCTTGGGTCTTGAAACGAGGTTCAAGATTCAGGGACGATGGTAAAGTGATGTAATGGGATGTATCTCATCAATCACGATCATCACTGATGGTCTCTACTAATCAACACAAGAAATTAAGACTTAATCACACCAACATACATTCATACAACAAATTAGAATCATTCATTTAATCAAAACACAATGTTCAAAAAATGACCAAAAGAAAAACCGTTCACATTGTTGCAGTGGGCAGGGATGAAACTAACTAAAGATTATATCTTTACCAAACTGCGATTAATCAAATAAAACAAGTCAAGGGAAAGGAGAAAAGTTTATAAAACTTGTCCTCAAGATGACCCTACCTGAATCTTTAAGGAGCCCAGGAAATTGATCCTACATGGGATTAGTGTTTGGTTTCCCTCTCTAAACACTTATTCGTACCGTTGAAAAAGCGATCCTAGATTCTCTTCTCCTTTTTCTCTCACTTTGTTTGCACTTCTCAATGGTTATAGGGCAATTTGCTCTAGTGATTTTTTGGTCCTCTCCAACCAGTGGGTCAACCCCATTTTTATTACTGTTTAAGGCGGCTACGTGAATAAGCTTATGAAGGGGAGACCTAGTCTTGCTCTCATTAGTTGGACTTGAAAACCTAGTTTTAGTGGGGGTGTATCTGACTTAATCTAATAAGAATAGGTCTCAACAAAGGAGAGAAAACGAACCCCGATTATGTTCTCCTCATGAGGAACTCAACTGTGTTCACTCTGAGACTGGCCCATTGAGCCGGTTTCTCCCCTAGACTTAATTTGTTTGAGATTTTCTTTCTGATTACTACTCTACTAGGCCTTGAGAATTCAAAAAGGTACATTAATTTTGTGATTAGGCTTACTAAAATAAAATGTAATTTTTAGGCATCTACATATCCACGCATGAATCCATTAAATCAATCCATATGCTTAAACTGGCCCAGTCTAGGAAAACCAAAGCAAGGTCATGCTTAACCCATATATAGGTTCACGAGTCATATAAGCCACGCTTAGACCCAACTTAGGCCCACAGGTTCACTGTCTAAGCCCAACTTGTAGGTCAGTCTATGGTAAGGCCCGATTTCATTTAAAACTAATAGCGCAAATCCAACTTCTGCAAGGCCTTGACGACCTCCTTCATACCATAACCAATGATATTGACCTTCCATGTATATTCTTTACATAAAAAACATTCAACTCCTCCAAATTGATACCTCATTTATCAGAATAGGGAAGACTAAGGAGATATACTTGCGGAGTCCATAAACTAGGAGACTTCTATCTGAAGAAGATTCTGAAGAAACTCCACTTGCTAGGTTAATGTCAAGGTTGAGATCCAAATCAAAGTCCAATCCCTCACCAATTCTAGTGGTAGGGAGTAACAGGATCACTCAACTTATGAAGATGGTAGAGGATGCTCATTACAATACAGAAGACTGAAAAGAAGATAAAACTCATGGCCACTACACGACAAACCCTCCTCAAGGATTACAAGCGAGGGATGCCACTAACATGCTCCACCGCCCTTTTAATGAGATGACTATCACTTGTTTTGATTTCGATGTGCTGACGGTTCTTGGTTTCACAGGAGACCCATTACTCTATTAGGAGTATTTTTCATTTTCATCGTGATCAACCCTTTCATCTATTTGGGCCAATCATAGGACCTATTCATCTTAGACATTACTTCTCATGTAGTGTCCTAAAGGATTTAGTGAATGATGATAAGTGGTGGGACTAACACTTCCTAGATGAACAGTCCAGGCTAATTCATATTTTCCTTCTCATCATGACTATCTTTGTCGATCTCGACAACGGCTTCCAGTTCCACTACTTAGTCAACTTAATTAGCTTAGATAGGGTAATTTATTTAAACTCGGGAGTTCTCGCATATTCCCCCTTAATTCACATAATGCACTAAGGTGTCCAGAAGGTTGAGCAGACTCATAGGGAGCAACGTACAAGTATGCCCCTTGGGGGTATATGGATAGTTATTAAGGTAGGATTCTTCTTCCTTCTCTTCTATTTTGTTCTTTATTGGCAAGACCTAGCTTCGCTATTTTGTGTAGCTCTAGTTTTACGTCTATTTCCCAGCTTTTTCATCGGGATCTCAAGCGCATGCGAATTTCTTTCAATGGTTTCGTGGACAAAGCAAAACCAAATCAGGAAGTAGTTTAAGTCAGGAGATCTTCAGCATTTTCGTGCAATTATTAATGCTCCAAGAACATCAAAGTCCTTTTTATTTTATAAAATGATTTAGCGAAGGAGTTTTCCTTCTACTGAATTTTCTCTTTTTTGTAAGCCAACTTTCACACATGTAGGAACATGTTCTTCCTCTTGAAGTTGAAGCAACTCAGTTTTATACCCAACGCATGATCCTAATTGAAGGACCCTTTGGCTTTGTCTGGTATTTGGGTGAGTGAGTTGCTCCCTAATTTGTTAGTCTATGTCTGATTTCATTCCTCAGGACCCTCCTTGGTCTATGTTCTATATGAGGGAGCATTCCCATGAGAACATGGTAGAGATGAAGCAGGGCATTCGCTTTATCAACTATATAGATTATCCAGGCGACTGTAGGGCTTATCTCGGCTGCCTCATGACCCACTTGGTATGTGTACTTTTTACTCTTATGCATTTGGCTTATTGTTGACATCTAAAATCCTTGATTTGTAGGCAACGACTGCTAAAGCTACTATCTCAACCCTAAACATTGAGATGTCCAGAGAAGGATGAGACGCTACTTATGTGGAGACTCCATTAGTCCCTAGACTGGAATGTCCGAAACTTCTATTTCCTCTATCTTTACCGGGGTAAGTCTGTTGCTTACTTTATTTTTAAGTTGGTCAGCAACCGTTCTAACTCTTCCTTGTCTCTTTAATACAATCGCTAGTAATCGGAACTGATAGTACGCCAATATATTCCTTACAGAGGGCGTTTGTGAACTTTTTCTCCTGTCACCATCCCAAGTTGATAAGGTGAGATTTTATCCTCAAACTGAGGTTATATTTTATCTTCCCTGGTTAATTTTATTTCATCAATTCTTCTTCATCTATGGTGCAGGTTCAAGAGGAAAATATTCGACCATCAGGGTCCCATGCTTCTCAATTTAGAAGATGTTCTTCTGCCTAGGCTCAAGATGTTCTTGAGTCTTTCCGTGCTCAAGGTGGGTGCCCTCGTCTAGAGTCACTGTTAGACGTGGAGCCGCTTCAGATTTACAATACTGCAGATCCTTATGCTTTGTCTACTTTGTTAGGGGAGCTTTATGTGCCTCGCATTTGATGCATAATGATCCTCCTTGCCATTTTTGGGCTCCGAGGGCAACCCTCGTACTGATGTGAGTACCACTCGTGCTTTGGTTGATTGTAGATATGCTTTGAGCTATGCTAACTACCTCTTTGGTGGAAGTTGCAGTGGGTTTGTAGATCGTCAGTGGAAGAAGTTTGCTAGGTCTATGTTTGATGCTTTTGACTATGACCATGTAATTTTTTTCACTTTTCATTCAATGCTAATACAAGAAAATTTTGTGCATGTTCATACTAACTCTAATGCACATTAGCCCCTGGTCACCCCAAGAATAAAAATACTTCCAAAACAAAGGACGTAGAAGGTAATTGGAGGGCACTGGAGTCGTGAGTAATGATCCAACATGTTATTAAACAATAACCATTTTACAAACAGCTGAAATTTGCAAGCTAAGCCTGGATTAAATGAAGCAAAAAAAATAAAGAAATGAAAATGGAAGTGGCCTAGTAACAGCCCAGGGTGTCGGCCGGTCCCTTTATTGGGCAGACCCTATTATCGAATTTGCTTAATTTGCTTTGTCGAGTCCAAATTGAATTTGATATCCCCCAGCATAGCCATGAAGTTGGCCAATAATAAGGTCTATTTGGAATTGGCTAATGCTGTTGTCACTATAAATTAAGCCTTCCTATGCTCCGAATTTTCATCAATTCAGAGTAAGGTTATTTAAAAAAATAGTTGTCATGAAAAAGTTGAATTCTTGCCTTCTCTCCCTTGATTTTGCCAACAAACATGACCATAATAGCTCTCGCCTAGGCAGGCTTCTTAGCTTACATCAAGTTAAAATTTCCTAGGAATTTCTTAGAGTTGCTACACCTTCCAGAATCCCAAATTTCATGTCTCCCACTTTGGAAATCGTGAACTTTGCCCATTAGTGGAGGAATTTCGTGTCATCCTTGGCTTTCCTCATTATTGTCCTCCTGTCTTGTCAACCACCTCTAGTAACCTTTCTTCTTTCTATCATCGTTTCCTGGGTTTAGATGACGAGAGTGTGACCACCATATTGTTCGGGGTATGAAGTAGACTTTGTTGCCCTAATTTCTTTTCTACAGAAGAATGATCGGTCCATTCTTATGTCTTCTTGGTCCATTCTTATTCATTGGTGGTATGCCGAATTGAGGTCTTGCAGCTTTACTAAGTGCGATCGAGAAGATGCATTGTGACAGGACTCCTGCGCCCCTTGTTGTTGAAACTATCTTATGTGTAGACTGAGTCCATCATCATCTAGATCAGTTTTTCTCGGGTAGCCCATCATTGCTGCATGTATCCTCTATGTGCTGGAATCAGTTAGCTTTTTGGCCACTCTTTGCTTTCTTTTCTTTTTTTTTGTGACACCATCCGGTGTTTGGACCCTACTGATTTTTTTTTGTTGGCGTGGTAACCTAGCTACTGGAGCATATGAGGTTGATAGATATCCCTAGAAATATGGATACATGTCTTACCACACAATTTTGCTAAGGAAGGAGACTATATAACGATCAATCTAAGGCTAGCTAGATCAGCTTCCTGGAGAAATATCCTCCGTTTCGTTGGGTGTTTCGTTGGTGGCACATACGACACTTTTGTCTCTAATCGGGAGACATTTGCCTACGTTCAGCTTCTTGGCTTGTTTGAGGGAACCTATTACTTTTCGGCTCGACTAATGAGGCAATGCAGTCATAGATCATGCATCCTTGCAGTGGACTATTGCTTCCCCAAAGTTTGCGGGAGCGAATATTCTCATGTTAGGTTTCGGAAGAACTATTGGCTTGGCCTTCCCGTCGCTGTAGTGTCATCTGCCCCACACTGTCCACATGTCTCTCACCAGTATCTGGAGTGGATGACCAAACATGATGCTAAGGTGAGGAAGGCAATTTGTGCTAACCTAATCTCGATCAAGACCGAGAAATAAGATGATTGGTCTGAAAATGAAAAGAAAAGAACAAAGGATCCTACCTCTCCGACGACATCCTCCCCTCCCCCCCGGGCCTGGTTCTGAAAAAGTTAAAGAAGGATTAGGAGTCTAAGCTTTACGTCTTATATGTTTGACTAATAAAGTTTAGTGCTTTTCCGTAGTAAAATGCTATAAGGATTTTTTATTTCGAGTCGTATGCTCTTATAATTTTTGATGGTAATAAAAGTGTTGAATTTTGCACTAATTACCATAAAACCCCTTACTTCATACCTTTTTTGCTTGGACCCGCTTTTCTGTGCCCAAATAACTTTTTGGATTTGGTTGGGTGGGGTCAGTTAAGGCTTCCTATGTATTCAAAATACAGAATCAAGCCTTCGTAGTTGATTGCACTCCTTTTTTTCTCAAGCCGTAGACGGGCCTTGTCAACTTATTATGAGCTCAGCTAACAGTTAGATGTGGACTTTCATGTATAATACTTCTTTAATTTATTGAAATTAGTATGCTGAGTATGTTACTCTCCATTCATATCCATAAGTTTCACAGCTCCCCTTGGTAGTGTGGTTTTTACGATGTATGGTCGTAACTAGTTGGGCCTAAATTTTCTCCTTGGATCCTATATTGGTGCCCTTATCTGGACGTTGTGTAATGCTCTTAACCTCCTCTCATCTACCATTACCAATTCTTCATACCGGGCCTTCATCCATTCCAACTCTGGAATTTGGCTTTGAGTAATCACCCTAAGTGAGGGTATTGCTATTTCTATTGGCAACACTGCTTTTATTCCATACACAAGAGAGTACGATGTTGCACATATGGAGGTCTGGATTGATGTCCTATACCCCCACAGGGCAAATGGGAGTTTATGAGGCCAATCTTTATAATTCTCCACCATTTTTTCAATTATCCTCCAAATATTTTTGTTGCGAGCTTCGACTGTTCCATTTACCCAAGGGTGGTATGGTGATGACTTATGATACTTAACTATATACTTTTCATATATAGTTGCGACTTCCTTTCCGAAGTTTCTTCCTTCATCACTATTACTTTGTGTGGAACCCTATGCCTACAAATGATGTTGTTGAGGACGAACTTTGTCACATGTTTAGAAGTAATTTTTGTATAAGAGGTCGCTCTACCCATTTTATGAAGTAGTCAATTTCTACAAGCACATATTCATGCCCCTGGATCCCTTATTGGGTAAGTTTTCCGATTATATCGATCCCCTACACAGAGAAATGCCATAGAGAGCTTAAAATCGAGAGGAAGGAAGAAGGTTGATGTTGTAAGTTAGCATACACCTGGCACTTGAGGCACCTTCTTACACATGCATAGTAATCCCCCTCCATTATGAACCAATAATACCCCAGCCTTTGAAACTTTTCCGCTAACATTCTCCTATTAATGTGTGGTCCACATTCCCCACCATGAACTTCCTTCATGATCTCATAAGCCTCATCCTGGGTTACACAAAGTAAGTTTATGTCTATGTCTATTTTCTTATGTATTCTCCCTTATCCTCAAAGTATTGTGAGGCGAACAACCTTAGCACTTGCTAGGCTTTTGGGGAAGATCCTGGTGGATATTCCTTCTTGGTTAGGTATTGGAAAATATCATAGTATCGGCCATTGAGGTCGACATTGGACATTTTGGTGGTATAGCACTCCGCCGGTTTGCTCATCCTTTCCAATGTTATCGACATTAAATGGTCACCCGTAGGATTGTTAATCATTGAGCCCAATTTCGCCAAGGCATCTATAAACTAGTTGCCTTCTCATGGGAGATAATTGTATGTAATATGGGTGAAATGCTTGGTGGCATCTACAAAGTAAGCTTGCTATGGTGCAAAGGCTTCACTTCTTAGCTTCTATTTCTGGGATATTTGATTAATTATTAAATTGGAGTCTCCGTGTACCCACAACTTTTTGAACCCCATCTCCACGGCATCCTATGACATAATGATGCAAGCTTCATATTCTGCTATGTTGTTAGTAAACGCGAAGTCTAGTTTAACTAAAATAGGAATATGTGCTCCTTCCAGTGATACTAAGAGGATGCCTATCATAAATCTTCTTTGATTGGAAGCCCTGTCAAAGTACATTGTCTATAGATCTTCCACTCGGAGGATTTCTTAATTGGACAAGTCAATATGTTCTTCCCGCTGGGCTTCTATCGGTAAATCCACCACAAATTCAGAAACAGCCCTTCCCTTAACGGACTTTTGCGGCATGTAATGTAGGTCAAACTTTGACAACATTACATTCCACCTAGCCACCTTACCGCTTATTATGGGTTGTTGGAGCAAATATCTTATGGGATCCATTGGAGCTACCATATGTACCGTATGGGTCAGCCAGTAGCACTTGAGCTTCTTGGTTGCCCATACTATTTCCAGGGTATTTTTTTCTAGGGTTGTATAGCGGATCTTGTATGCGAGGAACTTTTTTCTTATGTAGTAAATGACACTTTCTTCTCCCTCTATTTTTTGGCTTGCATGGCGCCCTTGGCAGTGTCTGTCATTGTGAGGTATAAGATTAAAGGAATGCTTAGTTGCGAGCTATTAGAACAGGTAGATTAGATAGATACTCTTTGATTTTATCGAATGTCCCTTAATAATCCTAGTCTCGTCTAGTCTCTATTCATTTCTTCAATTTCGTGAAGGGAGCTCGCATACCATTATCCACTTTGATATGAAGCGACTAATATATTGCAGACAATCCTCGTATCTTCTTTTCTGCCTTTGGTGGCTGCATTTCCTATATTACCTTAATTTTGAAAGGATCAACCTTAATTTCTCGAAGACTGACAACATACTCACACAACTTGTCTAAGGTGACTCCAAATGCGTATTTTTGTGGATTTAAGAGCAATGTTTTATTTCCTAAGTCTAGAGAAGAACTTCTGAAGAGCTTAAACATTATCATCCGTCTGCTTCGACTATATGATCATGTCATGCACATAAACTTCGACCTCCTTGTGCATTAGGTTGTGTAGCAATGCAGTAGTTGTCATTTGATAGGTAACCCTAGCACCTTTTAATCTAAAATGACATCATAATTTAACAATAGGTTCCCTATGAGGTGATGAAAATAGCTTTTGTTTCCATATCTTCTAGTACCATCTTGACATGATTATAACCCGTATATCCATCCGTAAAAGAAAGGAGAGTTTGATAAGCAATGTTATCGACCAAAACATCTATGTGTGGCAGTGGAAAATCATCTTTTGGGTCTGCCTTATTGAGGTCCCTAAAATCTACACATATTCTTACTTCCCCTATCCTTCTTTGGGACTGGTACAACATTTGCTACCAACTGTGGGTAGTGCAGTACCTTCATGATCCAATTGCTTCTGCACCTCTTCTATTATTTTGAAGCCCCATTCCGGCTTCATCCTTCTAAGTTTCTATTTTATCGATTTTACATCTAGATAGAGAGGGATTTTGTGCTCTGCAATGTCACAATCAATGTTTGTCATGTCTTTGTAGGCCATGCAAAGACCTCCACGAATTCTTCTAGGAGTGCAATAGAATTTTCTTACTCCTTAGGGTTTAATGATTTTCCTATTTTAAGTTGGCAACTTTCATCAGGTGTACCTAAATTTATTAGTATTATGTTCTCAATTATGGAAGTTCTCTTTTCATGATCTTCCATTGCTTTTATTAATTCTTTTGGGGTTTCTTCTTCATTTCAATCATAAGAGGCAAAGCATTTAGAAGGAACGGAATTAGACGAGTCATAAATAGAAGAGTTTATCTTATTGGAATTTTGGACATATACATCTGATGCAGCACTTAAAGGCATAGAAGCCAAAGACTTACTCTTAGACCCTATCTTAGACTCCCATAAACTATCCCTTATAGCTATAGTAAACACTTTTCCTTCCTGTTTGGCTATCCAAGTTAATTGCTTGTAGCCCTTGTCTTAGACTTCGGTAATAAAGGTAACATGATTGAATTCGTGGTTAGACATGGTGAGAGAGAGAACAAGAAAAGGGTCTTCTTTCTTCCTGCAGCCTTGACTAAATAATATCCCAAAAATGTTACTTTCATCCATATCCATGTACTCTTTTGTGGACTTGTTTCAATAGTAAATACTTCTCCTTCCAGCATGTGGCAGTCGTTAAATATTTCCAGCCCCGACACTAAGAGTCCCTTTTGTCCATCATTCTCCTCTTGGGATGGAGGCATTTGTTCATCATTCTCCATCCATGTCCTTGTTGAGGTTCTAAAATAAAACCACTAGTGACTCCACCTTCTTGTCACTCTCTTCCACCTTAGCTTGCATTTTCTCGATTACCTTCATGAGTTGGGCGAGCTCATTGTTCCCTACCACTGTAATAGGTGCATGATTCCCCCTTGATTCTGACCTAGTCGATGAAGCTTCTAGTTGTTGTTCCTTAGATAAAAGGCCCCCGGTTCTTAGGCTTTGCTTGTACTCTTGTTAGGCATATCTATCTTAGTAAATAAGGGACAACGTCAAGACTATCCCATCTAAATACTTTTCATAGGAAACGAAGGCTTGAAATACACTGACTTATGCACTATGAAAATCTAAGACCAAGAGCCCAGTATGCAGATCGTATGTTGACTCAAATTGACATAGAACAAGCTGGACCTATCTAAAGGTATCGGGCGGCATCTATACTGACTCTTTTAAGTTTTAAATCCAAGTCCAAGTTTATTCTGAGTTAATCCAACTGCCATGAAGCTAGTTGGCACCTGACTCTTGTTCTCTTCCTAGCTATAGACCGATAGCAAGTACAGAGTCTTACCAAGATGCAAACTCTTTCTTTTCTTTTTATGGATACCTATTCATTCTTATAACTTGGTCTTCTTCTAGGACTTTTACTCCTTAGACTATGGTTTGAACCAAGTCAGGTTCGAGGTTAAGAGTCCCTTGGGGCTTAATTAGCCTTGAAGTCAGCTCGGTCTATAATCCTAGCCAGGAAGTTCAACCTCTCTTAACCTAAACTCTCCGAAGACCTAAAGCATTAACGTATAAACCATAAGGCTCAACAATTTAGTCATACAACCACACATCCAAGCATGTACATGAGTTATAATCCTAAACCAAGGATAGTCTTCTCGTGACTCAAATGCTTGGTATGTCATCCATGGGGTATATGGTAAGACTAGGATGTTTCGATTGCTTTCCTAACTCGTGTGGACTGGAAAGTGTGTCAGGAGTGAGTGGATTAATTGTATTCTCGGTTGAGTCTAGTGGACCAACTGAGTGGAAAACTAATCTCCCGAAGGGTGACAATGGGTTTATGCTACCTAGAGATGTCGTTATCCTACGTATGGCAGCCCCTTTAAATGCAGGATGCCTAATGCAAGCGTAATCCAAACTATTCCCCATATTAAATTTCAAATCTTGCCCACTTAAAGAAAATTGTCCCCAATGAGTCCCCACTATAAAGATCCACCTCCTCGAGGGTGCGATCCCCCATCAATGGTTTGACTACCCTTTGTTATGGTGTTTTATTTTGATTTTGATTTTTTTTGGAAAAGAGTGCTAGCTGTTATTCCATTCTTTATTTTCTTAAAAAATGGTAGAAATAATGGATTGAGCCAAAGAGTGGGTTCCAGATTTTCACACAGGAAGATTCTGGTTCCGCTAACAAATTTAGGTCCAGTTTTTCCTGGTCTTGATCCAGGGCAATGATGATTGCCTGATCTAGGAACCAGGTTTACCCCTGATCTAGAAACTGGCCGGCCCCTGGGTCGTATTGGGACTCTTTTTCCTAGTCCAGGTAGTCTTACTGTCTAGGACTAGTACCACTTAGCTAAGTATAGAAATCAAAAAAGGGGTAGCAAATAAGAAAGAGCACAAATAGTTGCGATTATGTAATTTAATAGAACTAACAGTGAGCTTTTAGGAAAATAGCCAAACCAAGCATCTTTTCGAAGTCAATTGTACCGATAGAGATAACCGAAGGGACGAATCGATTCATCTTCAAAAAGGTTTTTGAATCACACTCGTACAATCCCTGGTGTGGGTTTTCATCTTGACTCCTTAGTCTCGAAACGAGGATCCATATTTGGGGGTGAAGGTTTCCTGATGCGATGGTGTGCATTACATCACAACCTGTCATCACTGAGGGCCTCTACTATTCAACATGGAAAGTCTAAAACTTTAATTACGTTGACATACAATCATGCAAACATTAGTAATATTTCATATAAAATCTTGCAAAAAGGAACAATCTTTAGTCTAATGCAAGGATAGGTAAAATAAATAATTTATAGAAAGCGGGAACTACCTAAAAGAATACATCTTTATTGACTTTTAAGAACACAATAAGTATGAAAAGAGAAAATTGGAAGAGAAAGATAAAAGTTTTGGCCTCAGGTCAACCCACCTAATTACCTAGGAACACAATGGTGTGATTATGGTGGTACTCTTAGATGACAGACTCGAGATTGTAGTTGACTAACAATAATTTCCTCACAATCTCTCAAGTCATCTCTCAACCTGAAAAATTGAGTTGGTTCTCACTTATTGATTGATTGCTCATTGCCTACTTTTTCTCTTTCTTTTTCGTCTTTTTTCCTCCCTCTTTTCCCCTATTTTTTAACCTTTTTTTGTTACCCTCAAGGCACCCTCCTTTTGTAGGTGATAATTAGATGGACTTGACCTACAAAAAGAATAAAAACTCCTAATCATATTAGGCTTAACGACTTTTCTAATGTCATCAAGAATCTGCCTTTAACTAGATGTGCCTCCGAAGTTAGCTCTAATACTCGAATTGGACTTGAAGTCGGGAAAAAAGGGAGCTAAAAAAGGGGAAAACTGGGTGTCTTCTAGCCCCAGTGAATCGATTGACTCCCTGGCCCAATGGGCCATGCTGACTCGACTCACTTCTCCTCTAATTGGACTCTCATTATTATTATGTTATGCCATTTTATTCTAATTAATCACCTCATGGGGCCTTTCGGTTGACGATTGAGTTAATTTCCTCATCATCGGGCAATTAAAAATTCGACTGCCATTTTTGGACGTCTACAACTATATCCAACCATGTCAAATGAAATTTTAGAGAAGTCATTGTAGTTTGATAAATGAGATGAGGACGGAAGAATATAAGACAAAAATAGTTTCATGTCAATAGAATACTCAATCAAAAACAAGGTTCTCCCATTAGGGACAATAGATAAGAGTGGACACTGAACAATGAATACGTGTGTATGTGTATATGGGATAGTATAGTCCATAGTTGATCACCTGAGCAATACACAGCGATACATAAAGAATGGGCTATAATGGGCATCTATGAGACAAAAACCGTTAAGACTAGACATCCAATGTACCTTTTCTAATCACAATAGTTGGTGTATAAGTTCAGCCAGAGTAGCTAAGGCCTCACTGAATCCCGCATTGTATGCTACTCGAAATTAGACTAGACAGCAAAGGATGTTGGCGACATGCACAGATAAAGACACGACGCAACTAGTTTGACTGGTAATGCACTCTAGCAAGAAGATGGTTGGGTTTGAGCGAGATGCATTTGCAGGGGAGCATTCCCATGTATTTATAGGTCTTACCAATAGGTTGTCGTTTAACCCAGGGGCTTTAGGGGATAAGAAGGACAATTTTAGATAAAACTGTATATAACTGCACAGTGGAAATATGATCATTGGATAAAATTATCTAGTTGCCTAGTTGGCATATATAATTATTAGATGAGGAGAGATGAAGGGATTGAGTAGGGTCCAATACAATCTACGAGTATAATGGCGTGTTTTACAGGTTAGTCTTTCGGTTGCTACAAATTAACCCCTTTGCATCTTACGTTGTCACTGATGGTCATGGTGATCATGCATTTGATAGCTAACCAATCTTGGAGTTCCATGATGGATTAACTTTGAAATTTATTTATTTATTTACTTGCTACCCACATGTTAGATATGGGAAAAATTGGGTGGAACGAGCAAAATAAATTAAAATTGGGTGGGTTTAATATTTATAGGTTTTGCCAAATATGAACTTAATTATTTGTTTTCTTGGGCAAATTTATGTTGGGTTTTTTTAATAACAAGTCCAGTCTAATTTAATTATGATACTAGTGTGCTTTCCGTGCTTTGGACGGATATGTGTTGAAGTTTTGTAGTGTTATCATCTTTTTGGATATTTGTTGTCTAATCGTAATATTATAATATATTTTATTTTTCACATATGGTTTGGATTTATATGTGCATACAACAATTGTGCATTACTTTGTTGATGTTAATATGTTGTGCATTTGTGCCTTTTTAGTGTGCCTAGCTACATTATTTTCATTGTTATAACTGTAACAATTTACATTGATTTTCTGGCTATTATTATCCTTATGCAATGTTTGTAACCACCAAAATAATCGTATAAAATATCAATACTTTTATTCTTATTTTATTAAATGCCAAAGCCATTTTTAACTTCTCAAACCCTATAAATAATAGAGTACACAAATCTTCAATTATTACTATTCATAAATTAAATGAAATTATAAAATATGCTTATTACTATTATTATTTTAATTTGGAACTAACAATTAATAATGGGCTAATTGAAATTAAGGAAAAAAATCAATAGTGATGTGACACTTGTCAATCATATACCAATCTATTCAGTTTTATATTATATATATGATGATATGATATATGATATATGATATGTTGGTTTACTTTTGAAGCTGTCATAGGCTAACTATTACTATGTTTGCTAATATTCGACTAAGGTATAACATAACTTTTGTTGGAGTAACGGCTAGCCACATGATAACTTAGTTGCTTCATAATTATTACTACTACTTGAAAAGTGGCATTGTTAGATTCTATTGCAGTTACGAGGCCATGTCTTTCATCAGTTGGGAAAAACTATTGGGAAGATTCAACAAATAAACTTTGATGAATCAAAATCTTATTCTTTAGCAGTGGGAGGGTTTGTCATCAAAAGTTCGGATGGAAGATTCCTCCAAGCCAGATTATACAATTTTGGAGCGGCCTTAGTTCTAGTAGCTAAAGCAACAACTATCCGGAATGATAAGGTGATAACAAAGTTCTCATTAAAGCTTCAAAAGTAGAGATGGGTAATGGATCAGGTCGAGTTCGGTTCGTGTTCGTGTCGAACTTAAACGGGTTGAGCAACCGAAACCTAACTCGTTAAACGGGTTGAAACGTTTTGACCTGTACCCATTTTATTTTTAAACGGTTTGATCCGCTTAATCCGTTTAAAATAAAAAGGTTGAGTTCAGTCGCCTAATAACCTATTTACGCATTTAATATTTTCAACTAATACGTAATTAAATAGCGTTAAAAATTAAGTTTACATATCACATTAAACAATAATCTCTAAAACTTCCCCGATTCACCATAATTCATATTTTTTTTTATTTTTGTATTTTTCACTACGTAATTTAGTATATATTCTTTTCTTTTTATGTATTCTGTTTTTTGGTCCTATTTTATATGAGTTATGTTGATTTAACTCCATCAAAAATATAGGCTGAACAATACCTATTAGTTTGGGAGGGCGAGTTGAATACAGGTTGGATGTACTTAGGTTTGGATAAAATACGAGTCGCATGTATTTTGGGTTTCGGTAAAATACGATAATTGTACTTTGGTTTTGTTAGTTTCGGATCAACCCAACAGATTTAGAGCTCCTTTTGTGAGTTATTTCCCTTTCGTGAAAATTAAAGACTTTGCATGTTTATTACTTAAAATTGTCTATAGATGATGAAAAAGCTTTGTAATTGTAATTTCACAAAACAATATTAAAAATGTTCAATCTTTTCATTACGAAATATGAGCGTAATGTACCATAGGGAAAAGACTTGATCCCACTTTGGGTTTGATGGGTCAGCCTCTATATTAAAATAACATTAGTACCGGGTAGAGTAATCTATGAGGCATCCCATCTAAAGTATGTTAAAGGAACAAAGCGATTCAACCCGTTGGTCCGATTTGGCTAGTTAAATCACTTTAGAACACGGTGAATAGAGGGATGATCAATATCACAAATTAATTGAAATAAAGAGCGAAAAGATAAACGTCGACAAGACACAAGAACTTTTTAACGAGGTTAGCCTCAATTGGGTTTAGTCCCCGCCTAGAGTTCCCTAACACTAGGATTAACTTAATTTTATTAAGAGGGATTACACAACTCTAGAGTACACCTACTCTAAGTTCCAAGCTACAAGTTGACCCTTCAACAAGTCGTTGGTAGAGTTGACCCTTCTACTCTATATCCCACCTAATTACAATATTAAACAGTACAACTCAAATAAGTGAATAGCAATTTGAAGCTCAAAGTATGCAAGTGTATGTTGTTACTCTTTTCTCTTTCTTGTGCGTCTTTTTCCAGCTGCAAAAACCTCTTAATTTATAGCCAAATGATGTTGAAGAGATTGAAAGAACTTTAGAAAAGTGACCGTTGCTCCAAGGAAGGAAATGATGCTTTTCAGCATAGGTTCAAGGCCTTGAATCCCCTATTTCAAGCCCTTGAATCTGGTAGTTCTGTTATAACGTCCGTGATTTGATTCTAACGGTTACTTGCCTTGCTGGAGAGATATGCTAGAGCTGATTCTTAGCATCAACATCCTTCCAAAGAATTAGCTCAAAATATATTGTCATAATTAGGCAAATTATGATTATTTCAAAAGTATTAGCATATAGAGAATCATAATATTATCTCAAGATCACATAATAAAATTTGAATATATAGATCACATATTCAAATTTAAATACTAAATTATCCCAAAGATAAAATCAATCATATCAATATCTACATATAATCATATTACATTAAATAATAGATACACTATGGTAGGTCCAAATATAAATATACCAATAAATCAATTCCTTTTTATCTTTCATCAAAACATATTAATAAAATATGCGGTAAGCTTAAGAAAGCTAACACCCACTAATAACTCATTTAATTATTCTATATTTTCGTTAACTAACTTAACATTTCCTAATTAGGTGCAATTTATTGGTGGGTATCCTAACACGAATACAGGCCGATCCATTGCCCAACACTAGCATTCTAGTTTGAGACACGTTAGAATGGGAACCAACTGAAAGGATGTTAGAGAAACACAAGATATTGCAACTATCATTTAAACATAACATCATAATTTTGAATTATTATAGATTAATATTATTTAAAATTTGATTGGAAATATTCATTTTACTAAAAGTGCAATAACATTAGGTGCATATTTTTCATATTTTCTTATTCTAAATTGATTTTCTTAATGCTAGATAGTTATTTCAAGTCATTTCGTGCTTATTTTTTAAGATTGTCCCATTCACAAGTCACATTATAGGAATGAAACTAATTAAAGATTACATCTTTACCAAACCCGAATTTAAATAGAACAAGACAAGGAAAATAAAGAGAAAGAGTGAGGATGATCCACCTGATTCATTGGGTAACCTAGCCAAATGATTTCTCTTTAAAGATTAACCAATTCCCCTCCCTTAATGCCTCTCGAGTTTTTTGAGTATCTTCTCTCAAGTTCTCTCTCCAATTTCTCATTCTCTCTGTAAAATTTTCTTAGGAATTAGAGCAAACTAATAGTGGAAGCGATAGGATGAAATAGATATTCCGAAATTTAAAGAACGATAACAAGAACAAAACAATAACACACAAGATTTATGTGGAAACCCAATACGGGAAAAAAACCACAGACGGCGACGAGCACATTCAATCCACTATATGAGTAGGAAGAGTACAAAGTGATCACAATCACAACAAGTGATTCGATCCAACAGTAGGATTACAATCTCTCTTGTAATCTCTCTCAAAACACTCTCTACCTATCAATGTGTCTTGTGTTTACTTGGTTACAGAACTCAGGGATATTTTTATATCATAGGCAAGGTCTCTTTATATAGGGTCTAGAAGTCCAGGGTTTTACCCCTAGAGGAGAACTCTAACCGCCAATAAGATTATACGCCAAAAGCAAACCCTAGCCACCAGGAAGTCCGCGCCTGAACTGCGCGCGCGACACGACCGTGCTGTGTGGCACGATCACCCCGTGTGAGGGTGGCACGACCGTGCCACTTCTGTGCCTTCTTTTGTTGTTTCGCTTCTTTGGCCTGACACGTCCGTGTCGTCTAGCACGGTCCCACCATGTCGATTCTTGGATTTTGGGCCACGAAACCCAACAATCTCCACCTTGGGCTGAAATCCCCAATCACCAATGTCGCTAACACCGTCATCGCACTCTGAAGGGTGATGCCCCCCAAGGGGCAATGCCTCGAAGGGCGCTCAAATGTTGTGAATGTCAACTAAGTCCAGGCAATGCTTGAACTTAGCTATAGGTAGAGGCTTGGTCAACATATCTGCAGGATTCTCCGAAGTATGAACATTCTTCACAACTATTTCCCTTGCAGCAACTGTATCTTTGGCATAGTGATACTTGACATTGATGTCCTTGGTCTTCGAATGGTAGGCATCATTCTTAGTTAGGTGGATTGCACTGTGACTATCAGAAAACACCATAGCGGTAGCGTGTGGAACTCCAAGCTCAGTAACAAGGCCCCTCAACCAATTAGCTTCCTTCACTCATTCAATAGTAGCAACATACTCAGCTTCTATAGTAGACAAAGCTGCAATAAACTGAAGCAATGCTTTCTAAGAGATAGCACATGCACACATAGTGAAGACATACCCAGATATGGACCTTTTCCTATCAAGATCACCAGCATAGTCAGAATCAACAAGGCCTGTAACATCACATGTAGCAGCTTTGTTTCTATCAAATACCAACCCCTTGGTAACAGTGCCCTTCACATAGCGAAGGATCCACTTCACAGCTTCCCAATGATCCTTTCTAGTATTATGCATATACATACTTACCACACTCACAACATGTGACAAGTCTGGCCTAATCCATACCATAGCTTACAATAAAATACCAACAACACTAGAATAAGGGACATTAGACATTCTATCAATGTCCTTCTCAAATTATGAACAATACTCAGCAAACAATCTGAAATGTGAAGCAAGAGGTGTAGAAACTGCCTTAAAGTTACACATATTAAATCTGCCTAGTACTTTCTCAAGGTAGTATCCCTGAGACAAGTACAGCTAACCAGCCTTTCGATTCCTCTGAATCTCCATGCCTAGAATCTTCTTTGCTGCACCCAGGTCCTTCATCTCGAACTCCTCACTGAGTTGAGATTTTAACTTGTTGATTAAGGACTTATCCTTGGAGGTAATCAACATATCATCAACATACAATAACAAGTAAATAAGGGAACCATCAGAATATTGTCTAAAATACACACAATTATCATATCAGCTGTGTGTGTATCCTTGTGCAATCATAAAGGTGTCAAACCTGTTAAACCACTGCCTATGAGCCTGCTTAAGTCCATACAAGGACTTCTTCAATCTACAAACTAGTTGTTCCTTCCCAGAAACAACAAAACCTTTAGGTTGCTTCATGTAGATCTCCTGCTCCAACTTTCCATGAATGAACACAGTCTTCACATCAAGTTGCTCCAGCTCCAGATCAAACAAGGCAACAAATGCAAGAAGCACTCTAATGGAGGTATGTCTAACAATAGGTGAAAATACCTCATTGTAATCAATACCTTACTTTTGGTTGCAACCACGAACAACCAAGCGTGTTTTTCACCTTGCATCTTCAACTCTAGGAATGTCCTCCTTTCTCCTGTAGATCCATTTGGCAGTTAAGGCCCTCCTGCCTTTAGGTAGCTCACATAGTTCGCAAGTCCGATTTGTCTACAAACTCTCCATTTCCTCTTGCATAGCTAGGATCCAATTAGGTGAACTTGGGCAAGAGATTGCTTCAGAATAGGTTGAAGGTTCCACACCTTCAGGCACCTCCTCTGCAACTGAAAGTGCATATGCTATCAGTCCCTCATCGTCATTGTAGCGAGCAGGCCTCCTAATCTCCATCCAAGGACGATCACAAGCTATAGAGTGATCAACTTGAGGCTGATAAGAACTGATAGTGTCTGGTTCAGTAACCTGAGCCTCCCGGTTGAGCTGATTAGTAGGTCCACCTTAAGCTGCAAGGGTCTCAACTTCTATCTCACTACAAAAAAGGTTGCTTGCCTCCACATTTAATTTTGCTAATAACCACACTTATAAGTGTAGAAATAACAGTTGGCCACTTAGGCTAAATGTGGGGAAGTTAAGTGTGTGGAAGTGTTCTCCACACTTAATGGAAATGCTGTTAGAGCTATATTTCCTGCACTTATAAATGCGAGTAAGTACTAATTACCCACAATTTATGTGTGGTCATTTTACGCTATGCCCACTCTTAAAGATGCAAGAAGTCATAATTTTTCCCACACCTAAAAGTGTTACTAGTGTTGTTTTAGTTTTTTTTTTTAAATAATGCTAGTAATTAATATAAAACTTATTACGTTAAAAATAGAACAATTATATACAATTGTTCTTTTTTTAATTAATAAGTTTTATACTAATTACCAGCATCACCTGCATAAATGAATAAAATTAACAAACAAAAATAGATCAAACATCAATTAATTAAATAAATTACACATTAGTATGTAAAATAAAAAGTAATTTTAGACGCAGCAACGAAGATTAAGGTAATCAAAACTAAATATTCTTGCATTGTTTTGAATCCATCATGCTAATTTTTTTTCTTGCACCTAGCTGATTGAACACTTTATTGCTCTATATACTACCTAAAATTATACTTTGAAAACATGCCTAACGTCTAAAAATATATAAAAAAAATCTCTGTCTTCGTTTTCTTCACTGAGAGATGTTAGCTCCAAAAATGCAACCTGTTAACTGAAAGACAAAAAAAAATTGAATTATTAGAAAAGATAACCAAAGAGATTAACTAAGATACAGACAACACATCAGTCCCATAAGTTTAGCACTAATCCACATGGCAGTGGAAAAAAACCTCACCATAACTAAGTTCAACCAACAATAGAACTACAACCAAGTTCAACCAACAATAGAACCACAGTAGAGCTGAACCAAGAATAGAACGACAAATGGAGTTCGACTAACAATAGGACCCAACTAGTTCAACTGACAATAGAACCAACTAAGTTCAACTGATAATAGAATCCAACTGAGTTTAACCAAGAATAGAACCACAACTGGGTTTAAATAACAATAAAACCCTAAATGAAAATGAATAGCATACTTTTACCAGGTTGCTGAAGAGTAGCAAACAACTTTTCATAAAGAAACTTGCTCAGTAAATCCTCTGTCCATGCTCATTCACAAAGCTAAGATGTTTACATGGATCCACTTCTATGCTCATTTCAGTCGCTCCAAATGCTCTAACATGTATCTGGCTGAATCCAACAAGTTCCTTTTCCGGGGCACCATCTACAACTCTAGAGGCTCTCGAGTATACCATTATAACATGGCTCCCATCCATATGACCCATATTCATCACAGATATCTGCGCACTGAAACTCAACATTTCACAGGGCAATAGCTCATTGGTAGGGATGTATTCAACTCCAACTTCTATTTGATACAATTGTCTCTTCCCAACACCTAATTTCATAAATCTCAGGAAACTTAGTCGATTTGGGGCTGACAACAGCTTGTATGTGTAATATGTATAGCTTAAGCTATGTTCGAAATGATATATAGGCTCCTCGGTGTAGAAACTATAGGTCCTTTCAGGATATCATCGAGAAGGATTCGCTCGCATGTTCATATCATTCATGGGTACCTTGGTCAAGGACTCTAGATACCAAGTCATGGGCAGCGTCCCACCTGTCAAATGAATCCAGAGTTTCATATTAGCTCAACTCAATATACCAACTGCATATACAATCACAATATGAACAACAGAATCATAATCTTAAGACTATGACAAGTCTGTCTTTTCCCATTCCCCCCCGCTAGGACCACTAATTACCAAACCACTATAAGGAAAATAAATAAATAAACCGAGACAAGGCTTTGTCAAATTATATAATTTAACAGGACCTAGGGAGATTCACACATACGCAGTCTTAATTTTGCGAGTAGAGACAGATTACAATTCACCCACAAAAAGACTTTAACAAAGACCTTTCTCCAAAAGGGAGAAAGCCCAATTCCATGAAGAGTGGGTTTGAATCCCAATAAAGCTAAGGGATTATATGGTGGTCATACTTTCATCCTTGTATACACCTCTGGATAGTCAAATAAAATGCCATTCTAAGTTCAATACTAACCTGGATTATAATCTCCAAAGACAACTTGTGCAAGTGCTTAAGAAGAATGATTCTTAGGAATGATACAACCAAGAAATGTTATTCAGATGGTATAACAACACTGATGTCGCATATAAAGCATTAAATTATATTTTTGTAAATTTCATTCAACAAAAGAGAAGTTTATGAAGCATAGCAGAATTTTGCCAATCAGCATCATATAAAGACAAGGCTATACAATGTTTAGATCCATATACGATTTTTGCATGAGTTAGACCTGAATATCCACCTAATAGTTGGCTTTTGGAGCCAATGGTAGTTAATGATGGCACACCACATCTTCCTCTTGAAGCCTTTCCTTTTCAATTGCAAATGCAGCATTATAAAGCATATAAGTTCCATAATTTATATCCACTGCAATAGCTTGTACATACATTAGTATGGCCTTTATTCCATTAATGCATAACTCAATCTAGCTAGCTCGTGGAAATAGATCTAAACTGGAATACGAAATTGATTCAAAACCTTTTCTGATTGTTATAAGCAACACATATTAATCCACACTTTTTCTCCTTAAACGACACAAATTAAGAAGAAAAGGTTACATAGTTAAGTTAAACCCAACTGCGATCTAGTTCTAACATGCTCCCCTAGATTCTTCATTTTTCTTGATAATTGCATTTTGCAAACTGATTCTTACCTTTAGCATTCAAAAGAACACGTTTGGTGTTTGTTGGTACAAGCCGTAAAAGGAACAAAAGTTTATTTTAACCAGAGGGCTTCCAAAATAGGTTCATCAAAACCAAATCTCAATCCAATAATTCATCTCTATTTTAGTAAAATAGCTCCTCACTAATCCCAATTTGTTTATAAATCATCTAATAAAAACCAAATCTCAACTAGGCAGTAGTATTGAACAACATTAAACCAAATTCATCTCTACGTTTGGTGTATGTTGGTACAAGCCGTACTATGTGAGGGTGGTCTCCTCAAGGACGATGGGCAAGATTAAGGTCATAGAAGAGTATATTAACTAAGTAATCTAATGTTAACTAAATTAAACCAAATTGAATTATTCAAAGAGAACTAATACCCTTGAACTAAGAATCTAAAACAATCAGCACCATTCAACTAAACTAGAAGCAGAGCAGCAAATCGAAACATGACACAGAGAACAAGAGGGAAAGGGGATCAAATTTTCCATTCAGCTCATTCTGCATCAATCAAAGCAAAATTTAGAGGCAAAAAATGCATGGCAGACTAACTTGGAAGTGAAACAGTGCAACAGGAGGGGGCAGAACCGAAAACAGAGCAAAAAGGGGAAATCGATCCATTACGAATCAAAGCACAAATTGAAACACGAAAATGAACCATTCAAACCCAGATTCTATGATCTTCGTTAATGGTGAAGAGAGAAAAACCCAGAAAATCGAACCAGTAGCAGGTAACCAACCTTACATGTTGAACCAATTTCGTGGAATTTCAAGCCAACTATCACAACCCTTACTCGAAAAATCAACAAAACTGAAACTGATCACCTCAATTTTGGCTAACAAGAGTCGATTAGAAATGAAAAAACATAACAACCACAAACAAAAAATCAAACCCTAAAAATCTAAAACGATACTTGAATTTAAACCCCTAAACATCTGAAAATTGAAATTAAACTAACAACGAACCCTTATTAACACCTGAAAAACTTAAACTCTCTGGCGCCGCAACCTCTATTTATAGTCACTTCAAGTTAGTTGTTGGCCATCAATCTCGCCCATACGTGGACGGTGGAGAAGGAAGGAGATAGTGGTGATGTGTTTGCAGATCGGTGGAGATGGAGAGGCTGGTGATGGCTTTGTGAGTTTGAGAGAGAGAAAGATGAAGATGAGATGATGGTGGAGGGTTTTTCGGGGGTTTCTGGTTCTGCTTGGTTGAACAAAGAGAGAGAATGCGAGCCAGGGGGAATATCGCGTGTTTTGGCCAAGAGATGAGAGAGAAAATCAGGCTGAAAGGGGAGGGGATGTGAGTCACGTGAGGAGCGAGTGGGGATGGTTAGAAATTAGGCATTTATTTATTCAAGACCTACAAAATCAAATAAAAATCTAAAAATAACAATTATTATGAGCATAAATCGGGTGTAAAGATATTGTAAAAACATCGAATTTTTGGTAGAAACAATAAGCTCGATTGAAGAATCGTTAAAGTGTTTCAATTTAGTTGATAATTTAGATGAGAGGGAGAGAATGGAAAAGTTTAAGGGGCCTTACTGTTTGGGATCACGTCCAATTTGTGGGAGTGACTTGAGTGAGAAAGCTTGAGGTTTCGTCGATCAATTTGCTGTTTAGAATTAGAGGACTTCAATTATAAATCAGGAGAGAATTATTGTGAATTCGATACCCAGATGAACTGGGATGCATTGAGGAGGCTTCTAGGGATTTGTGGTATAGAAGAAAGAGAGTGTATCCCTAATTGATTGAGTATGAAAATCTAATACCTGAGAATTCAAATTTCAATGTGAAAGCTTTTATTTTCTTTTTTTAGGGGGGGGGGTAGGGTTAGGCGTGCACAATAGCCTATTTTTCCTTTACATTTTATTTATTAAACCCTCAAATAATTTTTGGACTAGCTAGCTCTCAATTAATATTCAATTTGTGTATGTTTTTGTAGTAGTGTTCATTTTATTCCTTTGGCTAATGTATTTAGATATAAATATTGCAATATCTTACACAAATTTTCTCATTAACATAATAAAAAGTAATTATAAAAGCTATTTTTAATTCCCCACACTTAATAAGTATTGGAATAGGTTCATAATTTACCCACATTTGTTAAATATGAAGTTAAGAAAACTACTAAATCTTATGATTTTTCTCTCCACACTTTAATTAAGTGTGGGGATACAAATGCGGCAAGATGCATTATTTTTTGTAGTGTCTCCATACTCCCACTGGCATCCTCCTAATCACCTGCACCAGTAGAAGAAACAGCAGGATTCTTTCCGTAAGATAACATAACAGTCACATTGAAAGTTACATCCCTGCTCTGAATAACTTTCTTAGACTTAGGACGCCACACACTGTGTCCTTTAATTTGGACTCAAATGCATAACCAAGAAACATACATTTGACAGCCCTAGGGGCTAGCTTTCCATTATTCACATGGGCATACATAGGACATCCAAATATTCTCAAAATAGAATAATGATCAGGATTACCTGACCATACTTCTTTTGGGATCTGAAAATCAATAAAGGTGTGTGGTGATCGATTCACCAAATAGCAGGCTGTAGAAATAGCCTTAGCCCAAAAAGCTTTTTGATCCCGAAGCCCTGCATTGGAAAGTATACGGTGAGCTTCCTTCAGTAGAGTCCTATTGATCCGTTCTGCAACTCCATTCCGCTGTTGGAAAAACCAAAGTCTTGTGCCTAGCTATGCTATTTACCGCGCAGAACTCATCAAACTCTAACTCAACAAACTGAAGACCATTGTCAGTCCTAAACTTCTTTATCTTTCTCCCAGTCTAGTTTTCAACCAGAGCCTTGAACTTCTTGAATATGGAGAATGTCTCATTTTTTTATCTCAAGAAGTAAACCCAAACTTTGTGTGAGAAATCATCAACAAAAGTTAACATGTAGCGCTTACCTCCAAGAGAAGGAACCTTTAACGGACCCCACGGATCAGAATGAATGTAATCAAAGATCCCCTGAGTATGATGCTGTGCTTTAGAGAAACTCACCCTCTTCTGTTTCCCAAATATACAGTGATCACAAAAATCAAGCTTATTCATACCAGCGCTACCCAGACAACCTTTCTTACTTAGAATGGCCATCCCTTTCTCACTGATATGACCCTATCTCATGAGCCATAACCTTGTATCATTAACATCTGTTGATGCTGTACCAACCGCAGCTACTTCTGTAACTGTAGTTCCTTGTAAGATGTAGAGACTTCCCTGCCGCAGTCCCTTCATTACTACGATGGCCCCCTTTATCACCCTTAGGACACCAGCTCCATAATAATCCTGCAACCATTAGTCTCAAGAGTACCCAAAAATATTAAACAACGAGTCATATCAGGTATGTGACGAACTTTAAACAAGGTTCTAACTATACCATCGTGGGTTTTAATCTGCACAGTACCTATTTCTACAACCTTACACTCAGCATCATTGCCCATAAGTACAACCCCAATATCAACAAGCTCATAAGTGACAAACCAGTCCCTACGTGGACACATGTGATACATACAACCATAATCTAAAACCCAATCATCACCTAACCCCTTCTGAAGGTGGTGGCCAAAGACATAGTAGCAAGCAACACATCACCATCAGACTCTGACTCTACTACACAATCTGCTGTAGCAGTTTTCTCCTTTTTCTCTTTCCTTTTCTTTTTCTTTAGCTTTCAGCAGTTAGCCTGAATATGACCCAATTTACCATAGTAATTGTAGGTCTTATTGGAATGAGGATTCCTAGACTTAGATCGGTTCTTTTTCTTATTACCAATCCCCTTTTGCTCTGTTGTTCTACCCCTAACAACTAGTCCCTCAGTCGGATCAGCATAGATATCATGGTCGAATTTCTTCTTAGACAACATATTAGACTTGACATCCTCAAACGATATAGTATCAGAATTACTATATAGCACAATCTCTTTAAAGTGTTTATAGGAGGGGGGTAAAGACACAACAAGTAGAATAGCTTTATCCTCATCCTCAATCTTTACATCTAGACTCTCCAAATCAACAAGAATAGAGTTAAACTCATTCATATGTTTTTGAATAGGGGAACCTTCAGCCATACGAAAGGTGTATAACCTTTCCTTCAAACGGATCTTATTGGCTAGACTCTTCGTCATGTAGAGTTCCTCCAGCCGAGTCCACAAATCCACCGTAGTTGCCTTATCAAGCACCTCTCGCAGGACATGTGGCGCCATGCACAACTGAATGGCTAAAACTGCCTTCAACTCTAGTTCCTCCCATTCCTCGTCTGTCGGCAATCCATGCGTCTTCTTTTGGTCTGCTCCCCATTGTTCATCAGTCATCTTCTCAGGTTTCTGGTGAGGTCCTTGCAGAACCTTCCATAACCTATGTTGGATGAAAACTGCTCTCATCCGCACCTTCCAGAGATTAAAACTAATCTCCCTACCAAATTTCTGAATATCAACCTTCATAATTGAAGACATCCTAAGCAAAGCTCTGATACCATTTGTTAGGAATTAGAGCAAACTAATAGCGGAAGCGATAGGATGAAACAGATATTCAGAAATTTAAAGAACATTAACAAGAACAAAACAATAACACACAAGATTTACGTGGAAACCCAATCCGGAAAAAAGCCACGGACAGCGACGAGCACAATCAATCCACTATATGAGTAGGAAGAGTACAAAGTGATCGCAATCACAACAAGTGATTCGATCCAACAGCAGGATTACAATCTCTTTTGTAATCTCTCTCAAAACACTATCTACCTCTTAATGTGTCTTGTGTTTACTTGGTTATGGAAATCAGCGATATTTTTAGATCCTAGGTAAGGTCTCTTTATATAGGGTCTAGAAGTCGAGGGTTTTACCCCTAGAGGAGAACTCTAGCAGCCAAGAAGACTGTACGCCAAAAGCAAACCCTAGCCGCCAGGAAGTCCGCACCTGAACTAGGAGCGCGGCATGGCCGTGCTGTGTGGCGCGATCACCCCGTGCGAGGGTGGCACGACCGTGCCACTTCTATGCTGTCTTTCATCGTCTCGCTTCTTCAGCTGACATGTCCGTGTCGTCTAGCATGGTCCCACCGTGCCGATTCCTGAATTTTGGGCCACGAAACCCAAGACATTTTTATTTAATTTTTTAGTCCTTCACTCGGGCTTTTTCATGGTGATTATCCATAGGGGACAACCCCTTTTATAGTGCCAAAGATAAACCAAATTGGGTAAGGAAAATGACTCCTACTTCGACTCGTAGTAGGCTTAACCTAAATAGGTAGCATATTTGGATCAACTCTACTAAGGCAAATTATATAAGGTCAAGTGCAGGCAGAACCCAAGGGTTTCTAGGCAAAGAACCATGTTGGGTTCCTCGCAAAGAACCCAGTCAGGTTCTGGGCTAGGTAAGGCCCATTGGGCGCCATGCTCCCTTTCTGTCTTTTTTTTTCTCTCTTTGTCTTTTTTTCTTTTGTTGACTCCAAATTTTAGGACTATTTTGCTAGGCTCCAAATGTATTGTGGCATAATTTTTGTTACAGCATTTTATAAACTTAGAGATACCATTTTTAGGTGTCTACAGTTTGTCGTCTTCCTCTCCCTTTAAACTTTGAACCCCCTTTTATGAAAATAAAATTATTTTTGAGTAAGATCGTCCTACAGAAACTTATTGTGACATATAGTTGACATGTGAATTCACAACCAATTTTTCTAATATTTATTGCATGTGGCATCACCCTATCTTATACAAGAATTAGTAAAGAAAATAATTTCTCAAATGAATCTAGTTGTGGCAAATCCTTCTCTTGAATGCATATACATTCTCACAAATTAATGGTGAGAGTTAGAAACTTTTACCAAAAACATCAATTCAGGACAAACTTAATGAGACAGAAGGAATATTGTCGAAATGAAATTAAAAATAACCTAAATATTAAGTAAATGGCATATTGCAATAAACAAATTAAACACCACTTCATGTTGCTATTCACTATTGATCAAACCAAATTTGTATAAGTTCAACTAAAGACCATAATAAGTATGAACAGATAATTTAGTGAATAAATAAATTCCTCACCAAAAAATATAATAAATATACAAGCAAATGTACAATAAACATAAACTATATTCAATGAAATACATATTAGAAATATAATTGGTGCTCAATAAAGACAATAATAATAATAATTAAAAATAATAAGCCAATAACTAAGCATGAGTTTTATGTAACATTAATTATGAGATAACTAATTGAAATGAATAAAATATATTATTATAAATAAAAAATGAATAAATAAATTACTATAAAAGATAAACGTTGTAACAAACAAAGTATGTTAACCAAATAACTTTTTTGACTTTTTTGGTCAGTATAAATTCTTTGAACACATAGCCAGCTAAGCACAAGTTGCCATTCATAAGAAAATAGGAAATTAAAACAAGAACCCAACCCTTGTTGCATATCTGCACCCTTTATATAGGATATGCCTTGGGATCATGGCCTCGAGGCAACATTCCACTACGTAATTTAAGAGCATATGTAATGATAATTCATAATTTTGAATTATAAGTAGAGCTCACACCCTCCACATCATCTCATAATTTAACTTTTTTTATCTTTTATATATTTTATGGATCACCAACTTGGATCATCAAAATAAAATAATATTTTATGGACCCCACAACTAATATATTATTGGGTTTTAGACTTTTAAGGGCTTAGTTGGCAAAAAAAGAAAGAGAGAAAAATGATTGAGGGATGAATCACGGTCGTGAGCTGGACCGCGGGGCGAGCGAAACGGATCACTGATGCATGGTATTCTTTGGACCGTGAGCTAAATTTTTAGCTCGCGATCCTTACATTGCAGGTGCTCTAAGTGGATTTAGCTACTTACGCCCAGTTACGCTACCATAGACCTTCCATATATGAAAATTTTCCGCTTCCAAAATTACAATTTACATCACTATGCCTAAGTTAGGATTCGCAAAAAAAAATAAATAAATCGTATTCATTTAAAACCCTCAAAATTCACCCCAATAAGTATAGATATGTGTTAAAAATAAGAAAAGAAAAGGTATATTGGTAAAATGAGTATCGGTATGAATATGAGTGTGGGTATAGGTCTCACCCATTCTATTTTCTTTTTTTATCAGTAAAATAGACTTTATATTTGTTATATTTCTCCCATTTTCTTTTTTCGTGGGGACCCTTTGTACACTGCAAGAGATTAGGCCATCACCTACAAGTCTACAACTTTTTTGATATGCTGCGTAGAAGTTAAAAAAGTAGCCTTGTCCAGCCGACGACCGCGGGCATTACAAAATTTGGTGACATCCACCTGTGCAATGTTGGTGAGTCCGAACGTAGTTTTCAAAAGAATCTAACCTAATTTAACACAATTTCACCTAAAAAGCGACGAGATAAAATGCTTTTATGCTGGGTGTATTGTTTGAAATATAGCGTTAAGAAATGTTTGAGCAATCAAATGCTAAGCATGAAAGGGAATTGGACTAATCTTATTCTTTTGGATGAGAAATGCCCAGTGACTAATGCGACGTGGAACGAATTACAAAGAAATCAATTACACCGTCCTTTGATTCAAGACCTATCGGCAGCGATTGACCTCCAAACTATACAGTTGAAATTTTGTTTATAATTTATAAACTTGAGGAAAATTAGGCGAAGATCTAACAATGATATGTATCGGAGTATATGTAAATATGCACAGTTAGATATGACAGAAATTTATCCTTACCTGATAATTCGATGTGAATCCGGTTGAAAAAAAAAGTTAGAATTTTCGCCAAAATTTTAGGAGGCAAATCAATTTGCGTCAAACTCGTCAGGATTAGCACTGACCCATTTTAATTTTGCTGAATTTTTAATATGTATTTCTTATCAAAAAAATTCAATTTATCAAATACACATACTGAACATATTTAGTTGTCAAAGATAGTTTAGTTAAAAAGAGTACAACTCATATGCTTCCACCATCTTCAGATAATTCTATCTTTTTTTCCTATAGTCCGTAACCATAACATCTACATTATGACGGTAATTTCTTATATGCTCCTGGGAGCACATACTCTCGTTATCCATGTATATATAGACGTATTGCATTATGACTCGTTATCGCTGATGCTATCCAGTCTTTTTCCTATGATATGCATTCTCATCTTTTAAATAAATCACGACGCCACCGTATACAATAATATATATGTTGGGAAAAACGAGTAGCACATGTTTCTGCCTTAGGGAGAACGATACTAGCATCATTAAGTATTTTTCCGTTTAAAATTTGTTTACATCAGTGTATGCAATTTTAATCATTTTTCTTATGATGAAAATTCAATGAGCTGTAGATTCAATAGATCGACACTAAAAAAAAGTAAAAAAACATAAAAGTCTGAAGTTTTGCCACCACAGCTTCCATTCATTTTAAAGAAGAATTACATTAATGCTTACAAATATATGCAGCAGAGAAAAACATAAAAATTGCTTCTAGTTTGTCACGCCTGACCCGACCTTAGACGATCAGGACTACAGCATAATACCTTCTAACGCGAACCCACACCAAGAACGATCCACGTTTAACACCCGCACCAGATTTGACAGGTCCACACGTAACAGTATGTCATTATTTCCACACCAAGAACGACCCACGTTTAACACCCGGACCAGAGTTGACAGGTCCACACGTAACAGTATGTCATTATTTCCACACCAAGAACGACCCACGTTTAACACCCGGACCAGAGTTGACAGGTCCACACGTAACAGTATGTCATTATTTCCACACCAAGAACGACCCACGTTTAACACCCGGACCAGAGTTGACAGGTCCACACGTAACAGTATGTCATTATTTCCACACCAAGAA
>JACYFF010003369.1:20444128-20461646 GCA_017589665.1 Selenicereus undatus
ATATATATATATATATATATATATGCACATATCTCCTAGGTGTCTAATGAAAATTGATATTCAGAAGGCCTTTGACTCGGTTCATTGGGAGTTCTTAAAGGAAATGCTTGAGGAGCTTAAATTCCCATCCACTTTCATCAAGTGGATCATGGCTTGTGTTACCTCAGTAAGTTTTATGGTACACAAAAATGGGAAAGATTATGAAGGCTTCAAAGGGGGGAAGGGGCTGAAACAAGGAGACCCATGATCTCCTTTGCTATTTGTAATTACAATGGAATACTTGTCAAGGCTACTGAAGAGGATGAGTGGGGATAGAAATTTCAAGTACCACCCAGCCTCTAGAAGATTAAATCTTACACATCTCATCTTTGCAGATGACTTGATCCTTTTCAGCAAGGCAGATCCTTCTTCGCTGCATCTCATCGTGTCAACCCTCCAGAAGTTTCAGTCTTGTGCTGGACTGAAGACAAACTTACAGAAGTCTCAAATGGTATTTGGGGGGACACCTCCCCAGTTACAGCAGGTATGCGTGAGCATAGTAGGGTTAAAGGAATGCTCCTTTCCCCTGAAATACTTGGGGGTGCCTATTGTCTCAAGCAGATTGACCAAGATTGAGTGTAATGAATTGGTGGAGAAGATAACTGCAAGGATTCAAACATGGTCCACAAGACATATTTCTTATGCAGGTAGATTAGTTCTTATTAATACGGTGTTGTTTGGGATTTTCAATTACTGGGCTTCAATTTTTCTATTGCCACATGAGGTCACAGAAAAGCTTACCAAACTTAGCAGAAATTACCTATGGTATGGCTCTGTTGAGTTTAGGCACCCTCCTTATGTCTCATGAAAGCAATCTTGTCAAACCAAAGCCAAGGGGGGACTTGGCATCAAAGACTTTGATACATAGAACAAAGCCACAATAACTAGACTAGTATGGGACATAGCAGAAAAGAAAGATATCTTGTGGGTGATATGGGTTCATGGTAAATATCTAAAGGGGAAGGATTGGTGGGACTATCAACCACCCACTGATAGCAGCTGGTATTGGAAAAAATTATGTAAAATGAAAGAGATTTTCAAACAAGATCCAAGAAATATAACCCCTGGGAGATGGCAGGTTGGCTTTTCTGTGGCTAAAGGTTATCAATGGAAGATGCAAGGCACAGAGAGAGTCAAATGGGATAAGATAGTCTGGGCAAGGATGTGTATACCAAGGCACTCATTCATAACTTGGGTACTCATTAATCATAGGCTCCCTACAAAAAGAAGGCTTGCCAGATTCACACATCTTGAAGATCAGAACTGCTCTCTTTGTCACAAAGAGCTGGAAGATGAGCAACATCTTTTCCTCTCATGTGTTTATGCTACTGAGATCTGGAAGGCTATGCAGAAATGGTGGGAATTCCCAATGGTTGCAGATACTATTGAGAATACCGTTAGTAGACTGCAGAAACTGAAAGGGGACAGACAAACACAGCAGATTACTTATGCCATTTTCTCAGCAGTGATATACCAAATCTAGACAGCAAGGAATCATGCACAGCATAAAGATCAGATCATACCGGTCAAAGGAGTAATCAAACAGATCAAGGAGCAGATTTTTCAAAAAGTGTTCTTTATTCATTCTATTACACAGAAGTATAGTACTCATATTGATAGATTACTAAGGGATAGATTGTAAAGAGTTACTGTACAGTAGTGTTGGTTTAGTAATGATGATTCACACCATTTTTCCAAAAATATATATATATATATAAATATATATATATATATATAGACACACACACACAAAAGCATTTATGTATATATATGTGTGTGTGTGTGCGTGTGTGTGTGTGTGTGTGCACTTACTTCAAACTTTGGGATTATGTTTTAGTAATACTTGAATCATGTTAGTTCTTGTATATTGTGTATGTGTATCATATATGTTTGTTATGGTTAAGTGATTGGAATACTCTTCTTAATGTGTATTTAGAATGTCTGAATCAGTGTAAAAGAATCTATAGACCAACAAGGGAGATAATTCAGATCATGGTTGGGGGTCAGGTGACCAAGTTTCGTCTAAATCAAACCTTAATGGAATGCCCGGACCCCCCCCCCCCTCCAAGTTGGTTTGTAATGTAGGGAACCATAAATACTACAAACCTTGGTGTTTGAGTTGATGAAACGAATTTCCCCAACACCTTCTGAAATCCCTCCTAGAGTCAATAAATTAGCATATAGGATTGCACGACGCAACCTTGGAGTATTTTATGGAAAGTATGATGCAGTGGAGCTAGAGCAATGGATTAGCGGGATGGAGAAGATTTTCGTGGTAGCAGAGGTTCCAGATATGTAAAAGGTTAACATTGGATTATTTTATTTGATTAGGAAAGTAGACATTTGGAGAAACACTGTTAAGGATAGGTTGTTAGGGCCGAATTCACTTGGAATAAATTCCTATAAGAACTTGGAGCCAAAATTTACCTAATTATGGTTCAATGGTAGAAGGGAAAAGAATTTATGGAACTAAAGGTGACTAGTAGTATGATGGAAATGCAATATCCTAGTTAGTTTATGGAACTATTCAGGTTTGTTCCTGAGTTGGTGTCATCTGGAGGTCTAAAGATGAGGAGATTTGAAGAGGGTTTAGCTTTCTGTGTTCATAATCAATTACTTGGTTAATCAATCTTTACTACGAAGAATTATATGAGCGAGCAGTTGATGTCGAACTCTCTTTCTAAATTCTAAGTCATTATGTGTATTGTTTGATTCAGGTGACACTCATTTATTTATATCTACCCAATCTGTCATACAGTTAAACCTCGAGAATATGAAGGCAGAAATCAATTATAGAACCAAGTTACCCAATGACTCTATAGTTGACATCCCTATCTCTTATAAACTTGTCCCTATTGCTATTGGTGGAATCATATTTCCTGGAGATTTGATTCAGTTTGATTTGTCAGACTTTAGCATCATTTTGGGAATGAACCAGTTACATACTTATAGGGATAACATCGATTGTGAAGACCTTAAGGTTATTTTGAGGGATGAAACAAGGAGAGAAGTATGTTTTTATAGGCAAAGTGAGGAAAAAACATGTCCCTCAATTCCTATTATGAAAGCAAGTAGGCTATTGTATTAAGGATGTATTGGGTATTGGTGTTATACCATTGACACTCAAGAAAGAGAAGAAAAAGTAGAAGATAGTCTTGTATTTTTTGAATTTAGAGATGTTTTTCCTGAAGACTTACCAAGATTATCCTCTCAAAGAATTTGATTTTGAGATTGAACTAGTCCCTGGTGACCAAGCCATATCCAAAGCCCCATAATGTTTGGCCCAACAAAGCTTAGAAAATTAAAGATTAAGCTAGATTCACTATTAAAGAAGGGATTTATTAGACCAAATGTATCTCCATGGGGTACCGCAGTTTTATTTGTAAAGAAGAAGGATGGAACCTTGAGGTTGTATCTCGATTACATGGAGATGAACAAGTTCACTATAAAAAATAATTACCCTTTGCCCCGAATAGATGATTTGTTTAATCAACTGTAAGGAGTAGGAGTCTTTTCCAATATTGATTTAAAGACTGGATACCATCAACATAGGATTAGACCTCGCAAAACTAACCCAAGACTCGAAACCCGAACCGAACGACCTGGACTCATACCCGACCCGACACCCGAAATATACTCACCCGAAAGTGGACCCGAAACCCGAATTGACCCGAACCGAACCATACACGACCTGAAATTTTCTACAAAGTTGCTTGTTTTAGCATGACGAATGTATTTGACCAAAAATTGGTTGACCTGAAATCGACCCGAAATCGACCCGACCCGAATCATACTCGATCCGAACCGAAATGATCCGAAATGTCACTTAATCCAAACATGACCCAACCCGAACTTGACTCAACCCATACCCAAGCCGAACGACCCATTTGCCAAGTCTACTTAGGATTAAACCTAAAAACATCCCCAAAACCATGTTTAGCACCAGATATGGTCACTACGAATTCATGGTAATGATCTTTGGCCTAACCAGTGCCCCTGTAGCCTTTATGGATCTTATAAATAGAGTTTTCAGACCCTATTTAGACAAGTTTATGGAGGTATTTACATATGACATCTTGGTAGACTTGAAGGACAGAGACAAACACACTGCTTATTTGAGGATGGTGTTGCAGGCGTTGAGGGAACATCAATTATATGGCAAATTAAATAAGTACGAGTTCTGGTTAAAAGAAATAACATTTTTAGACATGTAGTTTCAAAGAAGAGGACTAAGGTTGACCCCAGAAGGAGAAAGCAATTACATAATGGCCAAGGCCCACCAATGTTACTAAGATTACAAGCTTCTTAGGTTTAGTTGGCTATCATCAATGGTTTGTGAAGGATTATTTTTTTTTAAATAGCATCTCCCTTAGCCAATTTATTGAAGAAAGCTATTAAGCTTGAGTGGACAAAGAAGTGTGAAAGGGCATTTCAAGAATTGAGGCAGCAATTAACTACTGTCCCTAATTCTAACCCTACCAGTAGAAGGTAAGGAATACACTATCTACACTGATGCATCGAAGAATGGGTTGGGTTGTGTCCTGATGCAAGAAGATAAAGTGGTAGCTTATGCCTCTGACAGCTCAAGCCCTATGAGAGACATTACCCTACCTATGACCTAGAACTAGTGGTTGTGGTCTTTGCATTAAAAATTTGGAGACATTACTTCTATGGAGTATCTTGTAAGATCTATACAGATCATCAAAGGTTGAAGTATACCTTCACTTTAAAAAAAAAAAAAGAGCTCAATTTGAGACAAAGACATTACCTAGAATTACTTAAAGATTATGACCTACAGATCCAATATCACCTAGGAAAGGCAAATGTTATGTAGATGCTCTGAGTATAGAGGCATAATGTAGCTTGAACACTATAGTGATTACCCAGTTGAACCTCTTAAGACAACCTGAGGACTTGGGTATTCAATTAGTGTCACATAGGCAAACAAGTGTACAATTGTCCGTAGTTACTTCACAAACCCCCATAGCAGAGGAAATTTGAGCGAACTAGGAAGATGAATCTGAGCTCGAAAGGATAAAGCAAAATCTTAAGAGAGGGAAGTCGCCTAGATTTGTTGTATATGAAAATGTAACCTTGTAATTTTGAATCGCCTGTGTATGCCCAATAATTGTGGAATTAAGGAAGAAGATCTTAGAGGAGGCTCCTAGGACCCGATACTTAGTGCACCCAGGAGGCACCAAGATGTATAAAGACATGAGGCAATACTTTTGGTGGAATGATATGAAGAAAGAGATTGCAGAATATGCAGACAAGTGTCTGATTTGCCAAAAGGTTAAAGTTGATCATCAATGTCCCATGGGTGAACTACAACCTTTAGAAATTCCCACTTCGAAGTAGGACTCAGTCACAATGGACTTTGCCATGGGATTACCTCTTTCTGCTTTAAAAAAGAATGTCATCTAGTTAATAGCTGATCGACTCACTAAATCTGCTCATTTTCTACCAATTTGGAATACTTGGGGAGTTGAAAGACTAGCTCAACCATATGTTATGGAGATAGTTTGATTGCATGGGATTCCCTTAGACACACTATCAGTTAGAGATCAAATATTCAAGCCTAGTTTTGGCAAGCGCTTCAGAAAGCATTATCATCTTGAATAAGATGGGCAAACTAAAAGAATGAATCAGATTCTAGAAGACATGTTAGTAGCTTATGTGTGAAAGTTTGAAGGGAAATAGGAAAACGACTTACCATTGGTGGAGTTTTCTTATAATAATAGTTACCAGTCCACCATTAAAAAGATCGTTTGAGGCTTTATATGGAAGACAATATAGAAACCTATTGTGTTAGAGTGACTTAGATAAAGCATTAACCTTGGGCCCAAAATTGATCGAAGAAACTATTGGAACAATAAGGAGGATTCAAGAGCATATACGAGTTAGGCCCTGGTAAATATCATTAAGCATTATATTATTTCCCATAACATTACAAAAATTTAATTTTTAGCTGCACAAAAGTTTTATTTCAACAAAGTGCTTTTACTTTCCTTTCTGGCCCCAATTCATTTGAGGTCCAACAAGTTAATTCAATTGATTTAGCTAATTATCATTAGTTATGCCTAATTACACTTAGTAAAAAGCTACTTTTTAATGCATAAAAATCAACCAAATATCAAGATAAGTAAAAAAAAAAATCTTTAAGAAGCAAAATACAACTTTTCTTTTTCTTCTTCTCCTTCTCTCCTCCCATTGGCTGCCCCCTCACCTTTGTTCTGCCTGTTGCTGTTGTCCCAAGCTGCTACCGCCATGCTTTACCTACTACCGCTAGCTAAGTGTGTCGCCAGCCACCTCTAGCCACCACCCAAATCCCTACAACCCCCAAACACCATCTCCATCTATCCTCCTTTTTGAAACCTACAAGTGAGGTAAGCCCTAACCCTTATCTTGTTTAATTTTGGTTTTTCTGTGCAACTTGATTATTGATCATGTTATATTGATAGAAATAAGTGCTAGTTTGATGTTTTATTTTGTTTGGTTAAGGGTGGAAGTGAATAAGCCTTGTGTAAAGTTGAATCCATGCATGATCATGCAAACTTTATGTACAATATAAGGTTGATGGATTTTGGGTTTTGTGACCTAATTTGCAATCTTTAGCATAAAGAGTAAGTATGATTTTGGGTAAGATGACTTCGGATGAGTTTGGATGGGAATTTCAACTAAGAATAACCTAGGGTTTTATGAATAAGCAAGATTTAATTTAATTTTTGAATCAAGTATTTTATTTGGATGGAATTAGATGGAGTTTTGGAGGTTGGGTGCGCTAGTAGCGTAAAAAATAATGTTGTGTAAGCTTTGTTAAAAATTGTTGACTTATGAAAAATCTCATAAGTGACCAAAAAGAGGTTTTTCTGAGTAATCTATGCAAGTACACGAGTTTAGGGGAGCATTTTGAGTGATTATCTGAAGAAAAAGATTGAAAATATGCAAGGATGATCATGATGTAAATTTGAGTGTTATGGCTTAAGTACGATTATAATAAGAAGAAAACCAATGTTTATCAATTTTAGAGGAGGAAATTGGCTTGATTTATGAGAGGAATAAGGAAAACATGAATTTTGGAAGCTTAATCAAAGGATCCAAAATAATTATGAATATTACAAAGAAATACAAAGTCTAGTGAGTTCAATAACTTTGATTATGATCAAAAACTCAATTGGGTTGGAAAATTGAGACAAATGGCCATGTGAATAAAATCAAACAAGTGGAGAGAATAATGACTTAAGAACAATTCTTCTTGGGCCAAGTCAGTGTGATCAAAGTAATTCTGAACCCAACTACACCCATCTTGGTCTTAAACCCTTGTTATTCATCTCAAAAATATCAAAAACTCATATCTCATTTAGGACCATTAAGGTCTTTCCCTTGTAGCCTCAATTATTTTAATTTGGTCTATTTTGCTCCCGTTTGTTTTACCTCGAATCAAAGTACCTTAATTTATTTAGTTTTCAAGTAATCTCAGTGTAATCTGTCTTATATTAAAACATTGAGCTATGAATGTCATTTATTTAATTAATGTCTATTAAAATCATAAATTATGAAAGTGACTATTGTTTACTAACTATATATACCTACCATTGCATTTTTAAGTAGAATCAAGGCCTAGTCTACCGCTCCTCATTTTTCATAAATATTATCAAGTGAGATTGCATTTTAAACACCCCAAGTACGTCTATGTCCTGTATCTTTACAAATCAAAATGCACTTGTCAAAGTTATAATATCTTGGTAAGTATATCAATGAATCTGTTTACTCAGTAATTTATTGCCTAATCAGTGATCCCGTCAATTGCCATTGATAGGGCACTCGCTCTTCAATTACCCGCCCGACCTCAGGCTAGGTCTCCCAATGGTCTTGGCAGGTGTATAACTATCTATAGATCATAACAGTTATAAGAGGTTTACTACCAGATAATAACTGGCAATACAGTTTTATATTCATCTCATTCATTGTTTTAAAGTAAAATGAATTAGAAAGCGGGCGCCCAACAAATTTTTCAGTTGTCATTTAACAACATAGGAATCTATGTATTAAGCTTCGGCTCATATTTTGAATTGTTTGTCATATTTTGTTTTAGACAAATGCTCAGTGAATCATCCTCATCCTAGCAAGCTAGCTGAAAAAAGTGAATGAGTAAGGGAATCGAATTTTGGATGAATTTTCGAATATGGATGGATCAGTAATGAACTAATGATGTTGGCTCATGAATATTTTAGGAATTGAATTTTGAGATCTTCAATTGACAAAGTTGTTAAATTTATGAAGAATTTCTCTATGGTGATGTGTAAACCTTATGGTGGTTAGCAGTTGTTTGTATATGATTTGATAATGTATGAATGTGTATGATTGTGATCTACGCGTATCTATGTCATAGCTAATGCTCATGTTTAAAGCCTTGTCCTTCTAGATAGCGGTAACACCTCAATCATCGGGTTTATGAATTTTAATTGAGGGTTTAATTAAGGAGTATACAAGTAGTGAGCACCGGGGCGTTGTCCCTCTTTCTTCTCCAAACACTTATATTGGATCTTATACGGTACTCTATCATATGTTTTCTCTAGATCTATGAACACTATGTGAAGATCCTTTTCCTATCTCTATACCCTTCGATGAGCTTTCTTATGAGATAGATTGCTTTAATAGTCGATCTACCTAGCATAAAACCAAACTGGTTTTCTGAAAATGAAATATCTTTTCTCAATCAACCTTTCCCTTAACTTTATAATGTGACTAAGCAGTTTAACATCTCTATAAATTATTACAACATTGAATATCACCCTGGTTCTTGTAAAGTAGCATGATTATACTGAATCTCCATTTGCGGAGCATCTCTGTAGTCTTAAAAATAACATTAACAAGCTCCACTAGCCACCCAAGCCCCTTTTCACTCAAACACTTCTATACAATGATACTTTCTGGCTCGACAGCCTTTTCAGTCTTCATCTTTCTCAATGTGTCTCTAACCTCCTCTTTACCAATACAACTACAAAACCTATAGATTTGGTGCCCCTCTTGAACCCTTCTCTCGGGTCTCTGTGAATACTCACACAACTCACCATTAAAGAGCTTAGAAAAATAACTCTATCGTCTCTCCCTTATTTTAGCATCCTCTACTAAAACCTAATTGTCATCCCTTTTGATGCTCGTTACATTTTCCAAGTCTCTTGTTTTCTTCACCCTAGCCCTTGGTAACTTGAAGACATCCTTCTTCTCTTCTTTAGTCTCTAGATTTTGATATAACAATTCATACACTTTGTTCTTTGCTAAAGTGATAGCTTTTTTTGCTATCTTTTTAATCTCCTTGTACTTAACAAAATTAACTTCTTTATCTCCATCCGATCTACTATTGATTAGCGACATATACACCTTGTTTCTTCTTAACCCTTTCTTTCACCTCTTCATTCCACTACCAATCTCCTGTTATTCTGCCTCCACCCCCTCTAGAGATTCCTAAGACCTCCTTAGCTGACCTTCAAATACACTCAACCATTGCTTCCTACATTACATCTGCATTCTCTACTTGCTTCCAACTCCCCTATGCTTTAATTTTCTCCAATAATATAGTAGCGTTCTCTTTAGTTAGATTTTACCATCTAATTATAGGATCTCCAAACATTCTCTTCTTTCGCTTTGAATTCTTAGTCACCCCATCCATTACCAATAGTCTATGATGAGTCCCCAACTATCCATTGTGTTTCACTTTGTAATCTTTACACAACATCCTATTGTTCACCCTAATTAGAAATTAGTCTATTTGATCTTAGTAGGGGCATTCTTAAAGTCACCAAGTGATCCTTAAAATGAGAATTAACAATCACCAAATTATAGGCAATCGTCCAAAATTGAGACCCATCCACTGTTTCTCACACCATAATCGAAACCTCTATACGTCCCATCATACCCTTCTACCCTAGTTCCAACATGTCCACTAAAATCACCACCCATGAAGAGTTTCTCAATTTGAGGTATGCTTTCCATTACTTCTTCCAACTTCACCTAAAATTCCCTTTCAATGTCACCCGCGAGCCTCACTTGTAGTGTACAGGCACATATAACATTGAAGATTTCTAGCCACCAGCTTAATTAACATGATTCGACCACTCGTACGCCTCACCTCTACAACTTGATCAACCAACTCCATTTCTAGCTCTAGTAAGCCCCAAATGCCACTACTTATACCCATTAATTTCTTGTGCTTTGGCCCCTGCTCACTTGTTCCCTTGGACACAAGCTATGTTAACCTTACATCTACATAAAGCTCTAAATAATTCTATAGACTTGTCAACAAGGGCCCCTGAAGCGGATCATAGAAAAAGAAGAAGAAGAAATCCATTTAGCCAAATAAAGGCATAATCAACCCAATGAAGATCTAATAAGAACTCCTCAAGAACACTTCAATGGAGGAACACCCATATCCAAAGGATTCTTACAATAACACCAAGGTAAACAACCTACCATTAATCCCCTAAAACCTGAGCACCAAGGATTAATATAAAGGGATGACTCTAAATCAACACTTTAAAAACACATAAAGATTAAGAGATTTTTTGAAAGAGAAAATGCCTTCTACCCTTTTCATTCATTCATAATCATCAAAAGCTTAATGTAATACAAGAAATGGGAAATTAAATAGCAAGATACCCCCTCCCCCAAGCTTCGTACTAGCCAATAGCATTACAATGATTTTGTCCAATGAAATACAAGCTAATTGTATAATTAAAGGGGGACCACTAGGGGATAATGGTGTGCTAAAATTGACTGCACATTCCTGCCCATTGGTGATGTCATTCACCTTTTCAAAAGGAGGATATTAAGGTGGAGATTTTTATAGGAGCGTTCCAGAAGAGTCTACCAGCTACCCACCAAATTTGGACCCTTAATTCTCCCATTTCACTGCCCAAATGAATCCTTAAGTAAAAACGTGCACCTCCAGACCTACAGTGACCATGGCTGGTTAAAATCCCATGACTTGCTCGATTCTTGGAATTGTATAATGAACTTAGGCTTGTTGGAAAATAGACATTTGGGGCTATCCATCTATATAAACGTAACCTAAAATATAGCCCATTTACCTAGCCAAAGATGAGTTAGAATTCAGGCCATATGTTCTACCTAGAATGAGGAAGCAAAATAAAATAGGTGACTTCGAGATAAAAATACCTAGGCTCCTTATTTAGGCTACTAAGTGTCATGCCACCTTGCCTAAGCTTACTTTGGGGCCTCCTTAAGGCTCCCAAACACACCAGGGACTTTGGAGAGCCAATTACTTGGGTACCACCCTCATAGGTAACTAAGGGCCCAACTTGAATCCAAGCCTTGATGTTGATAAGGAGGTTAGGCCTCATGGTTTGCTCTGCATCAACCTCCCCTCCTATAAGAGGATTTTCCCTCAAATATCCAATGTTCTCATCCTCATCCTCGATGTAGGGAGTGAGGTCTCCAACACTAAAAGTGGTGGAGATGTTCATGTCACCCGGAAGCTCTACCTTGTAGGCATTGTCTCCCACTCTTTACATGATCTTATAGGGGCCATCTCCCCTTGCCATGAGCTTGTTTTCCCTCCTTGAAAGGAAACTCTCCTTTCTCAAATGTGACCATACATGATCTCCTTGTTTAAAGTCAAGATGAGTTTGATTCTTGTTGGCCTTGGTCTGGTATTGCTTATTTACCTTCTCAATTTGAGCTTTCACTTGCTCATGGAGTTTCTTCATAGCTTTAGCCCTTTCCTTAGCTTCAAAGCTCACTTTGGACTCTTGAGAAATAGGAATGAGATTAAGACGAGTGAGAGGGTTGAGGCCATAGCATACCTCAAAGGGTGAATGAGAACTAGCATAGGAAGGAGTCCGGTTGTAGGCAAATTCCGCATGGGGAAGGTTGGTGTTATCAACTAGGATCCCTCACCAGAGACAACATACCCAAGGAAGACAACTTGAGGAATAAAGAGCCCACACTTCTCAAGTTTAGCATATAGAGCTTGTTGCCTTAAGACTTGGAACACTTGATTGAGGTGTTTCGTATAAGATGTCTCATTTTGTCTATACACCAAGATATCATCAAACTATACCACAAGAAACTTCCCAATGGATGACCTCAAGACTTCATTCGTGAGCCTAATGAAGGTACTCGGGGCATTAGAAAGACCAAAGGGCATTACTAGCCATTCATATAACCCATATTTGGTCGTAAAGGCCGTTTTCCACTCATCTCCTTCTTTCATTCAGATTGATGATAGCCACTTCGAAGGTCAATCTTGGAAAAGACCTTGGACCCATGCAACTCATCAAGTATGTCATCCAATCATGGGATAGGAAACTAGTACTTGATGGTGATATTGTTGATAGTCCTATAATCCACACACATTTGCCATGTACCATCCTTAGGTACCAAAAGAGTGGGAATCGGGCAATGACTTAAAATTTCCCTAATGTACCCACGATCAAGCAACTCTTGGACTTGTCTTCGGAGCTCTTTTGACTCGTTAGGATTATATCTATAAGTCAGCTTGTTGGGCAAAGGAGCACCCATAGGAGATCAATTTGGTGCTCAATTCTTCTTATAGGATGGAGTCCCGGTGCTAGATCATTGGAAAAGACATCCTGAAACTCTTTCAAGAGTGATTGAGCAAGAGGGTGTAAGGGCTTCACTTCCTCACTAGTGTTTGATTCAACCATAAGTAAGGTAAATAAAGGCTTGCTCTTACCAATGGCTTTGTCCACCCTTGTCTCACTCATAAAGAGGCTTTTCTCGCTTTCCTTACCCGGTTTAATTTTGAGAGGTTTTGGGTGGTGAAATAGGGCTCAAAGTGAGGCTACATCCCTTGAACTTAAGGGCATATGTGTTGGCATGCCCATCATGCATCACATGATTGTCATACAACCAAGGTTTACCAAGCAATATATGACAAGCATCCATAGGAAGAACATCACAAAGGACCTCAACACAATAAGGACCAACAGAAAAACAGATAAGAGTTTGTTTAAAAATGGTTACCTCGCTTCTTTGCTTGAGCCATTGAAGACTGTAAGGAGTGGGATGCACCTTGGTGGGGACTTATAGCTTGTCAATAAGTGTCATAGAGGCCACATTGGTGCAACAACCTCCATCGATGATAAGTTGACACACGTTGCCTCCAATGGTGCATCGAGTGTGGTAGATTTGCTCCCTTTAAGTAGGTTCAAGGGGAACCTCTTTCACATAGAGGGCTCTCCAGAACACCAATAGCTCTTCAACATCCGGAGTGACTATGGTGTGATCTTCTTCTTCAAACTCTTCTTTACTAGTCTCTTTCTTTAGAGCTTGGATCTCTTCCACCTCTCTAATAGAGAGGGTTCTTCGATTTGGACAGCGCTTCCTACTCGTAAGTTGTTTCTTAATCTTGATTGCGAGGTGGGAAACATCATTGAAAGATAAATATGGTTGTAGTTCCACCTTGTGAGCTATGCTAAGAGAAAGTCCTTTGATGAACCTAACAATAGTAAGCTCATTATCTTCATTCAAACCAACTCTCATTTGAAGTTACATGAATTCTCAAATATATTCCTCTACTCGGAGATTCTCTTGGCTAAGAGTGGTAATCTTGAGATAGAGCTCTTGCTTGTATGAGGTAAGAACCTCTTCTCTGTGTGTTTCTTCAGTTTGGGCCAACTCTTGATCTTAGACTTAGTTTCTCTAACTCTATTCTTCTTCAAGGTCTCATACCACAAGGAGGCATATTCCTTTAGCTTGAGAATGACCAACTTGAAGTCCTTTTCATCATTGTACTCCTTGAGTTCAATGATCCTATCAATAGCTTGCACCCAATCATTGCAGTTTCTCGGTTTGAGGTTGCCATCAAACCCCGATGCCTCAACCTTGAGGTCACTAAGATCATCTCGAGGACAACCCATATGCCAATTACCTCTATCCTCATGATCCTCACAAGAAGATGAGTAGGCAATGTCAATGGGGTTCACATCAAGCTCCCTTGGTTGGGGAACTCATAGTTCGAATCCCTTAACTCGCTCTAGCTCCATGGTGAGCTTTCTTACTTGTTCTTGAAGGTCAATTATGGCCTTATCTCTCCTCATTTCATGGGCTAAGAGAGACGTTCCTAGCTTGAGAAGGTTCCACATTATTGGTCATGGTTGAAGGTAGATAAGAGAAGGAAGAAGATTAAGTGTTTGAGAAAAGGTGGCGCGGTCATACCAGAGGAAGCACGGGGCAAAATGGGACAGCACGGTCGTGCTGGGCAACACGGGGTGGTGGTGCCTAAAAACTGGAAAAAAAAATTCTAGACAAAAACAGGGGCACAGCTTAGCCATGCCAAATGTCTGGTTTGGCGCAAGTGAGTATTTTAGTCTTTTTGTGAAGTTTTTGGGTTGTGTTTTGGTTGGGGATTGTATTTGGGCTATTTTGGGGGTTCTTTGTGGACTAAAAGTGGGGTTTTGTGGAGAAATCAAATGTGGGTTTTTAGGGTTTTGGATTGAAAAGAAAGCATGGAAGAGTGCTTGGGCTCTTTGAGGAGAATAAGAGAAGAAGGTGGAGTAGACAGTATCCAAATCTCAAAATAACAAAGCAAGAACTCAAACAACAAATTCCAATGACAAAGTGTGAGGATTTGATGTTTACCCTTGAAGGATCCTTGTGCTCTGATACCAACTGAAGCGGATCTTAAAAGAATAAGAAATCCATTTGGCTAAATAAAGGCATAATCAACCAAATGAAGATCCAATAAGAAGAACTCCTCAAGAACGCTTTAATAGAGGAACACCCAAATTCAAAGGATTCTTGCAACAACACCAAGATAAACAACCCATCAATTAATCCCCTAAAGCCTACGCACCAAGGATTAAAATAAAAGGAATACTATAAATCACCACTCTAAAAAGACATAAAGATTAAGAGATTTTTTAAGAGAGAAAATCATTTCTAGTCTTTTCATTCATTCATAATCACCAAAAAGTTAATGTAATACAAGAAATGGGGACTTAAATAGCAAGATACCCCCTCCCCTAAGCTTAGCACTAGCCAATAGCATTATAAAGATTTTGTCCAATGAAATACAAGCTAATTGTACAATTAAAGGGTGAACACTAGGGGATAATGGTGTGTTGGAATTGGCTGCACATTCATTCCCATTGGTGATGTCATTCACCTATCCAAATGGCATATATTAAGGTGGGAAGTTTTATGAGAGCCTTCTAGAAGAGTCTATCAGCTACCCACCAAATTTGGACCCTTAATTCTCCCCTTTGACTACCCAAATAAATACTTATGTAAAAATGTGCACCTCTTTGGCTCGGTTAAAACTCCATAACTTGCTCAATTCTTAGAATTTTATAATGATCTTAGGCTTGTTGGAAAATAAATATCTGAGGCTATCTATCCATGGAAAATTCACCCAAAACAGAGCTCATTTACCTGGCCAAAAATGAGTTAGAAGTCAAGCCATATGTTCTGCCCGGAACAAGGAAGTAAAATAAAATAGGTGACTTGGAGATAAAAATAGCTAGGCTTCTTATTTGGGCTACTAAGTGTCATGCCACCTTGCCTAAGCTTATTTTGGGGCTCTTTCAAGGCTTCCAAATCAACAAGGACTTTGGAGAGCTAATTACTTGGGTACCACCCTCATCAGTGAGTAAGGGGGCAAGTTGAATCCAAGCCTTGATGTTGATAAGGAGATTAGGCCTAATGGTTTGCTCCGCATCAGTCCCAATATTCCAAGTTGCAAAATGCACCCTATCAAACCTACTTTCGCCCTAAACCCTTTCTCCCCTAGAGGACAAGCTTGAACTACTCCATTAATCGCCACTAGTTAAAAATAATATTAATAGTACTAATAATAAAACTAATACTAGTAGTAGTAATAGTAGTAATAATAATACAATTAAATAAACAAACTACCAATAAACAAGAATCAATAGAACGTAGCAAGAGCAATAAATAAATAAAACTTAAGAATAGTAACAAAGCACTGATAGCCTAAATCCAACAAGACACATCAACAATACTAAGATAAAAGCAATAAAGATAGAGCTATCAATTAATGATAGTAGTGACAAGAGTGTAGATAGTACCAAAAAGACAAAGTGCTTAACAAAACTAACAAGCCAAACAAATGCATAGATGATCCACACTAAGTAAAATTGTATAACTCTATAGACAAATTACAAATAAGCTAGATAGATAAATAAATAAAAATTGAATGCCAACAAGCAGCAAGTATGGACAGGTGCAAAATAAGCAAGACTAAATAATAATAGTAAGAGTACGGTAAAAAATAATACTTATACAATAACAATAATGGTGGTGATGGTGGTGGTGGTAGTAGCAATAATAATAATAATTACGATTACAATAATAATAATACTAATACTAATAATAATAATGGTAATAATAGTAGGAGTATGGTAAATAATAATGCTAATAAATGATACCAAAAATAATATCACACGCTGAGATGAAATATACAAATGCAGAACTAAAGGAGTAAATGGACAAATATATTATGCGCCGCCCCAATAATTATTGGGAGTGACAGAACCAAAGCTATAGTGCTCCCAACCGGTCAACAAACCAGATGTCAATAAAATAATAATATGAAGATTGGTGACAAATCAGAAGTCTAATCTCTGAATATAAAAGGGGAAGAGTCACTCTAATCACAAAGCTATTAAGATTTCGTTTGATTCTTGAAAAATTTAATAGAAATAAAAATTAAAGGAAAAAAAATGTGAAAGAAAAAAAAGTATGAAAAAAATGAGTTTTTTTCTCTTATTTGGATTAAGAAAAAAATATAAAAATTTAGATAAAACATTTGAATGTTGATGAACTACTTGAATCAAGCTGATGTCATCTAAGCAATGTAAGGTATGAGGAAGTTGAAAATTTTTCTCAAACTTTCCTTACAATTTTATCAGAAAAATTGTATTATTTACTTCTAACAATTTTTCTAACTAACTTTTCTTTATATTTTTTTTTTGTGATTTTCTCTAAACTAAATATAAAAAAAAATTTATATTTTTAAATATTTTTCTTTTCATTAAATTTTTCAAGATTTAAACCGAGCCTAAGGAGAAAGGGTGAAGTAAATGAAAGTAAATCCAATGACGTGAATCACTAACAAAGTACAGGTAAAAACCAATAGTGTGCAAATCAAAAGAAACCTTAGAGCATTCCCAGCCAGCGGAACTCATTTCAGAACTCTGGCATGCCACGTCAGCAGAAGTTCCACAGTTCTGGAACTTGCATTCTTTCATTCTGCCAGCCAGCGGAACTCATTTCAGGACAAATGATATAATATTTATTGATGGAGCCCACAACTAAACATACTTTATTTGTTTTATGTAATAAAATTTGTTGTTGCATAATTAATTTTGTGTAAGTTAAAAATAATTTACATTTTTCGAATGGGAAAATATGTTTTTATCTTCCCAAAAAATCGACTAATTTATTTTAAAGTCTCCTAATTGTGTAAGTTAAA
>JACYFF010003369.1:20461656-20506677 GCA_017589665.1 Selenicereus undatus
TTGTGTAAGTTAAAAATGACGATTTGTTTTATGTAATAAAATTTGTTGTTGCGTAATTAATTTTGTGTAAGTTAAAAATAATTTACAATTTCAGAACGGAAAAATATGTTTTTCTCTTCCGGAAAAATGGACTAATTTATTTTAAAGTCTCCTAATTGTGTAAGTTAAAAATGATGACTTAATTTATATTGGTTGAACGAATACGAAGCATATGGAATATGATGTAGAATTGAATTGATACAAGCGCAAATAATTTTTCCTACATTGAAGACAATTACAACTCGAGTGTTCAAAATTTAAAACACTAATTCATAATACAACAACGGCGAATGACAGATAACCCTTCACACCTATGGTTGTGAGTTTTGCCGTGCCCTATGGCGATTCCAGATTTCCTCGATAAGGTCTGATTGGAGACGTGCATGTAGTGCGGGGTCATGAATTTGTGCTACTCTACGGAGGTAGGCAGCATAGCACGGATGATGGGCCTGTTGGACATTTGGTTGCGGGGTGTTGTCGTCGACATCATCGTAGTCGAAAGCAAGATCATACGAATCTCGTTCATCCTCGACGATCATGTTGTGGAGTATAACGCATGCCTTCATTATCATACCCAGCTCACCTTTGTCCATGTTTCGAGCTGGACCGCGAATGATAGCGAACCGGGCTTGTAGAACCCCAAATGCTCTTTCCACGTCCTTTCTAACAGACTCCTGACGTTCGGCGAACAATCTTGCCTTAGGTCCTTGGGGAAGAAAAATAGTTTTCACGAATGTTGCCCACCTTGGATAAATACCATCCGACAGAAAGTACCCAATATTGTACTCGCGATTGTTCACGACGTATTCACATTTTGGAGCCCGACCCTCATACACCTCTTGGAAAACATCTGATCGGTGAAGAACATTTAAGTCGTTCAGGCTACCCGGGCACCCAAAGAAGGCGTGCCATATCCAAAGGTCATATGATGCAACGGCTTCAAGAATCAAGGTGGGGACTCTGTAAATCCCTTTTGCAAACATCCCTTTCCAAGCCGATGGACAATTCTTCCATTCCCAATGCATACAATCTATACTGCCTAACATGCCGGAAAAATCACGTGCCTCGGCAACTTGCAACAGTCGGTCGACATCAGCTTGTGTTGGCTTTCTCAAGTACTCGGCCCCAAACACTTGAATGACACCGGCAGCAAAGTTTTTCATACATTCCATAGTCGTGCTTCCTCCAATTTTTAAGTACTCATCTACACAATCTGCTGAAACCCCATAAGCCAGCATACGCATTGCTGCGGTGCACTTGGTGAGCGGCGACAACCCACGCCTACCAAGACCATCGTGCCTCAACTGGAAGTACTCAAAGCGACTACTGAGGGCGTCCACAATGCGGATGAACAGGTGTTTCCGCATCCGAAATTTACGCCGAAAGTGGGTTTCATTGTACATAGAGTTCTCTGCAAAGTAGTCTCTGTGGAGGCGATCGTGTGCATCTTCCCGATCCCTCCGAATGAATCTTTTCTTCTTTCTTGGTCGTTGGGATGATGAAGCTCGTTCCCCTTGTCCATGTTTCACAGCTAACTGAAACGACTCCACATGAGATTGATTGTTGAGTATGGTCTCAAGAATGGATGAGTCATCACTAGAAGATGATGACTCCAGTACAAATCTGAGATGATCTATTAACTCCGTGGATGAGTCATCACTAGAAGAAGATGGGTCACTCATTTTGTTGTACCTGTGACAGAAGTTTGCAAATGTTAGGGAAATGCTCGTGACATTAACAAAGCAAATTAAGAGAGCATTGCAGTTAAAAGTGAACTATAAAAATGTAACTCAATAAAATGAAATTAAAATGGAACTCATTGAAAGACATTACACATTTCATTCCACAACATGAAGGAGTTCAATTACAATAAACTATTGGCAAAAGAAAGAACGAAAAAAGCATAAGGTAAAAAACATATTATTCCTAAGACATGGGTGTCAATCTAAAGAAGGGCTGGCGTTGGACGAAGACGATGTTTGGCGGTACCGGCTCCAAATTTCTTCCTGAAGTGGACCATATCGCGCTTGATCCTCTGGACACATCTTAGCAATGTCCATTCTCAATATCTTGTCCTCATACTTCATCCGTTGGAAGTGCTGATGGGAGTCTATTAGTTCAACAGCTCTCTTAGCTGCTTCAGCCTTAACCTTAGCGGCCTCCGCCTTCTTCTCTTGGGCGATGACATATCTTTCGAACATGGTGTTGTTCTTCATATTTGTTGTCCCCATGGTGGATAGCTCCTTGGTGACAACATCGAGCACCGAGGCATGCGCTCTCTCTTTCGCCTTTCTTTTGGCGGCCTTTCTTCCAATGGGGCGGATCAGTCCACCCACTTCCTCTGTTGGTGTGTCATCACTAGCAGGAGTTGTTGGTGTGTCGGGGGTGCTGGGTGAGCCAGATGTGTCACTCTCCGAGTACCCGCCCACCTCATTGATCCGCAAGCGTTTAGTCGCCACATCTGCAGATTGATCGCAATTGACCTCCCACTTCGGTTGGTCTTTGAGTAGCACCCACCAATGCATCAAGTCGAACGGTTTGCCCACCATATCAGCGTATAGATCTTGGGCCTTCTGCATAATATCATCGTCGTTCGCCCCACTTGGGTTAGCCCTATAAGCCTGGCCAACACAACCGGTCCACTTTGACACAAGTGGAGCTGCTCGGTTCCAACGGGCATTGCAAACTTTCGCTCCTCGCTTCGTTGCTCCGTCGGGAACGTGCTGGTTGTAGGCATTTGCGATCTTCGTCCAGAACCCCGTTTTCTTTTGGTCAGCCCCAATCATGGGGTTGGTGCTGACGTTGATCTACGATGTCACCAAGCGGCGATCTTCTTCCAATGTCCATTTGGAAGTCACGCTGCCAGTCTCATTATGGATAGGGTTGGGTGCAGGGCGGGGTGTTGATGTGGTCATACTAGTAGGTGCTGGTAGCTGATAAGGAGGATGCATTGAACCGTACGTGAAATTTGGAATTGGGGGTCCATGCTGGCCTTGGAGGGGAAAGTTTGGTGGTGCTTGAGGATATTGCATATGTGGGTATTGTTGAGGGTATTGTGGATGGTATTGCCAATTAGGAGGGTTTGGGACAATATTCATGTTGTTTGCGGCATCCCGTTGTGAATTATCCCCAGTTAGTAAGTTGATGAAAGATTGAGGGTGATTGGGATCCATTTTAAAGTGCACACCTACCAATGTATGGAAAAAAAAAACATAGAAACACTTAATTTCTCACATAATTTACACAATAAAACTAACACATATTTAAATTCTAATTTCCAAGCATACCAACTACATGTACATATTTCTTACCCTACCTTTTTTTGTTTCGTTATATAATAAAACATTCACAGATTCAATTTCTCACACTTCGTAAACAATCACGTAATTAATTTATACAATCAACCATTTAATAACGCATTCCATTTCTATCATCATATAATGAACAACAAAATTAATTTCCAACATCAAGCATTTAATAACGTGGACGTAACATTTTTTTGTAACAACTTATGAAATTCACTTACTATCATGCATTCAAATTCCTAAAACAACACCATTTACAAACTCACATTATACATCATGTGGTCAACAAGAACCACAAATATAAAAGTTGGTAATCATGCATTTAACTTCTAACTAACACATACTCCAATTATTTTTTCTCATCAAGTGATCATATATTTCTAACCATTTCATAAATTGTAAGTAACTTATATTTCAATTGCGACACTACAAATATTTTTAACCATGTTGTAAAGAAGTGCAAAAATTATTATATTCTTACCCTACCAATATTTCTACAATCAACCATTTCATAAATTGTAGGTAACTTATTTTCTATCATGTTCTAAACAAGTTCAAAAAATATCAAAATTTTCATAGCATGTATTAAAATTCTAAGTAACACATCTTTGAATTATTTTTAACGGATTACATATTTCTAACTCACAAATACTTCAATTCATTCCCTAACGATAATTTCTCATATTTTGTGACCAATAACGTAATTAATGTCTACAATCAACCATTTAATAACACATTCCATTTCTATCATCATATAATGAACAACAAAATTAATTTCCAACATCAAGCATTTAATAACGTCGACATAACATTTTTTTGTAACAACTTATAAAATTCACTTACTATCATGCATTCAAATTCCTAAAACAACACCATTTACAAACATATTTTACATCATGTGGTCAACAAGAACCAAAAATATAAAATTTGGTAATCATGCATCTAACTTCTAACTAACACATACTCCAATTATTTTTTCTCATCAAGTGATCATATATTTCTAACCATTTCATAAATTGTAAGTAACTTATATTTCAATTGCGACACTACAAATATTTTTAACCATGTTGTAAAGAAGTGCAAAAATTATTATATTCTTACCCTACCAATATTTCTACAATCAACCATTTCATAAATTGTAGGTAACTTATTTTCTATCATGTTCTAAACAAGTTCAAAAAATATCAAAATTTTCATAGCATGTATTAAAATTCTAAGTAACACATCTTTGAATTATTTTTAACGGATTACATATTTCTAACTCACAAATACTTCAATTCATTCCCTAACGATAATTTCTCATATTTTGTGACCAATAACGTAATTAATGTCTACAATCAACCATTTAATAACACATTCCATTTCTATCATCATATAATGAACAACAAAATTAATTTCCAACATCAAGCATTTAATAACGTCGACATAACATTTTTTTGTAACAACTTATAAAATTCACTTACTATCATGCATTCAAATTCCTAAAACAACACCATTTACAAACATATTTTACATCATGTGGTCAACAAGAACCAAAAATATAAAATTTGGTAATCATGCATCTAACTTCTAACTAACACATACTCCAATTATTTTTTCTCATCAAGTGATCATATATTTCTAACCATTTCATAAATTGTAAGTAACTTATATTTCAATTGCGACACTACAAATATTTTTTACCATGTTGTAAAGAAGTTTGCGTAATTATTATATTCTTACCCTACCAATATTTCTACAATCAATCATTTCATAAATTGTAGGTAACTTATTTTCTATCATGTTCTAAACAAGTACAAAAAATATCAAAATTTTCATAGCATGTAAAATTCTAAGTAACACATCTTTGAATTATTTTCAAGGGATTACATATTTCTAACTCACAAATACTTCAATTCATTCCCTAACGATAATTTCTCATATTTTGTGACCAATAACGTCATTAATTTCTACAATCAAGCATTTAATAACACATTCCATTTCTATGATAATATAATCAACAACAAAATTAATTTCCAACAACAACTATTTAATAACTTCAACGTAACAAATTTTTGTAACAACTGATGCAAAATAACAACAAATTTTAGTTACTATCATCTAAATTGCAACGTCTTGTATTCCAATCACATAAATTGCTAATATACTAACATTTCACTTTCTACTAATTCATTTTTTTTTTCTATTTCAACATAACAACAACGATAATATTAAATTACCTACAATTGCCTTCACTTCACTTTAGTCTTCAACTTAATGCTGAACTCCAAAATATGTCTACAAAATTGCACAAAAGAAAATAAATTAGTTACAATATCAAACTAAAATAATTTATACAAAATTAAAACCAATTACATAACAAGTACTATTTACTTACCAAAATTTGTGCTTATTGCAACTTGAATTTCTTCCAAATTTCCAACAAATCAAAATCACAAAACTACAATGCAACAATCAGATTTTACAGAGTGGGAGTGGAAAGAGAATTATGAAATTTGCCCACAATTTTCACCCATTTTATAGACCAAAAAAAAAATAAAAAAAAATTAAATGGGCCAACTAGGCGTTGCACCCAACGGAAATCCAAGGCAACGGCTACATTTTTGTCCAGATCCCCACACGCCCACTGTGCAGCAATTTTCCTTTTTTTTCGTTCCCCTCCCACCAAAACGCACCGTCGCCTTTACAAAAAATATCAAAATGCTGCGTTTTGCCTCGCTACACGACAAAAAAAAATGAAACGCGTGGGGGGACGCCTGCCCGGTCCCCCACGCGTGTCCCCTCCCCGTTTCCCTCGCTGCCACACCCCCATCGACACGCGTGTGACACGCGGGCTCCACCCCTGCCCTGCGTGTCACCGAGCTGCCAGTGCTCTTAGAATTGGGGGAAGCAAGCCCTGCAGAGCCCTAAAAAGGAGGCAACCCAAAAAAAAAAATTAAAAAAAAAATAAGCAAAAGAAGGAATACGGACCAGTGCCTAAAACATAGGGGTGTTCAAAAATATCCGTAACCAATAATCCGAACCGAAAACCCGCTACCCGATCCGAAATCTTGGGTACCCGAACCGAAATATTTGAAATTTTTGATTCGGGTACCCGAACCAATATTTTTTTTCGATTATTGGTTCGGGTACGGTTCGGGCATTTTGAAGATTCGGGTACTCAAAAACCCGAAACTTTTTTTAAAACTTTTTTGGGACTTTTTTTATATCATCCATTCCCCAAAAACTTTGTAAGTCAAGTATTCCCAAACCCGAAGAAGACAAGTACTTTGACTTCATTGCATTATTTTATTTGAATGCGTTGGGCATAAATATGATGTTAACAAGTTTATGTCTTATGGAAGTGTGGATTAATTGAAATGTGAATGATGATAAGATATCCGATGATATTGTCATATTGTGTAAGAATTTAAAGTGTAACTTGGCTCAATACGACAACTTTTTATAGCATAAATAGAAATAATTATATTATGGGTACAACAAAATTATTAGGCAAAGTAGGAAAAAATATTTTAGAAAAAATGGGTTATTGGGTAACCAAAAACCCAAACCGAAATTTTCGGGTACCCGAATTTCGGTTAACCGAAAGTTTCGATTCAGATACGGTTCACCATTTTGCCGACCCGAAATTTCGGATACCCGAACCGAAATCTCCTTTGGTTCGGGTACCCGAACCATGAACACCCCTACTAAAACAGGAAAATCGGGCTGCGAAGTCTCCAATTATGCCTTGAGACACCTGCAACGACGCAAAAGGTTGGCACTAGGCCTCGACGATACGATTGTCCCACTACAAGTACGGGAAGGTTGTACTGGTGCCCCCTCCCGCCGGCGATGCTTAGCCCACCTTGGTTGAGAGCCTCTGACAGAAATAGTAGTGTGGAGGAGAGAGAATCGGCGCAGAACAGGGGGTTAATGCAAGGATGGGGTTCAACTTGTTACTGGGCTAGCGAATGGTAACAGTGGTGTCGGAAAATGCCTGAAAGAGCACCAGACAGAGAGGTACAAAGGCAAAGAACAATAACAACAACAACGAACAAGAAAACAGAGGACAGAAGTACAAATCACACTGGTGGCACACTAACCAGACACCAACTACTGTGGGCCCGTGACCTTGCTTTCCGCCTGTAATCCGATCCGCCTGCAGCACAGGACGGCAGCCACACTAGTCGACGCAGAGTGTGTCTTGCTTAGGTGAAACAGAGTGCGCCTTGGCAAGGCCGACGAATGCTATGCCGGAGACGACCTGCCAAGTAGGCTAGAGAGGCGGCTAACAAAAGAAATCAATGGGAGCTCTCATATAATCGCCGGAGAATTAGAGAAACAATATGCAAACTGTCCTGTAAAATAGAAGTCTCAGAATACTGAAAGACGAATTTAATTAGGAAGAGTTTTTACTTCTTTTAACACTAGCAGCATAATGTACATCAGAAGTCATGCATAGTCAAATTGGGGATCAATAACCACGTATATTATATCTTAACAACGGCGAAATAGCTTCGTGTGAAATTGTTATTCTTAGTCAGTAATAATAAGCAGCAATGCAATTACCTTTCAAGAAATAGATGAAAAGACTAGGGAACTAACCAATAGTATCAAACCAAGATTTATGTACTTCCATTGATCATCGAAAGGTCACGAAGTGTAAATATGAATTGCAGTGAGTAGAGTTCATAATATACAATACATCAACATGGAACCTGATAGTGTGTCCTCGAAATTAAGCTAAAAATAAACAAATCATAACATAAAATAAAAAAGAACTTAAAGAGATAACAGAGAATTCCATGGCTTCTGCTACCTGCAAGAATTGAATGAAATCTTCAAAAAAACCAAAAAAGGAGTAAAAATAGAACAATAGAATCAAAAAGTAACTTGTGTTCAAATATGTCCCAAACATGTTGATATAGATTAGATAAGCTGAACCATAAGTCACTGTAGTTCATAATCGCTTAGAGCTACTACTTTGAAAAGTAAATTGTATTTTAGTTTACACTCTTGAACAAATTTCACATAAGCTGCCAGTGTAATGAACAATTTAAAAGGGCTCACCAAATGGTTCTCCTTAATTTACCAATAATATTATCATACAGTCTTTACTGACATTAACACTGATAAACCTCATTTTTTTTAAAAAAAAAACAAAAAAAACAAGAGGGAACCCACACTGCGGCGGACGTGTTGCTGTTGTTGATCATTACCATAGAAGAGCTAGTACAGTGGTATGAGGCATAAGTACGCCCATTTATGCTTGCCAAGTCAGTGTTATCCAAATCAGAACAATTGAATTAGAGACATCAATTATCCAAACAAACATGTAGCAATTAACTTGTAGATAAACATACCCAAATTAGCCTTAGAAAAATCCACTTTAACAATGCTTTTGACAGCAGCTGGCTACAACTTTTACGCCTAGAACTTCAGAGGCTATGCAACCTCATCATAGCCAATAGATCACTTCCTACTAATGAAACCCCATATGCCAATAAAACTCCGTGTCTCTGCTATTTTCCTTACACTAGAGCAACGTTGCAACATATAGCATGCTTCCTGCTAGGACCTAATTGAATGGTTAAACAAGTAATGCGCGTTGTTACTATAAACATGAAAGTTCTCAAGAAATAATTTGTCAATGAGTCAATTCGCTGTTTTGCCTCCATTGGGTTTCCATTTGATTTAACAGATTCTGTATATTTCTCGCTAACCAGTGTTAGGGCATATCGTATATAGCTCTAGTAACTTTTAAGCCTTTGATATGAGTTTGCCATGTTCATCATGACATTTACATGGAGGATTTTAACCTGACAAAATTCAAGAACACAAGGTGACTACAAACTTAGCCGAAAAGTAAAATAGCAGTAAGTGGTATAGCTAATTGTAGTAAGTAAAACTAGCCTTAAGCGTTACAGATGGAACTAAACTAGTGATATAATAGTGTAGGCACTCTATTTGAAAAGAAACAGGTTTTACATCTAAGTTCCTTAATATATCAATTAACAAATAAATAATGCAGTAATAATCCCTTTTCAAACGTTTAGGGATTCATGTGAGTAAAAGATCTAAAAGTAAAAAAAAAGGGTTAACTTCAAATAACTGGTCCCAAGTGAACCATTAGAAGTAGCTCCAAATAAATAAACCCAATGAGGGTTTTCCTAATTTAGCCTTGTAGAAGGTCCCTCCCCTGCATATTAAAACTGAATGAGTGGCATAACTGTGGAAGATGATAACATGTTTCTGATGGCATTGTTGAAAACAATATCATAAATAAGTAATCCAGTCCAGTAATTATGAGAATTGCAGAACCTGTGATGTGAAATACTCGTACATATTTAACAAATTAAAATCTCTAAATTAGTGGCATAGCTTTGGATGAATCACAAGCTAAATCTATATGTAACGAAAACTTACGTGGTAGTGTGAGGGAATTAGAGTGCCTACCTCAATTGAGGAGGTTAGCCATCTATTTGTACTAATCATTAGGGTTTACATAAGTACAAGACATCAGTCCAAGGCTCAATAATAATCCAAGATTATATATATTCACTATCACATCCCCTCAATCTGTAAGGGGTGGAACAACGAAGAGATTGTCCTTGAATCGAAGAAACTTCTGCGATGATAAGCCTTTGGTGAAGATATCAACAACTTCAGACGTAGTAAGAATGAATTTCACCTGGAGGTGTCGCTTGATGAAGAACAGGATTCAAGTCAAGGTAGGTGGCAGAGATATTATCGCAGAAGAGGTGTATAGGAACCTGTACCGGAATACCCAAGTCCAGAAGAAGCTGTCGTAACCATTGGATTACAACAGCAGTGTACGCAGTAGCACAGTATTTAGCTTCAGTGGAGGAGCGAGAGACTGGGGGTGTTTCTTGGAAAGCTAGGAGATAAGATTAGCACCAAGAAACACAAAAAACCTAGTGGTAGAGTGACTGCTATCATGGCACCCAGCCCAATCAAAATCAGAAAAAGCAATCATCAAGTCCAGCCAAGATTTGGCGGTGAAGAAGAGCCCATGATCAATTGTTCCCTGCAAATACCTGTAAATACACTTGATAGGATGTAGACTACATGTACAGCATAGGCAATGTCTGATTTGGTCATGGTAAGATACTGCAGTGCTCCAACCATGCAACAATAATTGGATGGATCAGAGAGTAACTCACCATCAGTTAAATTTAGAGTGGCTCGAGAGACACATTGTGTGCGCACGGGCTTGAGTGTGTGAAAATGAAATTTTCTAAGCAGCTTAGTGACATACTTGTGTTGAGAGAGAAAAAGGCCAAAGGAGCTGCGCACAACTTGAACACCGAGAAAATAGTAAAGATCACCCAAATCCTTTACAACAAAGTGAGTGGAAAGGGTGGCAATGAAGGAATGAATAAGGGCAGGATTGTTACTAGTAAAGAGAATGTCATCAACATACAAGAGAAGGACCAGAAGATGAGACTATTGACGACATACAAACATGGAGGAATCAACTTTGTTGTAGTGAAAACCACGAGATATCATAAAGGAGTTGAATCGATGAAACCAAGCACGAGGTGCTTGTTTCAAGCCATAAAGAGATTTCTTGAGACGAAAAACATGATTAGGAAAGCGTACATGAACAAAGTTAGGAGGTTGCTTCATTTGAACAGCCTCATCAAGATAACTATGAAGAAAAGCATTTTTGACCTCAAACTGGCGAATTATCAACTTGTAAAAGACAACAATAGAAAGAATTGACCGACCAGTAGAGGCTTTGACACCTGGACTAAAGGTCTCGTGATAAGCAATACCTGCCTATTGGTGATTGTCAAGAGCTACAAGGTGTGCCTTATAGGGATCAATTGAACCATCTAAGGTATATTTTGTTTTATAAAGCCACTTACAACCCACAACATACATAGAAGGAGTACGAGGCACAAGCTCCCAAGTTTCATTTTCCAAAAATACGTTAAATTCCTCAACATCGCTTGACTCCATGTTAGGAATTTTAAACAATTTAGAAAAACAAGTAGGGTTACCATCCACATGATCAACAAAAAGAGATAAAATGGTCAGCACCCAACTTAGAACGAGTTTGCATGGGATGCTATGAACAGGAGATCGATCCATTGTGAACCGAAGTGGAGTTGGGCTGGGAGGAGGAAGCGCCGAATAAGAAGGCTTGGGTGGGGAAGCTGGACTGGACGGATCAACGAAATTAGATTGGGCCGAGATTAAGGTTAATGAGGAAGTCCAAAGGGAATGTGAGGGCTGAGACAGTGGGTTGTGGAATGGGGTGATGAACCTCTATTTTACACTATTTTTAGCCCCTATTTGACCCAGTTTCTTCCCCGTTTTCACGCTTTATCGTGTTAAGGAAGGATCAAATCGGCCTCCTTTTGCATACTTTTTACTTATGCAGCATCTTTCGATATTTTCAGGAACTCGATTGAAGAAGAGGAAAGATGAATAATATCTGGCAGAAGGAGGTGCTAAAGAAGGGAGAAAAGCCGCGAAAAGGCATCGCACGGAAGTCCCGGACAATGGAGCACGCGCGGCACAACCGGAGGACGAAGAACCGGCCAAGCCAAGCCGGTGCCACATGGCACGGTCTGACCGTGCCACATGGCACGGTGTGGCCGTGCCACGTGGCGCTGGCACGGCTCGACTGGGCTGTTTTCTTGGCGTTCCGTCAGTGTTTTGGCACGGTCACCTCGTGCCTCTGGGCACGACCGTGCCACCCCCATTCCGCGTCGCGACTTAAAAGTTCTCTCGGGGCTGTTTCAGTTTCATGGAGTTTTTACTTTTCAGTTTTCGTTTCCCATAACCCTTTTGAGGCGATTTTTAGGTTTTAGTAGAGAGTATTTTATTTTCGCATTATCGATTTCGCTATTGGATTGAAGCTTGTACTTCCTTGAATCTATTCGATTAATTACAGGTTCTTTTCTCTGAATCCTCCTCTCGTTCCTGATTTTCAATTCTTTGAAGTTTGCGATGGTTATGAACTTGAATGTCGCGATTGATGTTAGAAATATGATTGTCGGCTAAATCCCTCAACTTAGGTTGGGATTGATGCCGAATATGTAGAATTGAATTTTGTACTGGCCCAATCCATGTTCTCCCTTTGTTTTGCGATTGCGAATTCTGCTATGCACGCCACATGTTCGATGAAATGCTCGAAAGAACATTCATCGTTTTTATTTGGGTTTAGGGGAGCGTTGAGAGACGAAACCTTTACCTAGTGCGTCTTAGTAGACAATTAGGATTTTAACATGAAAATAGTTAAGTTCTAATTGGGATTAGAGATTGTGAATCTTGTAATCCTTCAACCTTTAGTCCCATGAATATAGGTAACTATAGTTCTAGGATTAGTCTCTGACTCTTGAGAGAAGGAGGAGATGGGCTTAATTGACAATCTATCTATATGCGATGCATTCTTGGGAATATGTGATTGGGTTAGTAACTGATTCGTTAGCATATTCATGCTATTAATTCCAACCTAAGTGTTTTCTATTCTGCAGATCATTACACTTTTTAGCTGTTTTCGTTTCTCTTAGTTTAGTCTTCAACCCAAAATTGCAATTGCCTAGCTTGAGTAGTTTAATTAATTCTGGTAGTTGAAGCCAAGTTCCCTGTGGATTCGACCCGTACTTGCCGGTTGCTAGCTACAGCTACGCCGTGCACTTGCGGTAATTAAAACTGCTAACAAGTTTTTGGCGCCGTTGCCAGGGAAACTTGCGCCTTTCAATATTAGAATCGACTCGAATACTCTGGACTAGGTTTTTCTTTTTCTTTTCTTTTTATCTCCTCGTTTCTCCCTCCCCCATTTGTGCTTGAAACTGTTTACGCTGGGGTATTGTTTGCTTATGTATGCGCAGGAGAAGTCAGAGGGATCAAGATCTTGTCCCCCTCGACCCTGAGATAGAAGCAGCCGCACGCCGACGTAGCAGAGAAGCAAGAAGGAGGAAGAAAGAGGCAGCGGTGATGGCCCATGAAGATAATACGGTGCTGCGGGACTATGCTCTGCCGCAAGCATCGGGCATCACCTCCTCCATAGTTAGCCCTGCAGTCGAGGCTAACAACTTCGAGCTCAGCCCAGCACTCATCTCATTTGTGGAGCGGGAGCAATTCAGCGGACACCCGTCCGAAAACCCCAATGCGCATCTTCGCAAGTTTCTTGCCAAGTGCGACACTATCAAAATTAACGGGGCGGCCGCTGATGCAATTAGGTTGCGGCTTTTCCATTTCTCGCTAAGGGACAGAGCTAGTGACTGGCTACAGAATGGAGAGCCCAATTCATTCACCACCTGGGAGATGCTCTCTAAGGCCTTCTTCAGCAAGTATTTTCCACCGAGCAAGACTGCAAAACTGAGGACGGAAATTACTTCATTCTTTCAGAGGGATGGCAAGTCCCTTTACGAGGCTTGGGAGATGTTCAAAGACCTCCAGCGGCAGTGCCCTCATCATGGTGTTCCTGACTGGCTTCTAGTCCAGACATTCTACAATGGACTAGAGCAGTCAGTGAAAATCTCAGTGGATGTCGCTGCAGGAAGAGCCCTCATGGGTAAGTTGATCGAGGCAGCAAAGGTCCTGTTGGAAGATATGGCTTCCAACAATTATCATTGGGCAAATGATAGAGCCACCCCGCATAGGAGCAGTGGCAAGTATGCGGTCGACGCTGTGACCCTTATAGCCAGTCGGGTGGATGCACTAGCACAGAGGCTAGACAAAGTGGGCACTTCTCCCACTCCAGGTGGATTCTCGGGGCCATCCATGGGGACACATACATACTGTGAGGCATGTGGTGTACAGGGCCACACTTTCGTTGAGTGTTACAATGCTCCCTCCAGCATTGAACACGTCAACGCCTACCATACCTACCCCACACCTCCTCAAAATAACCCCCATCCCACCACCTACAGCCAGGGTTGGAAAGGCCACATGAACCCTATCTACAAAAATCCCAACCCTCACCCTCAAAATCACATCCAGTCACCCGGTTTCCATAACCGAGCCCCCTACACTCCACCTCCTGAACCCACATCTTACCTGGAGAGTCTCATGGAGCGCTTCATAGCGACCCAGACCACGACTAATGAGAATCTTAAGGATTCGATCCATCAGCTGACCTCCAAGGTCGATGTCATGGCCACCCATCAGAAGAAGATGGACACCCAGATAGCCCAGATTGCCCAGCAAGTGAGCCTCATGTCCCGACCTCAAGGGCAACTTCCAGGCCAGCCAGATGGCAACCCCCGACACCATGTCAATGCCATCTCTACAATGGAAGAGAGCTTAGTGGAGAGCCCGGTAATGGTTCTCCAGGAAGTCGTTACAGTTCCTGATTGTGCAGGAACTGAGGGGAAGATGAGGGAAGAGAATTTAAGCCTCACTGGGGAGCCTAGACCGCCACCTCCTGCCCGCCCATACCAGACCCCAGTGCCTTACCCTCAGCAACTGACATGGTCCAAGCTACGTCAGCTTGAACCCAGATTTGCGCAGTTCTTGAAAACCCTACACCGAATCTATGCCAGTCGCCCCTTTTTGGAAGCTCTCAAGAATGCACCTGCACACTTCAAGTTTTTACGAGAGCTACTATCCAAGAAGGGAGAGCCCAGGGTTACTCCAGTGACCCCCACTTTTGGATCCTGCCGCACACTTCTACCGAGGCAATTACCATCAAACCTGCAAGATCTTGGCAGCTTCTCTATCCCATGGTGCATAGGGGATATGCAGATTGAGAGAGCCCTTTGCGATCTGGGCGCAAGTGTGAGTCTCATGCCGCTCATTCTCTGCCAGAAGCTGCAACTACGGGACCTCACGCCCACCAGCATGACCATTCTGCTAGCAGACTGCTCCATCAGGCAGCCTGTCGGCATTCTGGAGGATGTCCCGATCCAGGTGGGCAAGTTCCTCATCCCCTGCGATTTCATTGTTCTTGACATGGATGAGGACTTTCCCGCCCCACTCATCTTCGGTCGCCCATTCCTTGCGACTGCCGGGGCGGTGATCGATGTTCAAGCCGACACACTATCATTCCAAGTGTGTGGGGAGAAGGTAGACTTCAGTTTCTCTCCCCCTGCACCGCCTTTAGCGCCTGTCTTTCCCCCACCCTCAGACGCGCCTATCCCACACTCCCCATTTGATGCTGCTCCTGAGGTTGACATATATGATGGACATGGGGGATCTCCCATGCTGTCTGCCAGCTCTCCCACTTGTTCTGCGGTCGTCCCCGTTCGTTCCGCAGCCATTGCTACTTGTCCTGGGGAGGTAGAGGATCCTCCTTCATATTTCTACACCTCCCCCAAGCCACCTCCCGCATCATTATCGTCTACCATTTGGAGGTAATGGTCAAGCTAAGGACCTTAAACAAGCGCTTCTTGGGAGGCAACCCAAGGCATTTCCCGCTTTGCAAAAAAAAATAAAAATGGCGCGTGTCACTCCCCACTCCCATTTCCCCCTTCCCTTGCCCTTTTTCTGCGCCCTTTTCATTGAGGACCATGAAAACCTCAAGCATGGGGGGTGAGCTTATTGCTCTCTGGGTGAAATGGTAGATTTTAGGGTATTGGTTGATTGGCATGTCGCATTTACATCATTAATTGCACTTGGTTGTTTTTATCTTTTCATTATTAGAGCATGTAGCTTAGAGCATATAGGGTTAGATTTTGCATCGCAAAAGGAGAAATGATCAAGTTGGGCCTCCTTAAGATTTTCAGGTACTACTTCTTGCCCTTATCTTCGTTTCCCCTTATATCCTTTACCACTTTCTTAGTTAGATTTTTTTTGCTTTTCAATAAACGTGTGCGAAAACCCCTCTTGTGAAGAGAATACAAGGGGTGATGATTGATTGATCTGGTTGAGTTGTGTGGTGAAGTATAACCTGTTATGGTGTGAACTGTTGTGAATTACGCTCTAACATTGCCATCTGTGTTTCCCCTACCCTATGCTATATGTTATACTGCCCTTGAGATTCATATGACTTGACTTGACAGACCTTGATAAGTGGGACATATCCTGGAGTAAGTTGTTAGACTGTGGTAGACTTTCCCGTGAGACTTTGAGCCTAATGACTATTCATTGCATATAGTCTCATACTTTCCTTCATGTGTGACTCACCCAGGATTGCATCTCTAGAACTTGGTCTTGTTCTCTTTGAAATCGCATTTAGCATGTGCATGTGTTGATATGACTGAGGCAATTTTTGTTCTTTTTAGCCACATGAGCCAAAAAGCCACTCATTGTTATTTACTACCTTCCTTGCTAGCCCTTTGTGCCTTTCCCCTTGTCTTTGTTGTTGCACCCTACACACTACACACTTGGCCTATCGATAATTCTCCATATCCTTGTCAAGGTCTAGTGGGGCGACACTTCCATGCTGAGTTGGGTTTGCTTTGAAGGTTAGATTGTCATAGGTACATTACTAGTGGTTTGTTTGGGGGGATTTGCAATTCAAGTTTGTGTTCCCCGTGCCATTCACTTACTTTTCTCCCTTTAAAGAAAAGAAATAGAAATGACCAAAAAAAAAACAGAGAAGGAGAAAGCAAAGAAAAGAAAAAATAAGTGGAAAAAAAAATAGAAAAGCTGTGAATAAGGTGTTTGGCACGGTAGTGTGACAATGAGATTGCTAAATCCTTCCCTTAAGGTTTTTGTGGGTTTTATTGCTCCAATTCTTAATTGTGGTGAGAAGTTGTTTCGATATTAGTTATGGAAGTGTTTTTTTTGCTCCCTAGTCTTTGACTATTAGCTCCACGCTTCCCAAACTTATTCCACTTCTCACCCTTTACCTTTGACCCCATTACATCCCTTTACAAGTCCTCATGATTTGCACATTGCACTTTGCATTAGGCGGTGGAGAATTAAGAACCCTACCAAGCTTATGATAGTTGCCTAATTGGGTTGAGTATTGAGTGCACCCTTATTACATATTCTAAACACATTGAGGGGAGTGTTCCACTTTATTCTAAAGTGAGGTTCTACCAGTCCTACTTACTCACCACTAATCAAGGAAAGTCATGTCCTGTTGTGTACTTCGATATTGGGGCGTTTGATGTATTTCAATTGGGTATGGGGCTCCATGGGAGGAAGTGTGCGAGCTAGGTTTAAATAGTTTCACATTTTGTCTTGGCCATCTTCAATGCATAGTTTAACCTAGATTATTGATTATTCGTCCCTTACCTGAGGAGGGTGTGTAAGAGGTTTACCGTTCTCCCTGATCTTTCATAGCGTAATCTTGCTTGAGGACAAGCAAGAGATAAGCATGGGGGCGTGATGAACCTCTATTTTACACTATTTTTAGCCCCTATTTGACCCAGCTTCTTCCCCGTTTTCACGCTTTATCGTGTTAAGGAAGGGTCAAATCGGTCTCCTTTTGCATACTTTTTACTTATGCAGCATCTTTCGATATTTTCAGGAACTCGATTGAAGAAGAGGAAAGATGAATAATATCTGGCAGAAGGAGGTGCTAAAGAAGGGAGAAAAGTCGCGAAAAGGCATCGCACGGAAGTCCCGGACAATTGAGCACGCGCGGCACAACCGGAGGACGAAGAACCGGCCAAGCCAAGCCGATGCCACATGGCACGGTGTGGCCGTGCCACATGGCGCTGGCACGGCTCGGCTGGGCTGTTTTCTTGGCGTTCCGTCAGTGTTTTGGCACGGCCACCCCGTGCCTCTGGGCACGACCGTGACACCCCCGTTCCGCGTCGCAACTTAAAAGTTCTCTCGGGGCTGTTTCAGTTTCATGGAGTTTTTACTTTTCAGTTTTCGTTTCCCAGAACCCTTTTGAGGCGATTTTTAGGTTTTAGTAGAGAGTATTTTATTTTCGCATTATCGTTTTCGCTATTGGATTGAAGCTTGTACTTCCTTGAATCTATTCCATTAATTACAGGTTCTTTTCTCTGAATCCTCCTCTCGTTCCTGATTTTCAATTCTTTGAAGTTTGCGATGGTTATGAACTTGAATGTCGCGATTGATGTTAGAAATATGATTGTCGGCTAAATCCCTCAACTTAGGATGTGATTGATCCCGAATATGTAGAATTGAAATTTGTACTGGCCCAATCCATGTTCTCCCTTGGTTTTGCGATTGCGAATTCTGCTATGCACGCCACATGTTCGATGAAATGCTCGAAAGAACATTCATCGTTTTTATTTGGGTTTAGGGGAGTGTTGAGAGACGAAACCTTTACCTAGTGCGTCTTAGTAGACAATTAGGATTTTAACATGAAAATAGTTAAGTTCTAATTGGGATTAGAGATTGTGAATCTTGTAATCCTTCAACCTTTAGTCCCATGAAAATAGGTGACTATAGTTCTAGGATTAGTCTGCGACCCTTGAGAGAGGGAGGAGATGGGCTTAATTGACAATCTATCCATATGTGATGCATTCTTGGGAATATGTGATTGGGTTAGTAACTGATTCGTTAGCATATTCGTGTTGTTAATTCCAACCTAAGTGTTTTCTATTCTGCAGTTCATTACACTTTTTAGCTGTTTTCGTTTCTCTTAGTTTAGTCTTCAACCCAAAATTGCGATTGCCTAGCTTGAGTAGTTTAATTAATTCTGGTAGTTGAAGCCAAGTTTCCTGTAGATTCGACCTGTACTTGCCGGTTGCTAGCTACAGCTACGCCGTGGACTTGCGGTAATTAAAACTGCTAACATGGGGCTAGGGATTTTGGAGAGAGATGAGGGTGAGGAATCGGATTGGAGATGGCAGCAAACACTTGAGGAGTGGAAGTTGGGTTGGGCCAAGTTGGAGAAGAGCAGGCCGTGGGTAAGAAGATATGGAGTCTGAGCGAGGGACGGTCATCGGTGATGGGTCCAGGGCTAGTCGAAGTGGTTGTAGGTGCCCAAGAGGGAAAATAGGTTGTGTGAGGTATGTTAGACCTGGAGGCAAGGATAATGGCGCATGGAAAGATGTGTTCATGGAATATAACATGCCAACTTATGTAGGTGCGACCAATAAGAGGATCAAGACACTTGTAGGCCTTATAATGTGGGGCATAACCAAGGAAGACACACCTAACGGACCGAGGTTGAAGCTTATTTGGGGTTTAAGTTGTCAAATTAGGAAAACATTGTGACTCAAAGACACGAAGAAACCCACAATTAGAGGGTTCAGAAAGAAGCTTTTGAAACAGGGAGAGACCTTGTAAAACAGAAGTAGGAAGGCAATTTATGACATAAACCATTGTAAGAGCAGTATCAGACCAATAGATGTCAGGCATTTGTGCATCGACTAGAAATGTCCGACCCACCTCAATAATATGTCGATGTTTCCTTTAAGCAACACCATTATGCTGTCGAGTATGGAGGGCAGATTTATGAAAATATAGTCCATGTTGTAACAAGGAAGTTCCAAACGAAAGATTATCATACTCCCATCCCCCATCGCTTTGAAAATAGACAATGGTAATGTTGAAAAGATTTTCAAGAAATTTGCGATGATATGTGAATGTGAAAAAAGCATCAGATTTCTTGTTCAAAAGGTATAGCCAGGAATAACGAGAAAACTCATTGACAAAGAGAATATAGCATTTATACCCAGCAGTAGAATAAGCCGGAGATTGCCATAAATCACTATTAATTAAAAATAAGGGTCTAGGGGAACAATGCCCAACCTCGGAAAAAGGTGACCTATTAGAATTAAGAAAGTCTGACGTCCTTGCACTAGGGTGACCTAACCTATGATGCCATGTCTCAACAGGAAGATGATAGGAGATGAGGGCTTGTGGCGAATGTGACAGGAAGACAAGAGGGTAGAGATCTCCATCGCTTCGAACACAAAGTAGAACAGTCCCGGTTATTTTATCCTGAATAGAAACAAAAACAACGTCAAAACAACTTGGCAATTATTATCTTTACATAAGCGTTTTATAGAAATTAAATTATGTGTCGGGTTGGGAACCTGAAAAACAAAGTTTAGTTTCAATAATTTCTAGGAGATGGTCCCAAGATGTGTAATTGGAAGTTGAGCCCCATTACCCATAAATATACGATTACTGCTATTGTAAGGGACTTTAGAGACAAAATTACCATCATGAGGAGTAATATGTTAAGACTCAGATCACCCTAGAAGGGGGTGAATAATGTGATTGAAAAAATTTAAATTTAAGAATCGAAAGCAAAAACAGAAATTAAATCGAGACAATGCACAAGGATATTTTAACGAGGTTGGGCCTCAATCAGGCTTAGGTCCCTGCCTAGAGTTATCCAACTGTAGGATTCAACTCTCTACTTCTTTTATTAAGATGAATTCTTACAATCTATCAGAGCTGCCTCACTCTAAAGATCCCAAGTACTTAAATCAACCTCTTGATTTAAGTATAGGGGAGTCGTGACCTCACACACAAACCTAAGTTCACTCCTTAATAAAGAATCCTCAATTCACTCACAACTCTTGATCACAAAATAATACTCAGTACAATAGTTTACAGTAAGTGCTCAATGTTGTTTTTCATTCACTACCTCTATGTTTTTTTCCTTGGTTTGGGCTGCTATTTTATAAGCTTTAGAACTCATCCACCAAATATAGAAGTTCTGCCCAGTGTATGTTGAAATGACATTTCAGTCCCTTGATTTCTACCCAGCTTTTGCTGTTTTGATTTTCTTGCCTTTCTTGTCACGATTTGGGCTAATGTGATGCTGCACAATCGCTTCTGAAAATATGGCATGAAAACACTCTATAATCAACAGATAATGTTACTTGATAAAATCATCCACATTCTTTCCTTGATTGATTTTCCAATTAACCAATCAAATAATATCAAGCATATATTTCTTTCTTGATTGATATAATTCAGCTCCTTGCCTTCTTTAAAATATTTGCAGAAGTTCTTTGTACCAGGCATTCTCACAGTTCAATCAATAAAAGATCATTGCTTGATTTGATTAAAATATACTTCAATCAAAGACGGATACTTGCCTAACTTTTTCTTCAACGTGTAATTCCCTTATGGCAAGTAAGAATCATGGCAAATATATTATTCAAGACTTTGTAAGGCAGCTAAATAAATTCCTCAATTGTCCTTTAAGTGATCAATCAATTCGATAAGCTAAGATCATGCATACATATATTTTCCTTATTCAATTCCCACGTTTTTTCCTTGGCTGAGTGCTTCATATTTGAATTCAATATCCATGTCCCTTCGTACATCCAAGCTTCTAATTAATTTTGTGTTACATCAAAACCTTTTTAGCCACGTACTAAGGAAGTCAACATCAACAAAAGCATATTAAACCGACCATAGATATTATGTACGCAGTTGAATAATTATAAAATCAACTCACTTCACAATTTCATATATAACACTAATTATATTGTTTGTTATCATCAAAATCAATATGCGACTCTTGGAGTCTACAATCTCCCCCTTTTGGATGATGACAAACAATCAAACATTAGCGTGAAGCAATATTAAAATACATACCTTGATGCTTGCATACACTTACCATAAGCTTATTCTTCTCCCCCTTTGTCATCATTAAAAAGGGATGTGGAATATAAACTAACCAATTAATAGCATAGCTCCCCTTTAATATGACACTTACAAAGAAGAAGAAATGGTTAACTTCACAAGCTTAAATATAATAACATATCATCAAAATCAACCAGTTCACTTGGATATCTAAAAAATGACATGCTAATAGTTATATGAGTTCCAAGTATATGAACAACATGATAATTTAGAATAAACTAACTCTGCTCCTAAGGCGATTATGTATAGGGCATAAAGCATGAAAAATTCCCCCTTTCGAAAATCATTAATCCAAGGTAGTTCATATGGCATGAGATATACTAGTTGAGCACATTAGCTTAGCTTATTCATGCCAAACTCATATCAATAGCTACAATCTAGATATGATAATTTAAAAAAAATATATACCCATGTAAGATATAATGTGTAGGTATTGTACCATATTAATCAAGCTATTTTTCCTAACAAAATAGCTAAAATATATATAACACCGTATGCAAGAGAGATGCAATAATATTTACCAGAATCTAGTCAAATGATGAAATCAAGTATATTTAGCCCAATATAATGTAGGTATTTTACATATCTCCAACCAGATGCCTATTACAGTATCACAAAAGTTCTCTTATATCTCATTTTCGCATCATTTTTATCTTGAGAATTATAACCACAATAATAAGATATAATCAAAGTATGGTATATAACTTGGTCCAGCATGGGATGATATAATGCACTCAAATATTATAGAGCTTCATAATTACATTTTATTTGGATTAGCCCTTTTTCATCTTTCATCAAAACATATTGTGAATCATATTATGGGTCTCTCGTTTTTTATGAAAGACAGAGTCCACCTTAATAGAGATGAATACTTATAATGATCTTATTATTTGGGCTTATTGATTCATTTTTCTTCCCCTTTTTGCATGAAGACAATAAAGATTCTTCGAAATAGATAAGGTTGTCTCTCCCCCTTGATAAAAATAATTGGAAACATCAAGCATGGGGTCATGGAATATTATAAGAAAATGTAATATTATGCATATAATTTTATTGAATCACTTTATATCATTTACCATACTCTCTCCCCCTCCATATATCCAGTACTCATATTAGAATACCAAAAAAATATATGATATGTTCAATTAGAAATTTGATGGCAAGAGTCATAGATAGTCAGACACATATGATATCATCCCCCTTTTTTCCACGTACTACTTATAAGAAATAAAAAGAGATAAAATATTCAATTTTACCTCAATAAAATTTGAAATATTTATCTTCGCGAGTATTCTATTATAATATATCTCAATGGCTAAAATTATTATATGAAGATTCAAGACTATGTAACCATAAAGATACTAGTGTATAATGACCATACTTAATAAACCAAGTTCTATCTCGCCCTTGAACCCACAATAAAATCCAAGAAAATACAAATTAAAGGAGTATATAAATTCTCATTGACCAATATATTAGTTTATCTAGGTATTTTCTACCTTTTGTAAAAATAAATTTTGCAAACGATATCACGTAAGGGGGCATGTGGCATTAAAAGTTAAAAGAAATTTATATATCATCACATGTCATGTGCCACATAAGTAATAGCATCAGCATTAACATTCATGGTTGTATGCAAGTAGATATGATAAGATTTGCTCTAAAAATTTTCCGATTCACGCATGTTAGACATTGAAAGAAATACATGTCAGCAACTAATATATCACCAAATAATTTTATTATATTGAAAATCCTTTAGATGCAAAATGATATCCAAAGCATATTACACCCAATCGCATCCATATATCAATGAAAAATCCCTGAATATTATCAAGTAAAAAAAAAATATGTGGTAATATCATCAAAATCATGTCTAAAAATTAATCACATTTTGAATTAGTTTGAAATTCTAATATGCAATCAAAATTCAAATTTAATATATCAAATCTATAAAGTATCAAATATATGTATATATGTTTTTTTTTAAAGAAAAATCTCATCCTACGTTAATGATATAGCAGATCTACTAGGTAAACTTTTGAAAATCCATATACTTGGCCAAGTTTTGCTATCTTTGGGCAAAAAGGATAAGGTAACATTTTTATGATTTCTTCATTAAATTTTTTTTAAATAAAAGGTATTGAAACAGGGTTTAGATTGCAAAGTTAGTTTCTCTTAATGTGCGCCTCCCTTCCCCTTTTTATTTATTTATTTTTCAAGTGATTATCTACAAAAATTTTCAATTACACCATTAGTACCAGAACATGTCAATTGACACCATATAAAAATATATAACAATCAAACACATAACAAATACTTAAGTGGTATATCCCCTTTTCATAGCTATTAATCCAATATAATTTTTAGGGATGAAATAAATCAATTAACCAAACAACATAATCCATTGGAAAATTAATCTTCTATCATATGAATGGCAAGAGACTAAACACCAATTGTGAGTCACATAGACATAAAATATATACAACACATGGATCAAGATATTTAACTATAGAGCATATCACTTCTTCCCCTTTTCAGGAACAGTTTATTAAGGATAATCAAAGCCAGACATAGTCATGGAGATAATAGCATGTAAGTATTGAACATTAATACTCCACATCAAGCTAAGTCTCCTATTCACATAACCAGGGTAAATACCAAAAATTTTGGACATGAAGCTTAATTCAATAAACAAAGCATATATGCAAGTTTCATGCAGTAAATATGTATATGACACAAAATTTGAATGATATACAACAAAAATGATTGTAACGTTAAAAGCAATAATGATATTAAACATCCATGCAAGAGAGCACTTATCCACAAATAAGATATACAATTCCTCCTTTGCTAAATAATCAAAGAATAATCAAACTAATATGTGATTATTAAGCATACCTAATTTATCTTCCCTCCATACATGGTTATGAAAAAAAAATATGAAAGGGGAAAAAAGGATAGATTAACAGTTTACCTTATTTTTACCTTAGGTAGCCCAATACCTACCAGTTTTTTCTTCTGATTTTGAGAAGCCCCACATCTTATTCTCCCTCTTGAGCTTTTTAGAAATTTAAATGCTTGTGTTGACTTTTTAAATATTTCAAAATTATGGGCAAATAATTTTACAAAAATTTGTCTATTCTTTATAAAGTTATGCAAAATAGAATATATAGGGCAAGATTTTTTCTTATGTCCATAAGGGTTAGAAACAAGAGAGAATCTTGTGGTAGCCAAATTTTTCTTCTTACTTTTGTCCCACTTTTTAGATTTAATACCACTTGCATAAGGCTTTGAAAAAATATTACCAATTGTAGTATTTAAATCAATAACGTTGTGGCAAGATTGAGAAGAATTATCAATGAAATTTTTTACCTCATTTTCCTTACTCATTGGAGTTGATAAGTCTTGAATATTCTTTTGGAACTCATGCTCTTCGTGGTCTTGCTTTTCCACTAACTCTGTATAAGGCTCACTTTTGTCATCACCATTCTCCTCATTTGTAATCGTTTCAAGATCTACAATCTCTTCATTAGATCCATAATGACAACAAAGATAATCTCAAATCTCTTTGGTGCTCTTATAAAGAAAAACTGATTCACAAATAACAATAGAAAGACCACAATATAGCATATTAATGGCTTTGGAATTTTTGGACATCATCCTGTAATCATTGTTGGTAAACTGATCCTTCGATTTTTCAATGACAATGGGACCTTTCTTGATAATCTCCCAAAGATCTAGATCTTTGTGCTTAACATAGAGTTCCATGATTTCCTGCCCCCAAACATAGATAGTATCCATAAAAAGAGGTGGACAATCAGAATCAAAATTATAAGTAGCCATGGAATCGAAGCTATTAGACGGTTAAGTCTTAAGATAATAGCACCCACTCTTATAACAATTTAAGACTTAGATCACCCTAGAAGGGGGTGAATAGGGTGATTGAAAAAACTTAAATTTAAGAATCGAAAGCAAAAACAGAAATTAAATCGAGACAATGCACAAAGATATTTTAACGAGGTTGAGCCTCAATCAGACTTAGGTCCCTGCCTAGAGTTATCCAACTCTAGGATTGAACTCTCTACTTCTTTTATTAAGATGAACTCTCACAATCTCTCATAACTACCCCACTCTAGAGATCCCAAGTACTTAAATCAACCTCTTGATTTAAGTATGGGGGAGTTGTGACTTCACACCAACTCCTAAGTTCACTCCTTAATAAAGAATCCTCAATTCACTCACAACTCTTGATCACAAAATAATACTCAGTACAATAGTTTAAAGTAAGTGCTCAATTGCTATTTTTCATTCACTGCCTCTATGTTTTCTTCCTTGGTTTGGGCTGCTATTTATAAGCTTTAGCACTCATCCACCAAATGTAGAAGTTCTGCCCAGGGTATGTTGAAATGGCATTTCAGACCCTTGATTTCTGCCCAGCTGTTGCTGTTTTGATTTTCTTGCCTCTTTTATGACAATTTGGGCTAATGTGATGCTGCACAATCTCTTCTGAAAATATGGCATGAAAACACTCTAAAATCAAGAGATAATATTACTTGATCGTATCATATCTTTCCTTGACCAGCTTACAATTAATCAATCAATTAAAATCATGCCAAATCTCTTAAATTGATTCCTCAAAATTTGAAATTCAAATTTTGAGTCAACTAACTAATTTCCTAATCAATCAGATAAAATCATCCATGTTCTTTCCTTGATTGATTTTCCAATTAACCAATCAAATAATATCAAGCGTATATTTCTTTCTTGATTGATATAATTCAGCTCCTTGCCTTCTTTAAAATATTTGCAGAAGTTCTTTGTACTAAGCATTCTCGCAATATTCTTCAATCAATAAAAGATCATTGCTTAATTTGATTAAAATATACTTCAATCAAAGACGGATACTTCCCTACCTTTTTCTTCAACATGTAATTCCCTTATGGCAAGTAAGAATCATGGCAAATATATTATTCAAGACTTTGTAAGGCAGCTAAATAAATTCCTCAATTGTCCTTTAAGTAATCAATCAATTTGATAAGCTAAGATCATGCACATATATATTTTCCTTATTCAATTCCCACGTTTTTTCCCTTTGATGAGTGCTTTATATTTGAATTCAATATTCATGTCCCGTTGTACGTCCAAGCTTCTAATTAATTTTGTGTTACATCAAAACCTTTTTGGCCACGTACTAAGGAAGTCAACATCAGCAAAAGCATATTAAACCGACTATAGATATTATGTATGAAGTGGAATAGTTATAAAATTAACTCACTTCACAATTTAATATATAACACGGATTATATTGTTTGTTATCATCAAAATCAATATGTAACTCTTGGAGTCAACAATATGGGCAGAAGCACCGGCGTCGAGATGCCACCTAGTCCCCTAACCATGACCAAAACACATGGCAGCGATAGAAGGGACAAAAGAATTCGGGGTGTGACCCGCACTAGAAGGAAATCGTGGGCACTAAAGGGCAGAATGCCCAGTCATGAAGCAAATTTGGCAAGTGAGGCTAGCAGGATCAAGACCTAATAAGCCTAACTGGGATGAGGTACCTGCCAAGAATCGATTAGTGCATGTGTTTGACTGAGTATCCAACCATGAAGAGACTGAATCACAAATGCCGCTACATGTAGACATACTCCTAGTAGAATTGGAGGTATTTTGCTGAGAGTTTTTGTTGGAGGGAGTGCGATTATTCGGTGACCTCCCCTGCGATTATTGCAGTTCCGATTATCGTGTTAGTGAGCACCCTCTCGATTGCGTCTACTGTTGTTGCGCGTGGAGGAATTATGAGACGTGGATAAGGAGCCAGAAGAGTGAGTAACCAAAGTGGGATGAGTTACGGGATCATCTCCATCAAATTGATGAAGGCGTTGTTCATGCAAGAGAAGTCTCGGGCGCAGGTCATCAAAAGTAAGCTGAAGAGGCATGTGAGTAAGCGTGGTGACAAGTGTTTCATGCTCTTAGCCAAGGCCTAACAACGTATAGCGAACAAGATCACTCGATGCTATCAGAGAGTTAACAATGGCGAAATTATCAGCGATGGTCTTAATCTCTCATAAGTACGCATCCGTAGTCTGATCGTCACTCTTTTTTATATTAGTGAGCATACCTTTAAGTTCAAGAGCGCAAGCCATGCTAGAGTGCACAAACCGATGTAGGAGCTTATCCCAAACATGAAAGGAGGTGGGTTGATCATGGATGTCAATCAAGACCTCTGGTGAGAGGCAAAAATGTAAGATCAAACGCTTTGATCGAGATGCAGCCAGGCAGTATATTTAGGATTAGCTTGCTAAGTACTATTCGGGCCAAGGATAGTGGAGGGAGGTGAGGTAAACGGACTGTCAACAAAGCCAAGTAGACTGTGCGAGACAAGAACGTAGTGAATTGAGTTTGCCAGGTAAGGTAGTCCTCTGGCGAGGTAAGTCGGACCATCACCAAATTGGTGATATTTGGGGTAGCTAGCGAAAGCCCGAGAGATGAGGAGGGCACTGAGGAGTACAGGAAATCGGTGAAGGAAGAGGGTTGCATGGAGGGAGGGTTATGTGACAAGGACCCATGTTTATATTACGAGTTAGAGAAACGAGATTGGTGCAAGATGAAGTCTTGAGATGAAGGTGGTTGATTCAGTGGAAGAGAAGGGTGTGAATTATAGAATTGAGGGTAGTTGTTGAAGTAGAACAAGTAGTGAGGTTGAGGTAGCTCCACAGCAAGCAACTCGAGAATAGTAGGCAAGGGCAGTGGCAGTGAGGAAGAGTAAAGCACAAGCATGGAGATAGGAGAAGTAGCCTACGCTATGACACTCTGAGATGTCGGGTGGTTGGGTTCTGCCATAGCTGAGGAAGTGCTGGTAGCCCCTGCCATGGTTGAGGAGAGACCGAAGCTGGCTAGTTGTGGGGTATCAGCCATCAGAGACGGCTAGCAGCAGAATAATAGGGGCAGGAAAGTAATAGGGTTTAGTTGTGGCTCTAATACCATATGAGGGAATTAAAGTGCCTACCCCCCGGTTGGCCGTCTATTTATACTAATCATTAGGGTTTACATAAGTACAAGACATCAGTCCAAGCCCAATAATAATACAATATTATATATATTCACTATTAGGCAGGACAAGGGTCTAGATGAAGCTTATGCTTTGTTTCTCATTACAGTAGGTTTCAAGTGCTCTAAATCCCTAAGAACTCGTTTTCCCAACAGTCAAGCCAGAATCACAGCAAAAAAAATCTAATCTTTCTTGCCTCTTGCAACCCAAAAATTCACAATTCACTATCTAAGGATGAGCATTTCAATATCCTAACACTAAATGTTAGTCAGCTAGAATATAAACGTCTATGTTCATATTCAACTAATTGAATGCACCAAAGGTACAGAAAACAGAAGAGTACACCCCCTTTCAATGTTTTTCCCTAATCGAGCTTGTTCAAAACCTTATCAAAATTTAATTTTAACCTTTGCCTTTTATTTCTCAGTTTAGCATTCTTTGTCAAATTTATGCTTCATTAACAACAGAACATGTAGAGCAATAACAATAATGTCAATACTCATCATCAAATAATTTTAAAGAAAATAAAATTAAATGACCAAAAAATTTTGTGTGTCATTACCAGTGCTAACTAACGACAATTTACATGTGGTCATTAATCAGTGGTTGTTAGAAGTCTATATTCTAGGAATGTACTAGGAATGTATAGAAAAATCGATTAAATAAAACGACATGAACTAAAGAAATATTGCAAAGCAAATCTACATTGGCTTATTCTTTGTTTAATCTAAATTTTGGATTACATTACAATTATTTGGAGCAATGTCAGGGCTTCAATACAACAATAGGAAGTCATATATGTATTTTAGTGGCATGTCTAGTCAAGACCAGCAAATGATTTTGTAGGCCACTGGATTTGTAGGGTGACTTGGCATTCAAATATCTAGGATAGTTGCAAGTAGCTACTAGGTTACTCGTGCCTAGCCATTCTGGAAGAAGACCTTGAGGAGTATTGAACATTGGTCCAGCAAGCTTCTATCTTATAAAAGTAGGAAGCAACTCATTGATGTTGTTCTATTTAGCATACAAAACTTCTGGTGTGATTTTGCTTTACCTAAAAGGGTGGTTGCATGTAGAACAACAACAATCATGGGCAAGGAAGGACCGAGCTATACGCCTCGGTTATTTCTCTTATACTTGGTTGATGTACATCCATGACTTTATATTACATGAGATGAGGAACCCACAACCTAGCCCTAATCATACTTAGTGGCTAAGCAATCGTAGCAATGCATGCAAGTAGACTTCCATCACCATATGGAAACTAGTCTATCACAATATCTATCACAATATCAGAATATTATCCTTCAAGGAAATAAAATCTTTATGTAATATCACTTAGAATTTTTGCCACTCTATCACTCCCGCTCTAGTTAGAGCATGCGTATTGACGATGCCCAACTTGGGTCATAGAAAGCCGAATTAGTGCTTGCCAAGTGCTTTAACAAAAATATTGGCAACCTACTTCTTCGAAGCAATATAGCGAGTGACTAATTCACCAGATAGAAGTCGTTCCTGAATGAAGTGACTATCAATTTCAATATGCTTGGTTCTCTTATGGAACACAAGATTCTTCACAATGTGTAATGCTACTTGATTATCACAAAACAGCTGCATAGGACAGTGAACAAATACCCTCATAGAGGCTAAAAAGGATTTAATCCAAACCAGATCACTAGTAATTGTAGCCATTGCTCGATATTCTGCTTCAGCTGAGGAATGAGATACGGTAGTCTGCTCCTTTGTTCCCCACGATATCATAGATCTTCCTAAGGTAACAAAATAACTAGTGAGTGACTTTCGGGTAATGGGGCATGCCTCCCAATCTGAGTCACAAAAGGCAAGAATCCGTTAAATTAGAATGATCAGTTCGCAATAGAATGCCTTGCCTAAGGTTGCCTTTGAGATAATGAAGAACCCAACGAGCAACCTCCATATGAATTTCTCGGGGTGCTTGCATAAAGTGCGATAGCATATGAACTGAATAACTTAACTTAGGTCGAGTGAAGTGAGATCAATTAGTCGGCCCACTAATCGCTGGTATTGAGTGGGATCCTGGAGGAACTTCCAGTTGCAAGCCCCAATTTGTGATTAGTCTCTATTCAGAATTCTACTATTGGAGCCTACATTCTTCAACAATTTCAAGGGCATACTTTTATTGACACTGGAATAGGCCTTTCTCACTTCAAGCCACTTCGATTCCTAGGAAATATTTGAGTGGGCCCAAATCTTTAATGCGCAAACAATTGCTAAGATAAGCTTTGAACGCCGCACATAAGACATTATCATCTCTCGTTAGAACCAAATCATCAACATAAACTAATAAGGCCATAAATTTGTCACCCTTTGTAAAATGTGAAGAAAGAATAATTAGCATAAAATCTGACAAATCCATATTCAAGAAGTGTGGAGGAGAGTTTTGCAAACCATTGTCTGGGTGCTTGTTTCAAGCCATAAAGAGATTTCTGAAGCCAACATACTTTTTTAGGTGTTGTGGTCTTGAATCCAAGAGGTAGAGTCATATAAATTTTCCTGTCTAAGTCAACGTGGAGGAAGGTGTTACTGACATCCATTTAATGGAGGGCCCAACCTTTGGCTATCGCTATTGATAGAAAGCAACGTACACTTATCATGTTTGTAACTGGGGAAAACATCTCATTATAATCAAATCCTTTGATTTGTTTGTCTCCACGAATCACTAAATGAGATTTGTACTACTCAATGCTACCATGAGAGTTATACTTTACCTTATAATACTCCTGCAGCCTGCAAGTAAATCAACAATGGACCAAGTCTAATTTAGTTCCAAAGCTTTAATTTCTTTAGTCATTGCTTCCCGACATTTGGGATCTTTAACTACTTCATAGAAAAACTTGGGCTCCACAATTTTGGTATTAGCAACCAAAAAATATCCATGTGTATTGGAAATGTTATTGCGTGTAACATAATTAGCTACGGGATACGATTTACCTAAAGGTACTTTTTGGACTGGGCTTGCATTTGAAGAGAGTTTTGCAAATTAAGCTATGTAGCAAACATAGTCTTGTAGGTGCTTCGGAGTTTTTCATTCTCGTTTTCGCGGTCAACGGGACCCTTCACTACTGTTGGTTCTATTGGGCCAGAGAAGCTGCTCTGTCCTCGACCTGTTGGTAGATCTATTGGGCCAGAAGGCTGTTCCCCCTCACCTCAAGGCCTGCCACTGAACTTCTGGGCTGAACAGATACAACAGGAATGACGGACGGAGCCTGGGAAGACTATTGGGCCAGGTTTGGACTATAGTTTGCATCTCTCGGCCCAGCTGTGCCTAAGGCTTCGAATGACCCTTCAGTGTTTGTATCATGAGGCAGTGGATTGCTGGATCCATTGTTCTTGTTTTGGGTCAGCCCAAGCACTTCGTCCGGCACTGTTTGACTGGGCTGAGCTTGGTGCATTTCTGGGCTACGTCATATATCAAAAATCATCCTCGTTTTCAACATGAAGCCATCCTAGGAGTTGTTCTAAGGTGCTGAGTACCCCATTTTTTGCTTGTTCATTAAAAACAAATGGATAAAATTCTTCATGGAATATTACATTATGGCTAACAAAGATATCTCCAGATCCAAGATGTAAAGTTTCCAACCATTTTTACCATGAAGATACCCAAACAAATATGCTTCTTTTATTGCATGTCCCAAACTTATCCTTCTACCTTTTATTATTATATGCATAACACAAACACCCAAATACCCTAATATGTTCATAGGAGGGTTTGTCTTTAAAAATTTCTTCATATGGGGCTTTACCATGGCACAATTTAGAGGGTGTTCTATTCATAAGATGGGCTGCAGCTAGCTACATTCTCCCCAAAACTCAATTGGTAAATGTGGTTAAAGACGGAGGGCCCTTGGAACATTCAAGACATGGCGACATTTTCTTTCGACCGTTCCATTTTGTTGTGGCGTATCAACACAACTAGTTTCATGAATGATCCCTTGCTCCCTATAAAACTTTTTCATAGGAGTAGAGATAAATTCACTACCATTATCACTTCTAATGATTCAGAGTTTTGTACTAAATTGAGTTTGAACCATTGCACATAAATCCTCAACAAGTTGAGATGCCTCACTTTTACACTTCATGAGATATACCTAAACACAACGACTGGCATAATCCAAGATACTTAGAAAATAACTTGCACCATAAAAGGACTTGACAAAATAAGCACCCCATATTTCGTAATGAATAAGACCAAATGGTTTTGAAGCTTTATCCTTACTAATGGGAAAAGGAAAATGAGTTTGTTTTGCTCTTAAATGCACATCACACAAGTCCTTTTGGCCACTATTACTATCTATTCCTAAAACAGTATTACATAAACTGGATAATACTTGATTTGACGAATGCCCCAATCTTTTATGCCATAATTCAAGAGTCACGACTTTGTTTACTTGAGCCTGTGTCGTCGCGCCTTCCTTGTAAAAATAAACCCCTCTTCTATGCTCACTTGAACAATCAGCATCTTCCTAGTAAGGTCCTATATCACACATAACTTACAAGTGAATGTTGCAGTACAATAAAGTTATTAATCGTGCAATCAATATCAAGTTGCAATTTAGGCTAGGCACAAGCAAGACATCATGTAGCACCAATTTATCAATAAGTCGGACTAAGCCTCATTTATTAGCAAAGGTCATGGCACCATTGGCCATTCCTATGTCTACAGGTGCATTTTCTCTAATATTGGTTAACAAACTTGATGTTCCTGTTATATGATATGAAGCACCACTATCCAAAGCCCAATCGTACTTACCTAATAATCATTTATGGTCGTCTTTTGGGGTCTCGATGAGACCTAACAATTTTGTACCTGTTCATATGTAATCTTGGATAGAGCTACGCGACCATCCTCGATTCGAGCCTCATTGGTGCCATTATCCTGGACTTGCACCGAGTTCACCTATTCCTTGGACGGGTATCCATATCATCGGCCTCCACTGTTTATGTCGCCCCATAGATTCCTTGTCCTCAGCCTCTACTGCTTTGAACTCCGATACTATTCCAGCCGGCTGATAGGCCCGCAAGTGCACGGTGGCATTGTAACAAACCAAGGTCAATCCCACAGAGACTAGGCTGATCTATTGGGCTATATTTCCTCAAGATATGCTAAGTGGATCCAAGTTTAAGATTAAAATGTTAATAATAAACTATCCAATGTAATGGATAAAAATTAAGGAATTAAACAAATCAAACAATTTTCCAACAATCCAAAAGATCAAAACAAACACTTTTTCCTCTAATGGTCATTTTAAAACCGATAATTGAAGCTTCAACACCCTCTTTCAACATGAAGTGAAATACCTAAATCTAACCAATTACCATTTCTCAAAGGCTCTTAATTCATTTAGGTTCATTAAGCATGTGATTATGAAATCAATGGTTTCTAAATCGATGTGACTTTCTCAAGACTCCACACAATCAAGTCAAACCTTAGGATTTCGGTATTAGATTTCACCTCTTAGTTCATCAGCCAATACCCACAACATCCAAGAAAGTGATCAAGTTTCTCACAAGAGAATAAGCATCTACAATTCGATAAAAGAATCCAACAAATTCAAAAGCACCAAAGTTAACAATGCAAGATTGGGAAATAAACTAGAATTTGCATAAATCCAAGATCAAAACTACAAATCTAAATCAAAAATTACAAAAGATAAATTTTAAAATAAGGGAAGAAAAGAGAAGAACAGAGAAGAATTGCTCAGCCAAAAATCATGCTTGAATATGTGGATCGCAAACTCAGCATGGAATCCTTGCAAGATCTTACTTCGATCCTCTTTCTCTCCCACTATCTAATCTAAAATAATTTATAATGGTGGATAAGGTGATGGGTGATGGAATGGGATGTTGAATGTCTTCTTTTAGCTGAAAAACAACCCTTTTAAATAGCAAATGGAGCATTCTCAACCACACAATGAAGGAAGATGAAGAGATTAGCAGTTACAGGCTCACCACAGGCATGGCAGCCACCATTGCCAAACCGTGATGTTTGCTGGATCTGAAATCTTTTACTCTTCTCTTGCTCCACAAGCATGGCAACTCTGGGGCATCCATGTGGGGTCATCATACACTCAAATAAGGGTCAAATGCTAGGTCAAAATGGCCTAAACTTCTACAATTATCATCAAAGAACCATACCCAAGCATAAAACCAGAATAGGAGAATAAATTATAACATAAAGCTCATATATTCCTAAAAAAGTGCTATGAAATGTCCTAAAAATGATGTATGTAAGAGCACTTATCAAACTCTCCCATACTTGAACCATTGCTTGTACTCAAGCAAGCATTACATAAAACCGACAAGGGGATATGCATCTAGGACTCAGAACATGACAACCTTCTTAAAGTAGGCAGGTCATAGCATATCACAAGCAAGAACATCAATCAACGGCAACCCCGAATTGTGCACAACATTTTAAAATCAGAAGAAGGTGAATGTTTTCAAAGAAGTACATGACCACAAGCTCGATATAAAACTTGATCACTCCCAAAGAGCCAAAAAGCACATCATGCAAGCACATGAAATTGATTAGAGTCAAATGGACCGGTAGAGCCTCACTTTTGAGAAATGTGGATCACTTCCGTTTATGTGTTTAAAATGTAGCATAGGTTCACTCAAGACTCATTCCAAAGAAGCAATCTACCATATGCTTGACAAGACTCTCAAATTCTCCACCACTAAAATACAAGGTGCACAAGACAATCAAGAGGACTTTATTTGGGTTGTAGTGTGGGCTAGAAAGGCTAAGGGAAAGGAGTTGACAAATGAATTTGGGACAATGTGGAGCTACTTAGCCAAGTAACTAGGAAGCAACAAACAAAACATCAAGAAACCTTGAATTTCACTAACACTCCAAACCTCAAAATACAATGAACATACCCCAAATGAATCATATAGGAAATGAGTTGACAAGGAAGGAACAAAAGCTTTTCACATATCCAATGCTAATCACTGAGTCATTTCCTTATTTTCGACCTTTTCTTTTCCTTTCCTTTTTTGCTTCTACAAGATAACTTTTTTTGTTTTTTTTTTTTTTTTTGGAAATGAAATGAAAATTAGAATTATTGAAAGGCATGGAATCCCTAGTTATCAACTCACAACCGAATATATATATATATATATATATTTATATATATATATATATATATATATATATATATATATATATGCACACACACACACACACACAACCCAAACAAGAGGGAACCAAAGCAAATGCTCAATATCATCAATTCCTCAACAAACCACCGTACCAAAGCCACATTAAACTTAAATACCCCTAAAACCACCCACCACATAGATCAAGCGATACTCTATAGACTTGGCTTAAAGGTACGAATATGTGTTTGGCCAAGGATAATATGAACATATCACAACAAAGACGGATATAAATTCAAAAGAGGCTAACAATAATACAAGCGTAGGCTATTTGGCTATGAGGTTAAAATGATGAAAGAAAGAAATGCATCTATCATATCGTCAACTATGCACATGCTAATGTGGTTTTGGACAAGTACCTAGGCAAGTTTTAGAGATTCAACATGAAAGAGTCACACACATGAAAGAAACATGAGACTAAATGTAATGATTAGTCCAAATAAGGCTCAAAATCTCATTGGACATCTACCAAAGTATCAATTAGCTCATAAAACGACCCCATGTACAAACATTAGTGCTAAGGACTCTAGAATTAAGACAAGGGTCAAAATAATAAATATTTACAAAACCTTCACAATTTTTTAGCACCACAAGGATTACACATCAAAAGTTACTTAAGCTCATGAAAGCTATTTTGCCTAAACAAAAGCATCATTGGAGGTTATCTCAAACCAATCCACACCACCCTACATGTAATTCTATATGTAATCTAAAAATCAACCAAATGCAAATCACTAATGCAAACAAAAAGAAACCTAAAATTATATGTTCTAACAAGCATGCAAACTAAAAACCAAAATAGAAAACATAGAAACTACCCTTCCCCCATGCTTAGATAAAGCATTATTCAAAGGAACGAAAAGGAGGAGTAGGGAAGGGAAAACAAAATATAACGATTTCACCAGATTAGGTGCTGCGTACACCTAAGTTAAGGCCTCCTAATAACCAGGCCAAATGGAGCATTAGCTACTCCATCACAACTTTAAGACTCAACTCATCAAATCATACGCAATCAACATGCGTAGGAGCTTATCAAACTCTTGGGACCACAATTTAGAAAATACAAGGTAAGAGGCAATAACCAAGATCACACCAAATAAGAGGCAATAACTACGATCACACTAAAGAGTATAAGGATCCTCTTAACCTTATCAAAGGCCATAGAAAAATCATAGGAACGATACACAATAAAGGTGAATGTAGGAATCATACCCTCTAAAGTAACCTAGGGATACATAATCATCAACATTCCCACCAAGCATACCAAACACGTTATCCTCATAGCCCAAATCAGTATTAACCTCGCAAATTAGGAAATTATTAATGGGTTCGTCAAGGTAAAACTCGAGTGTCTAAGAGAGTAGTCAATAAATAGGTGAAACATGGAAATGATCAAGGGGATTATGGAGAACATTATTACAACCACTACTAGTAGACGCCTCATGCATAAACACATCACGTGATCCCTCCAAAGGAGTCTCAACTAGATCATGCACCTTATAAAAAATATCTTCTGACTCAAAACAGGCATCAACAACACTAAATCTAGCAACTTCCCCAAAAGGCTTGCCCATCGAAACCCTGTGCACTGAGCTAAAGGAAAAGATGAATTAGGTAAGGTCAAGACAACATCAGTATTGTCCCAGGGTGATGCAAAGTCAGGTTTAGCATAGCACGCATAATAAAGACACGAATTAATATCATGGTCAGAAGTTACACAAATCACACCAAAAAGGAGCATAATAAGATCTAGAATAGAATGAACGAGAATCAGAAAATGAATATATAGAAATAAGACTAGCCTTCTCAAATTCAAATGAATCCCAAGCAATCCACTCAAGCAAAAAATACCACGCCTCATCAATATGTTTACCATAAAAATCCCAATACTCTAAAAGAATACGAGTTTCACGATTCAGACCCTCATCAACAATGTTTAAAATTTCCCATTTACCCACACAATAACCATATTGAGCAAGAAAGATATGCAAATGCTTAAAATACCTCCAAAATAATTCATGCTTGAATTAGGCAAAATGGAAAATGGCCATTGTTTTTTTTTTCAATATTTTAAATTTTTTAAATTTTCAAATTTTTTTTTCGATTTTGGTGTTTTGTTTGGTTTTTTTTTCGTCAAAGAAAAATGAAATGCTTAGCCAAACCTATTAATAAAAACCCAATATTCGACACCAATCTCCGGCAACGTCGCCAAAAGAACTTGATACGCCCGCAACCGTACGGTGACGTTGTAGCAAATCAAGGTCGATCCCACGGAGACTAGATTGATTTATGGGGCTATATTCCCTCAAGATATGCTAAGTGAATCCAAGTTTGAGATTGAAATGTTAATAATAAATTATCTAATGTAATGGATTAAAATAAAGAAATTAAACAAATCAAGCAATTTCCTTATCCAAAGTATGAAACAGACACTTTTTCCTTTAATGGTTGTTTTAAAACCGATAATTGAAGTTTCACAACCCTCTTTCAAGGTGAAGTGAAATACCTAAATCTAACTAGTTATCATTTCTCAAGGACTCTTGATTCGTTTAGGTTCATTAAGCATGCAATTATCAAATCAATGGTTTCTCAATCGGTGTGACTTTCTCAAGACTCCACACAATCAAGTCAAATCCTAGGATTCCGGTATTAGATTTCACCTCTCAGTTCATCACCCAATACCCACAACATGCAACAAAGTGATCAAGTTTCTCACATGGTAATAAGCATCTATGATTCGATAAAACAATCCAACAAATTCAAAACCACCAAAGTTAACAATGCAAGATTGGGAAATAAACTAGAATTTGCATAAATCCAAGATCAAATCTACAAATCTAAATCAAAAATTGTAAAACATAAATTCTAAAATAAGGGGAGAAAATAAAGGAAGAAAGAAGAATTGCTCAACCAAAAATCGCGCTTGAATCTGTTGATCGCAAACTCGACATGGAATCTTTGCAAGATCTCACTTTGATCCTCTTTCTCTCCCTCTCTCTAATCTAAACTAATCTCTAATGGTGGATCAAGTGGTTGGTGATGGAATGGGATGTTGAATGTCTTTTTTCAGCCAAAAAATAGCCCTTTTAAATAGTAAATGGAGCATCCTCAGTCGCACAACGAAGGACTAGTTACAGACATACCACGGGCATGGCAGCCACCCATGGTGAACCATGGTGCTTGCTAGATCCGAAATCTTCTGTTCTTCTCTTTCTCCATAGGCATGGCAACTCAAGGGCGTCCATGAGGGGCCAACATAAACTCAAATTAGGGTCAAATGCTGGGTCAAAGTGGTCCACATTCCTGCAAATATTATCAAAGAACCATACCCAAGTATAAAACAAGAATACGAGTGTAAATTATGATATAAAGCTCATATATTCCCAAAACATTGCTACAAAACTTCCTGAAATTGATGTATGTAAAAGCACTTATCATCGGCCGAATATCCCACTAGTTCATAGCAATTTGACTCCTCGTTTCCCAGCTTCCCACACTATTTGGAACTTACTCGATCTCCACCTCCTTTGTAGTGAGTCACGACCAAAGCGGCTACCCTCTCATGTTTGTGATCCCATTCACTCACCACCTCTGTGTTTCTCTTCTTGTTGAACCATACTAAAAATTTTGTCAAGTGATGGAAGAGGATTCAAAGCAAGAATTTGGGAGTGAATGTTAGAATGCATATCATCATCTAAGCCCATCAAAAATTGGTGGACTCTATCTTGCTTAGCCATCTTAGTGTATTTGCTTGCGGCCTCACACAGAGAGGTTAGACATTTTATGGTATTTTCAAGTTCATTCCAAAGCCCTATTAGCTTTCAGAAGAATTCAACTACGTTCAGATTGCCTTGCTTGCAAGAGACAATCTCGACCTTTAATCGATGGATTTTAGGCACATTCGGTACTACATACTGCTTCTGAATATTTTTCCTTATAGCTTGAGCGAATCAACGTAGGCTATACATGCATGGAGTTTTGAATCTATAACATTTAAAAACCATGAAGTGACCATGGAGTTCACGATAATCCATGCATTAGCCTCAGTCGAGTAGGCTCCCTTTTTCATGTCCGGTCTGGGGATTGCACCGTTGATAAATGATAGTTTATTCTTAGCCATTAATGCAGTTAAAACTACCTTCTCCCACAACTTGTAATTTTTTCCATCGAATTTGACTGCGGTAATGATTGTCATATGTGCATTTGAGGAAGTAGTGAATATGGTGATTGATTGTCAATCACAAATTCTGTTGTTTTATTATCACTCATCTTGTTGTTTTCTCTCATGATTTTAGTTAGAATAGTTTATGGATCGATTGCTCTGATATCATGTCGAACAATAAAAATCGTGGGCAAGGAAGGACTGAGCTATATGCCTCCATTGTTTCTGATATACTTGGTTGATGTACATACAAGACCTTGTATTACAAGAGAGGAAGAATCCACAACTTAACCCTAATCATACTTGGTGGCTAAGAAATCATAGCATGCGTGCAAGTAGACCTCCATCATAATAAGGAAATAGTCTATCACAATATCTGTCACAATATCACAATATTATCCTTTAAGGAAATAAAATCTTTATACAATATCACTTAGAATATTTGCTATTCTATCTTTGCATGAGACACTAATGCTTGTCCAATGTTTTCATGGAATGGAAGGGATGGGAAGAAAGGAGTTCATCTTATTAGTTGGGACACAATTTATAGGGGTTGCAACAAAGGAGGCCTTAATATTAAGCAAGCCTTACCCTGGAACACAACTTTATGTTTAAAAACTATGGAGGATATATTCCTTCCAACACTTTGAGTTAATTGGGCGCAAGCTTTTACAAAAAGGCAGAAAATATCTAGGAAGTAAAAATAACACCTCCTAATTCTTGGAGTTAAAGGAAGTTGTTGAGCATTAGGGATCAACTTTTGGGAAAATTTGGCAGCATGGAAGCTGCACAAAAATGCTATCTCTTCTTTCATGCCTATTGAAAAATTTAGTGCATCTTAGGCATATAAGTTAATTAGAGGGGAAATGAGTGTTCTATATGTGGCCCCATTGCCTGGGATGCTTTACTCATGTCTGGACACTCTTTTTATATGCGGCAAGCTACGTGAGTGTGTTGAGCACAGCATGAAGAAATTCATTAGTGGAGATAGAAGACTAGAGAGAAGTTCTAGAGAGAGAAATAAATCTTATCTTCTAATAAATATTGTGCTAATTTTCTTTTCCTCTTCTTTTGTTGTCTAGATCTATTACCTTCTTACTTCTCTTCAAAGTTCAAATCTCCTAATTATCCTATGGCTACTAGGCACGTACTAGAAAGCCTATTTAATTTGTTGCCAAGTGTTAACTTTGTCCCTACTTCTTATTATGATATGTTATATTTTGTTGTTTTAAAGAAAGACAAAAACAATTAGTGTAAATAATATGTTAATTTAATGTATTATTTTATTATTTGAACCAGCTTTACACTAGCTTTCTAACCTAAATTTGAACTATATCTCATATTTTGAGTACATTTTTGCATTATTTTTTCATGGGCATTTGACTGATATTAAGATAGCATATATATGTGTGTAATTTTGATTATATTCAAATTTGAATAAATATCATTAGATGTGATTTTGCGTGGGTTGAATTTCAAATTTGAATATTCAATATTCGTGAAATATTGATATGATTTGGATAGATATTTATCGTCTTTAGCTATGCCAGCATGTGGATAATATTTCAATCAAGAAATCAAAGGCAATTAAGGGGATTATTGTTAATCAAGGAATTCACAAATTTATGACTAATTTGTAGCTCTTGCAAAAGTGGTGTCCAACGGCTAGCTTATTTCTCTCCAAGTGAAGCGCGACAATTAAGCAGGAGACACAAGAGACAAGATAATAGCTGCACTTGCAAGTCAAGGGGAAGAAATTGAGAAGACTTATCACTACTTAAGCATACATTGGCATAATTATTTTGTTACCTATTGAAGAAGTGTATCTCATTTGTGTTATCTTTCTTTGAATTGTGTTGGATGGATTATATTCGAAGGGCTAACTGCCAAATCAAGTTGTGATAGCTTGAATGCTAGGGCACCTAGAATCTTAGGTCGACTACTAGGGAACCTTTTCTATAATCAACTGACCTAATAAAAGAAAAAGATTTAAAATCTCATCGGCGAGAGAAGTCCGCTAGCACAGGACGTAGGTGCAGTCAAACCTCTATAAATATCATGTGTTGCCCACTTTTACATTTTTCCCATTTTATTTTGATTATTTTCTAAATTTGATCATCACTCTATTCACCTCCCGTTAGGATGATACGATTAGCCTAATTTAGCCCACAATAAGTATCATAATACTCTACCAAATCCTAATTCTCCGAGTATGTTGCACAATCTTTGAATTGCAATATAATCCCAAAATGTCCCTATATGAGTAAATTGATTTTTACATTTAAAGTGAATGTTATTGAATATATTTAATTAATCGTTTTGGTCCATACATATTAAGTTAATGTAGCTATTCCATATACATTTGTGATATAGAGGAAGAGTTCAAATCACCTTCCTAAGTTGAGTAGGTTCATAATTAGTGGATTATATCAAATAAAACTTTTAGTATAAGCTGTCTAAAATTTTCAGTTTTGTATGCTAACTTTGAGCTATTGTTTGGATGACCATTCTCTAAAATTAGTGTTTTATCATGGTTCAATAGCCCCAGATGTCTATTTATCAAGAGACTATGGAATGCCTCCATACTACAAAATTGCAGCTGATTGTTGACGGGATTGTTTGACAGAAAATCTATCATAAATTTGACGGGAAATTTTAACGGATAATAAATTAAACTAATAGCCTATTGTAGTAGCAGATCTTAATGTCGAACTTGACTTGGTAGGGGCATATTTTAACGCGATGTCTGTGAAAATTGAGGGTTATTGTTTGTCATGTCAATGAATTTTGACAAGCTCATCCAAATTGTGCAATTCCTATCAAATTATGCTCGGGCCCATCACAATCCTGAAAATTTTCTGAATGCATTTGTGATAGTTGTCGCCAGAACACCCATCAAAATTTGAGCATAATTAACCCTTCCCCTCCCAATCCCTCTCTCCTACCCAACAATGCTAACTGCAGCCCTCATTCTATCTCATTAGCCCTTAGCCCCCACCCACTCTATGATGCCCTCTCTCTGCACCCCCCGCCCCCTCTCTCACTCTTTCTCTCTCCACCCCACTACCAGCCTCTCTTAGTCTCCTCTCTTTTTTCTCTCATCCACTCTACCCAGATCTACAAGACATCGAGTGAGGTCGATGTTTTCTGATAAGGTAACTTTATCCCTCAAATTTTATACTCTCTCTCTCTTTCTCTCTCTCTCTCTTTCTCCCACACTGACCAACACCATTGATCACATTTTGGCTTTTCTTTCCCCGTATTCGTGATCAACCAAGCACTTAAATTCTCTTGCTTCTTTTAATTCTCTATCTGCTTCACCAAGTTCTAGCTGTTGATTCAATCATTAGGATTTCAAATATAATCATGCTTTCTAAAGACTTCTCCATATTCCATTGTTTCACCATTTTCGTCATTTCTTTCTCTAGGGTTCATCGTTGTCATTGTTGTTGTTTATTTATAAACATTATATTTTGAGATTCTAGATTTTATGATTGCTCATATCTGAATCAATATGCTATATTACGCCAATGGAAATTTGATTTCGGTGCCTTATATGTTGCTACCAACGATAGTTATGGTTGAGAGCCTTGAGCATTGCTGCAATGTGACTTGGTGAATTGAACTCTTTCCAAATTGTTGAATTTTTTGTAACAAACTTTATTGGGTACCTTTAACAAACATTTGAGATTTTCTAACAGGGCATACTAATTTAAGTAGCATATTTGGAATCTTTTAGGTTTTTATCATTTGTTTTGGAGTTGATTTTATTTACACCTTCTTGTCTCTGATTTTAGAGGGCGTTGATTTTCTGGGCGAGGTAACTTATCAATCCATTTTCTAGTGTCTCAATTCTATAATAAGTTTCCTTTGCTGCCCCCTAATCTCATATCTATAATTATCTTCTTTGTTTAGTCATCATCAACTCTGATTTTTCGGTGAGTTGTACACTCTTTATTTGTTTTATTAATTATTCTTCATATATTTTCTGTTGGCCTGGTTTGGCTAGTTAAATCACCCTAGATGAGGGGGTTGAATAGGGTGATGATCAACATCACAAACTAATTGAAATAGAAATGCGAAAAATGTAAATGTGGACAAAACACACAATTTATAGAGGTTCGGCCACGCCTAGTCCTCTACCCACGGGCACCCTTCGCCGACGGGATTTTGAACCTCTTTCTTTTATTAGGTCGATCGATTACACACAATTTGCCAATCGTACAACCTACTAGTTGGCCCTATAACTATAGGTATCCTAACGTACGCATTGCTCCCCAACCTTACCTGGGTAGTCAGCCCTCCGGCTCATCAACCCAACCCAATACAAATAAAGATAATAATTATAAGATACACTTATTTGGTATAGAACAAAATAACTATGCCAATGTAAGTTCAAACTATTCTCAAATTCCTCTTCTTGATTTGCAAGTGTAGCTTTCTTTCTTCTTCTTTGCTTGTGCTCTCTCTTATTTCTCTTCCAGCTGCCAATACCTCTCCTTTTTATAGCCAAAAGGTGTTGAAGAGGTTGGAGAGAAACATGGTAAGTGACCGTTGCACCAATCAAGGAAAACTGATCTTTCAGATCGCTTCAAGGCCTTGAACCTGCCCTTTCAAGCCCTTGAATTCCACTGTTCTGCTCAACGACTTTGAACGGCTACTTTTCTTGATTTGGGCTTGATACCTTGGCTGAGAATCTTCTATAACCATTCATAATTTGCAGCATAATCTTCTAGGATATTCTATCACAAGATATTATCATATTAAGAGCAAATCTTTGACATTGATAAATATAGCTCCATAACCTCATATTCAAATTTGAA
>JACYFF010003369.1:20521677-20535785 GCA_017589665.1 Selenicereus undatus
CATCAAGATCGTAACCTAATTCGAATATAGTGAGTGCAAATTGTAATTATCTTTCATTGAATCTCTTTGTTTCCATATTCTTCCTCAATCTAGTAGAAGATAACTTAAATCACGTTTTCCTTCTAAGTTACCAGACAGGGAGATGAGGATTCTTATCAACATCCCAACCTAATTTACTTCTGGTGAGTGTTAGTTGTAGTTGTCTTTGATTGAATCTCTTTGTTTCCCATATTCTTCCTCAATCTAGGCGAATAAAACCTAAATTATTTTTGTCTTCTCATTTGCCAATTTCACTAAGCCCACTGTAGCATACACTCATTTTAGTTATTGACATCAAATTACCCAAACGAAATAAAAGCTAAAAAAATAAAATGAGGCACATATTCAAGATCCCAACCAACGTCACCCTTCAGAAACTGTTAAGACATTAGAGGTTGCATCAGCAGCATCTCAAAATTGCCGAAAGACTACGGATTAATAGAGCTAAAAACGTAATTCCATACCAAAAGCATCTAAAGCCCTAAACAAAACCTTAAAAAGAATTTTTAATCGAAAAAAACATAATGCCTTTTTCCTCATTGATTTGTTTGTATTCATTCATTTCAGTTATTGACATCAAAATAAATAAACCAAATAAACACCAACAACATTAGATTAGGCACATATTTAACATCCCAACCAACAGAATTTCAGATCTAGCAATATAAAAACCAAATAAAAACCAACAAAATAAGATTAGGAACATATTTGTATGTAATTCAATACCAAAAGCATCTGACAGCGTAAACACCTTATAAAGAGTTATAAATCCAAAAAAACTGAATGCCTTTTTCCTTATTGATTTGTATCACACTAGCTAGGACTCGCGTGTTGCTCAGGGATTAAGTTGTTAAATAGTTACATGGTACTTTGAAATTATCATTGAATAGTGAATTGATCAAAGTAAAAAAATATGGGGTAAGTAGAGAAAACATGCTGGAAGCATAAGAGTTGAAGAAAATAATTACATAGTGCATAATATGTAATGAATCCCCAAGACTGCATAACGTAGAGTTAAATGAAACATATGTTCAAGGGTAAACTAAAATAAAAATAAGCGTGAATTAAGCCAGATGGCATGGGAGTAGAGGGAAGGCGACACTACAACGATTCTTCTTCAGGTTGTATTAAGCACAAAAAAAAAAATAGACATACTTGGATCTGAAACATATAAAAGCAAAGGTAGAATGAAATATATACACGTATATATTTGTTACCTAGAGAAATAACTATCATCCCAATGTCTCAAGAAAGAAACTTCTTCCTCCCAATCAACTGATGTAATTACATCAATGGAAGGTTCGATTTCACCTAATCGAGGAGGCTCCACAACAAACACCCATGGCTGTTCTAGGTGATCGTCCAATATGGCATATAATGTAAGCTCGGCTTCTGGCTACATATATTGAAAATGAAATTTATTAATTAAAGTAAACCCATATGTGTGAAGCACAAATTACAAAATAGTATAATAATAAGATCACTAATGTTGCATAGCCACTTAAGACGTTGGTGCTAGTATGGAGAGGAATTGCTGCAACATCTTGAAGAACAGTAAAAGTTCGAGTGCCCAAGCTATCTCGTACATCAACTTTGAAGAAGAATCTAAAAGGTTAAAGAAGAGGTTACAAGGAAATATCTATTATATAATTGAGCATATCTTAACAATTTACAGGTTAAATGATACTGAAGAAGGGCAAAAAAATATATACCCTTGAGTAGTTGCATCTCGTGGATGTTGACATATACAATACGGTATATTGAGGTTGAAGACATGATAATGGGAACATAAAAGGCAATCAGGGCAAGATGTATAGACAATTGGGAAGATACTTTCCACGTATGTAAAGATACGATAATATGAAACCTGCAATTGCACATACATTATAACAAAATACACAAGTTGGGTCAGTAGTTGTCAAAATGGCTTATATGTGTAATAGCACAAGAAATCTAACACAATATTGTGATACATTATGCAATGGAGAGTATTCAATAAGCGTGATTCGCCTGGCAACGAATAACTTTTCCAAAGTAGGGATTCGCAATCTCCTCCGACATATAAACTATAAGCGTCGTTGAATATGTCCATTATCAGCCCACCTATCACATGCATAAAATACAATTGAACATAGATATACATTTGGAATAAAATTTTGTAAATAATTGGTGATCACATATTATAATAATGTGAACAAAAATGTGGGATTCACTATACCATCCCTTAAACTCTAAAGTATGTTCAATTAGTGGATTAATCAACAATCGGCTTCTAGGTGTTGTAGATAGCGTAATTCCTAGGAAATATATTACGACATTTTACTATGGTAAGGAAATATACTGAGAAATGGAAGTGAAAATAGAATGTCAAATGTAATGGTTGGAAATCATAAATGATACACACACCTTTGTACCTTCTTGCAAGTAACCTAGATGCAAGCAATACATTTTCAAATAATAAATTACTGGAAAGCTGGTTGCCTTCAATTTCAACAAAATCTCCCCATAAGGTGAGTTTCAATGCATTCAGCCTACAAAAGGAAGAGTAATCTTTTAATAGGATGTACTATGTAACAGAAAGTTTAAACATTAAGGACAACATAACAAAGAGGACAATAGGTTATTAGTTGGAAGCACATATTGCATATTACAAATGAGCACATCTCGTTTAAGGGTTCCTGCATGTGTCTTACCAGGGTCGGAAACTGCAACACTAAACCAATGATGTCCGCAGAACGTAATTAGAAAGAGGGATGTACAGAGGGGTTAAATAATTCAGAAAATCATAGTATACTATAATTACCTATTGTTTGTGCACTGGGTTGTAAATGCATATAGACATCAAGAAAAGGAACCAATGGTGGGAGGTGGTGGTATGGGATTGCATCGTACTCATCAATCAAATCCATTAATTCAGTCTTAGATTGAAAAACAACTTAAGGTTGTTGTCCACGAGTTCTTTATCCTTAGGTGTGGTATAACTAACTGAGAAACCAGAGAGGCGATGTAATCGACCCATTTTTAGAATAAACTTCCACCTATCGATGTCTTTGTCTATTATAACGCCTAAAATCTCGTTACGCTGTCAATGCATAAGAAAGTATGTTAGTATTAAATTGAGAGAAACAGTAAAAGCCAAATAGTAGACAAAATTAAAATACCTCAGCGTCCATGAAGACAACCTTCCAAACATTACGGTTTCTATATGATCGAACACTCAGCGTTCTCATCGAGCATACATAAATGCAGATAGACGTACTATAATAAGAGGTGCTACTGATTAGCATACAATCAATTGAGATAGATGTTGTTATGCCTGTAAAGGTACATAATCAAATGCAGATTTACTCAACCAAAGTGGCACCATAACCTAAGCGAGTTATGCCATAGTATACATATAACAAATAATTAGGCTACATTAATGACACCTTCGACATTAGCTGCACTATTCACAAAAATGGATGACTAAATAAGTTTCAAAGTAGGAGGAAACAAAAATTGTTAATGTTTAGTGGTAATATATGAATATCATTCAGTGTATGAAAAGTTTATTTCTTATAAAGATATGGACTGTGAGGCCCTTTTTTTAGAAAAAAAATGGTGCCACCAAAAAGCAAAAGGACAATAAGAAGGCATCATCACTAATGAGCTGAGGGGGAAAAAACACAGAACATTGGAAAATTTATATACTTCATAATGCTCAAAAAACTGCGTGTCCATAATATACGCACTGAACGAAACGATAAACATAAAATGTACATCAGCATTAATCCCAATGAGGTATGTCATTGAAGATTTCTTTGTATAAAACATTCTTGGTGACATTATCAGAGATATCACTCTTATTACAAATTAAAAAATTTAACCCAGACGGGGACGTGACGAGGGAAACGGCAACATAAAGTTGTCCATGTGAGAACACTGGTTTGGGAAGGTAGACCCCAACATGCTTGAGTGTTTGACCTTGACTTTTGTTGATTGTCATTGCGAACGCCAATTTAATTGGGAATTGACGTCTTTTTAATGCAAATGGTGTGTCATCTAAAGATGTTGTCAAGTCAATACGTGGAATAACCACTTTTTGCCCAATACTGCAACCTGTAATAATCCTCGCTTCCCAAACCTTACTCCCAAGACGTTCAAGAATCAAGCGTGTCCTAGTACACAACCCCAAATGTGGATCAAGATTCCTCAACAAAACCACTGGTGCACCTATTTTCAATTGAATTTCATGGTTCGGCAAGCCTGAGAAAATTAACCCATGTAGTATTTCCGGTGGGTGAATGTCATCAATTTCGGGATGCTCACTGCTCTCCTAAAATCTATCTGAACTCCAGTATGTGTGACAACTTCCAGGAAGCATTCCTAAAATTTAGGACTTTAATTGATCAACATCGTTGTTTGTAGTAGCAAGTATGCAGCGTTCCTGCATGTAAGAACCATCATTGTATCTTGTAGATAACTCAGGGTAAATTTATGGTATTAGGTTGTCCAAACCATGATTGTTATTTAGAATAAGGAACTCATAAGGGATTTGTATCCAGTTGGTTTCGCTCCCTTCTTGCAATGATATACCAGGTAATGTGCCATTACTGACACTCAAGATCCAATCCGCAAATTGTTGCAACTGCTTGTATTCATCGCGTCGTAAGCATGGATCCCTAAGTCGCATGTTGATCCTTAAATGCATGACTTTGCAATATGGCCAAAAACAGGACTTAGAAATTGATGCCGCAACTGTGTTTGCTTTTCCGCCTTTTGTTACAATGGGAAGCACTTGTCTAAAATCACCATCAAATACAATCAATTTTCCACCAAATGGTTGAAGTTCATTGCCACATATATCCCTAAATGTACGGTCCATTATCTTAAAAACACGACGGTGCGTCATAGGTGCCTCATCCCGTATTACCAATGATGTTTAGCAGATCAACTCAACCAACTCTGAATGCTTAGAGAAGAAGCAATATGATGTGTCCATCGCATTAATAGGGATCTTGAACATTGAGTGAGTTGTTTTCCCTAAGGGTAGTAATAACGCTGCTATTCCAGACAACACAACTAATAGAATAATTTTCCCTTTCGAACGAAGGGTAGCAATAATAGATTTCTAAACATAGGTCTTGCCTGTTCCGCCACTACCATATACAAAGAAGCATCCTCTTTCATTGGAATCATCAGCAGTAATAACATTTTGAAAAACCTGCATCTGGTAGGAGTTTAATGTAGGAAGCAACGAAGTTAAAGTACCAGCTTCTGTGGCAATGTCATAATCTAGTTGCTCCCTAATTAACCGATTTCTAAGCTGTTCTGCAACATCAGAAGAGGGTAACGATATCAGAGAGAAGTCTTTAAAGGAACGACCATTCCTATTTAGAATAACTTGCAGTTCATATAATCCAAGATTTTTCCTCTATTCAGTACTTGAACACAAGTCATCATCTTGATGTTCCCGTTGTAATCTTTGTTCCAAGTTATCTGTCAAGTCTTCCCAGTGACCTTCCCACAGTACACTAGGTTGTGCAATGTCATTGTACATAAGCATGGAGCAAAACTTACTCCGTAGTTGTGCCCCAGTGGCCCATGTAGCTGCTTTAGTGAGAGCATTATCCCATTCATTATTATCACTTATCAATCCCCTTGTGCAACAAGCTTCATGGAATCTAGGGTACAACGTGTTATGAAATGTTCTCAAGTCATCAAAGCAAGTGGCCCCACGAACAATAACAAGCAGCATTCTCAAATAATATCGCTCTACTGAGTTCGGATTTGCAAATGGTAGTCTTCCAATACATACCTGTTGTTGACGTCTGGTCCACTTTTTCAAGCTCCTATTCCAAACATAATATATTGGGAATTCAGCATATGTATATTGTTTTGGTTGAGGGTCATCCACATTGACTTGAAACCATGCCGTGAGTATGCTAATTCGTTGTCTAGCCATATCAAGAACATTATCCAATTTATCACAGTCTCTAAAAAGAATGTCATGCTACCCTGGTAAATGGTACTGTAATAGTTCAACATATAGGTACCAGTGTGTGATTTCAAACTCAAATATTCACCACATTTGCATCTATAGCAGATACGTATCTACCATCTAGGTATTGTGTAACCTCATCAACATCTGAATGTTGATTGTGGCCTCCTTCTCCATTAGGTTGACTGTTTTCGTCAAGGAAAAATGTAGCTCAATCAGGACCTTTATGCGTATACTTATGAAGGTATTTGATAACCTTCTTTTGTGCACAATGCTCAACATTGATGTGTGCGTCATACTTCGCACACAAATCATGATTTTATGGAACAACCCACCGATTATCAATCTGGTCGCAATTAATAGTAATCATTGTGCCATCATCTCTACGTTGATATCTAACAAACCCATTTTCTTCAATAGTTGTGTAGTTAGTGAAGGCCTTTGGGTAGTGCTTTGTGCATGCAGGTCCATCCATATAGGGAAGATAAGGATTAAGTACCCCATATGGGTCATGGATTATGTGCTTCGTAACAGTTTCATACGCAAGTGGATCTTCATCTTTATCAAGAAGCTCAGCACAAATGAAGGCATCGATATCCTGATAAAGATGAAGATTCACTTGTGTATGAAACTGTTACCAAGCACATGATCCATGGCCCATGTGGGGTACTTAATCCTTATCTTCCCCGTATGGATGGACCTACGTGCACAAAGCACGACCTAAAGGCCTTTATTAACTACACAACTATTAAAGAAGATGGGTTTGTTCGATATCGACGTAGAGATGATGGCAGAATGATTACTATTAATGGCAACCAGATTAATAATCGGTGAGTTGTTCCATATAATCGTGATTTGTGTGTGAAGTATGACGCACAAATCAATGTTGACCATTGTGCACAAAAGAAGGTTATCAAATACCTTTAATAAGTATATGCATAAAGGTCCCGATCGAACTACATTTGTCCTTGAGGAAAATGGCCAACCTAATGCAGAAGGAGGCCACAATCAACATTCAGATGTTGATGAGATTACACAATACCTAGATTACACAACATTCAGAAGGAGGCCAACCTAACGTATCCGCTATAGACGCAATGTGGCGAATATTTGAGTTTGAAACAACACACCGTTACCTATCTGTTGAAATGTTACAGTACCATTTACCAGCGCAACATAACATTCTTTTCAGAGACGGTGATAACTTGGATGATGTTGTTGATATGGCTAGACAACGAATTCGTATGCTCATGGCATGGTTTCAAGTCAATGTGGATGACCCTCAAGCAAAACAATATACATATGCTAAATTCCCAATGTATTATGTTTGGAATAGGAGCTCGAAAAAGTGGACTAGATTTCAACAGCAGGTATGTATTGGAAGACTACCATTTGTAAATCCGAACTCAGGAAAGCGATATTATTTCAGAATGCTACTTACTATTGTTTGTGGGGCCATGTGCTTTGATGACTTGAGAACATTTCATGGCACGTTGTAACCTACATTCCGTGAAGCTTGCTGCACAAGGGGATTGCTAAGTGATAATAGTGAATGGAATGATGCTCTCACTGAAGCAGTGACATGGGCTAATGGGGCGCAACTACGGAGAATGTTTTGCTCCATGCTTATGTACAATGAGATTGCACAACCTAATGTACTGTAGGAAGGTCACTAGGAAGACTTGACAGATGACTTGGAACAAAGATTACAACCTGAACATCAGGATGATGACTTGCGTTTAAGTACTGAACAGAGGAAAAATCTTGGATTATATGAAGTGTAAGTTATTCTAAATAGGAATGGTTGTTCCTTGAAAGATTTCCCTCCGATGTCGTTGCCCTCTTCTGATGTTGCACAATAGCTTAGAAATTTGTTAATTAGGGAGCAACTAGATTATGACATTACCGCAGAAGCTAGTACTTTAACTTCGTTGCTTCCTACTTTAAACTCCTACCAGATGCAGGTGTTTCAAAATGTTATTACTGCTGATGATTCCAATGAAGGAGGATGCTTCTTTGTATATGGTAGTGGTGGAATAGGCAAAACCTATGTTTGGAAAGCTATTATTGCTGCCCTTCGTTCGAAAGAGAAAACTATTGTATCAGTTGCCTCGTCCGAAATAGCAGCGCTATTACTACCCTTACGGAAAACTGCTCACTCAATGTTCAAGATCCCTATTAATGCAACAGAAACATCATATTGCTTCTTCTCTAAGCATTTAGAGTTGGCTGAGTTGATCCGTTAAACATCATTGATAATATGGGATGAGGCACCTATGACGCACCGTCATGTTTTCGATACAGTGGACCGTACGTTTAGGGATATATGTGGCAATGAACTTGAACCATTTGGTGGAAAATTGATTGTATTTGGTGGTGATTTCAGACAAGTACTTCCCGCTATAACAAAAGGCAGAAGAGCGAACATAGTTGCGGCATCAATTTCTAGGTCCTGTTTCTGGCCTTATTGCAAAGTCATGCATTTAAGGATCAACATGCGACTTAGGGATCCATACTTATGATGCGATAAATAGACCTGGCAAAACTGACCCGAAACCCAATACCTAAACCGAACGACCCGAACCTATACCCGACCCGACACCCGAAATATGCTCACCTGAAACACGAATTGACCCGAACCAAACCATACCCGACCCAAAATTTTCTAAAAAGTTGGTTGTTTTGGCATGACGAGCGTATTTGACATAAAATTGGACCCGACCCGAACCATACCCCGACCCGAAATGTCACGTAACCCGAACATAACCCAACCCGAACTTGACCTGACCAGTACTCGAACTGAATGACCCATTTGCCAAGTCTAGCGATGAATACGAGCGGTTGCGACAATTTGCGGATTGGATCTTAAGTGTCGGTAATCGCACACTACCCTGTATATCATTGCAAGAACGGAGCGAAGCGAATACAAATCCCTTCTGAGTTCCTCATTCCAAATGACAATCATGGTTTGGACAACCTAATATCAGAAGTTCACCCAGAGTTATCTACTAGAAACAATGACGGTTCTTACATGCAAGAACGCTACATACTTGCTGCTACAAACAACGATGTTGATCAATTAAACTCCCACATTTTAGGAATGCTTCTTGGAAGTTGTCACACATACTTAAGTTCAGATACATTTCAGGAGAGCAGTGAGCATCCCCACATTGATTACATTCACCCACCGAAAATACTACATGGGTTAACTCTCTCAGGCTTGCCGAACCATGAAGTTCAATTGAAAATAGGTGCACCAGTGGTTTTGTAGAGGAATCTTGATCCACATTTGGGGTTGTGTAATGGGACACGCTTGATTGTTGAACATCTTGGGAGTAAGGTTTCAGAAACGAGGATTATTACTGGTCGCAATATTCTGCAAAAAGTGGTTTTTCCACGTATTGACTTGACACCATCTTCAGATGACACACCATTTGCATTAAAGAGACGTCAATTCCTAATTAAATTGGCTTTTGCAATGACAATCAACAAAAGTCAAGGTCAAACACTCAAGCATGTTGTGGTCTACCTTCCCAAACCAGTGTTCTGACATGGACAACTTTATGTTGTTTCCCGCATCACATCCCCATCTGGGTTAAAATTTTTAATCTGTAGTAAGAGTGATATCCCTAATAATGTCACAAAGAATGTTATATATAGAGAAATCTTCAATGACGTACCTCATTGAAATTAATGTTGATGTACATTTTATGTTTATAGTTTCGTTCAGTGCGTACATTATGGGCACACAATTTTTTGAGGATTATGAAGTACATAAATTTTCCATTGTTCTTTGTTTTTTTTTTCCCCTTAGCTCATTAGTGATGATGCGTTCTTATTGTCATTTTGCTTTACGGTGGCATCTTTTTTTTTCTAAAAAAAGGGGCTCACATTACATATCTTTATAAGAAATAAACTTTTCATACACGGAATGATATTCATATATTACCACTAAACATTAACAATTTCTGTTTCCTCCTACTTCGAAGCTCATTTAGTCATCCCTTTTTGTGAATAGTGCAGCTAATGTCGAAGGTGTCATTAATGTAGCCTAATTATTTGTTATATGTATACTATGGCATAACTTGCTTAGGTTATGGTGCCACTTTGGTCGAGTAAATCTACATATTTGGTCAAATACTTTACTTATTTTTGCATTTGATTATGTACCTTTATGGGCATGACGACATCTATCTCATTTGATTGTATGCCAATTAGTAGCATCTCTTATTATAGTACGTCTATCTGCATTTTTGTACGCTTGATGAGAACGCTAAGTGTTTGAGCATATAGCAATCATAATGTTTGGAAGGTTGTCTTCATGGACGCTGAGTTATTTCAATTTTGTCTACTATTTGGCTTTCACCGTTTCTCGTAATTTAATACTAACATACTTTCTTATGCATTGACAGCGTAAGGAGATTTTAGGCATTATATTGGACAAAGACATTCGTAAGTGGAAGTTTATTCTAAAAATGGGTCGATTACATTGCCTCTCTAGTTTCTCAGTTAGTTATACCACACCTAAGGATAAAGAAATCGTGGACAACAACCTTAAGTTGTTTTCACTCATAAGACTGAATTACTGGATTTGATTGATGAGTACGATGCAGTGCCATACCACCACCTCCCACCATTGGTTCCTTTTCTTGATGTCTATACGAATTTATGTGCACAAACAATAGGTAATTATAGTATACTATGATTTTCTGAATTATTCAACCCCTCTATACATGCGTCTTACTAATTATGTTCTACAGACATCATTGGTTTAGTTGTTGCAGTTTCCGACCCTGGTAAGACACGTGCAGGAACCCTTAAATGAAATGTGCTCATTTGTGATATGCAGTATGTGCTTCCAACTAATAACATATTGTCCTCTTTGTTATGTTGTTCTTAATGTTTAAACTTTCTATTGTGTTGTACATCCTATTAAAAGATTATTCTTTCTTTTGTAGGCTGAATGCATTGAAACTCACCTTACGGGGAGATTTTGCTAAAATTGAAGGTACGTAATTAGCTTTCCCGTAATTTATTATTTGAAAATGTACTGCTTGCATCTAGGTTACTTACAAGAAGGTACAAACATGTGTATATCATTTATCATTTCCAAGCATTACATTTGACATTCTATTTTCACTTCCATTTCTCAGTACATTTCCTTACCATATTAAAATGTCGTAACATATTTCCGAGGAATTACGCTATCTACAACACCTAGAAGCCGATTGTTGATTAATCCATTAATTGAACATACTTCAGAGTTTGAGGGATGGTAGAGTGAATCCCAAATTTTTGTTCACATTATCATAATATGTGATCACCAATTATTTACAAAATTTTATTCCAAATGTATATCTGTGTTCAATTGTATTTTATGCATGTAATAGGTGGGCTGATGATGGACATGCTCAACGACGCTTACAATTTACACATCGGAGAAGATTGTGAATCCCTACTTTGGAAAAGTTATTCATTGCCAGGCGAATCACACTTACTGAATACTCTCCATTGCATAATGTATCACAATATTGTGTTAGATTTCTTGTGCTATTACACATATGAGACATTTTGACAACTACTGGCCCAACTTGTGTATTGTGTTATAATAGATGTGCAATTGCAGGTTTCATATTATTGCATCTTTGCATACGTGGAAAATATCTTCCCAATTGTCTATACATCTTTCCCTGATTGCCTTTTATGTTCCCATTATCATGTCTTTGACCTCAATATACCGTATTGTATATGTCCACATCCACGAGATGCAACTACTCAAAGATATATATTTTTTTGCCTTCCTTCAGTATCATTTAACCTGTAATTGTTAAGATATGCTCAATTATATAATAGATATTTTTCTGTAACCTCTTCTTTCACCTTTTAGATTCTTCTTCAAAGTTGATGTACGAGATAGCTCGGGCACTCGAAATTTTACCGTTCTTCAAGATGTTGCAGCGATTCTTCTCCATACTAGCACCAACGTCTTAAGTGGCTATGCAACATTGGTTATCTTATTATTGTAGTATTTTGTAATTTGTGCTTCACACATATGGGTTTACTTTAATTAATAAATTTCATTTTCAATATATGCAACCAGAAGCTGAGCTTACATTATATGCCATATTGGACGATCACCTAGAATAGCCATGGGTGTTTTTCATGGAGCCTCCTCGATTAGGTGAAATCGAACCCTCCATCGATGTCATTACATCAGTTGATTGGAAGGAAGAAGGTTCTTTTTTGAGACATCGCGACGATAGTTATTTCTCTAGGTAACAAATATATATGTACATACATTTCATTCTACTTTCGCTTTTATACGTTTCAGATCTAAGTATGTCTAATTCTTTTGTGCTTAATACAGCCCGAAGAAGAATCGATGTAGCGTTGCCTTCGCTCCACTCCCATGCCATCTGCCTTAATTCACTCTTATTTTCATTTTAGTTTACACTTGAACATATGTTTCATTCAACTCTACGTTATGCAGTCTCGGGGATTCATTACATATTATGCACGATGTAATTATTTTCTTCAATTCTTATGCTTCTAGCATGTTTTCACTACTTACCCCATATTTTTTGAGTTCGATCTATTCATTATTCAATGATAATTTCAAAGTACCATGTAACTATTTAACAACTTAGGCCTCGGGACAACGCACAAGTCCTTACTAGTTTAGAAAAGCGAAATGACACAATCCTAAAATGCGGCTCATGTTTCACGTGTTAAAGTAGAAACATGTCGCGCAAAAAGGACAAAACAATTTAGGCTTGGTCTGCGGCTCAATCACGTACATTCTGCCGCGCCAAATGAACGCGTGGAGTTGGCGAGAGATGCACTGCGCATTTTCACGAGAAATTGATAGTGATATATCACATATGCGGTAGTTTTTTTTTCCGGTGGGGTGTGTGTTTGGGTGGGGGGGTGTCGTCCTATTATGAAGCAAAATGGCAGTTTCAACGAACATTCAAATTTTTGGCAATCAAACTTGCTTAAATTGTTTTAGCAACGATAAAGTCAAATCAATTACGCGAATAACATTTACTTAAGTAACCAACTTGTTTCCAACCGGATACTGGATAGATGAGGCCCCAGAAAACGTGTTAATATGATGGTGATTGTCTAAGATGCCTGGTCTTCCGGTCCTCCTGCAACAAAGGCACTCTCTGGGTCTAGGTCTGGGTCCGAGGAACGTCCCTCCGACGGTCATATTAGAAGCTCATAAGAGGAGATATATAAGCAGAAAAGACAAGAAAACTGGAGGTTTATGTATGATGACAGTGCTTAAGTATCTGTACCCAGCATTTATTATCTTTCTCGGATGGTAGGTGAGTATTTGTAGAATACAGTGCAGAGGGGTTGGCTGGTAAGCTCGCAGGGTGGCCTTTGTCCATGGGCTTCGAAAAGGATAAGATTGCGCTGAGCCACGTCAAGGGGCCCACGTTTGAGGCCCATTTGATGGACCTTTTTGTGTGGACTGATAACGTGCACTGCTAGTAGAGTTTCTTGTGGATCACAACTGAATTTGAATGTAGGTGCATGGATATGCGCGATTTCCTTTAAGGGCAAGAAAACATCATCAAAACCAACGAATATTAATTATTAAAAAAAGATACATTAGCACACAAGAAAATTTCATCATAACACTTAAAAGTTAAGATAGATGTTATAGGACTCTTATAAGTCAGAGGTCATGTCTTTTTAGCTTTTTTCTGATTAACTTATTTGAATGAAATTATTCTTGCTGAAGCTAATTTTATTAACTTTAGCTTATATTTGCCCATTGAATTGAGCTTATTTCTGACATGTTCGATCAAGGGGTATACTTCTGTTTGATTACCATACCTATTTTAACGAATTAATTGGTAGAATATGAAGAGTCAAATCGCCCTAGAGGGGGTGAATAGGGAGATTTTATAAAATTTTTAATCAAAACTTTAAAGCTAGAAATAAACTGAAAGTATAAAAGCACAAAGTACATAGCGATGTTTTAACGAGGTTGGGCCTCAACCAAGCTTAAGTCCCCGCCTAGAGTTATACAACTCTAGGATTCAACTCACTACTCTTTTTATTAAGATGAACACTT
>JACYFF010003369.1:20550785-20584627 GCA_017589665.1 Selenicereus undatus
TGTGTGTGTGTGTGTGTGTGTACATATTAATTTCAAACAGAAAAATAACCTTCTTAGGGATTTTTCCTTCCATTTCTTTTGATTTAAAGCGTTTTTCATTTTTCCAGCATATGGATTTTTTTCCCAGTTGACCGCATTTATATCCATTCTTGTATTAGGATTCACGATATTAAATGTCATGCCCGCAGAAAACGAATTTGAAAAATAAAAAAGAAATGAGAAAGCAGAGGAGAAATAATGGTAGGGTCCAATAATTGACCTTGACAATAGGGCTCTTGTACCGCAGTCGTGATAACATAATCTCCCAAAAAGTTCAAGTAATTGTTTTGGTCTTCGCCAGTCCACTGAACTTGTGATGAGCCTTGTTTTGGTCTTCGCTAGTCCACCTTAAGGTGTCTTGTTCGATCACCAATTTAAAGCTTACGACCAGCAATTTCTCGGAGGCAAATGGGCTCATTGAGATAAAATCATTTCAAATCATAACAAAAGAAGTTACATTCAAGTTTGATAAAACATAATCTAATCTGAGTTGGATTTAAGGGTGTGTTTGCACTACTAAAAAAGTTCATAATAACAACGGAATTCAGCAACGGAAAAAAATAGCGACAGATTTGGCGACGGAAATGGCGACGGAAAAATAGTTTCAGAAAGTAGTCAGATTATACGACAGATATGGCGACGGATAAAATTTTCCGTCGCTAGATTTGACATATGGCGACGGAAATTCCGTCGCTATTAAATTTATTTTTTTTAAAAAAAATAAGGCGACGGAATTTTTGTCGCCAAAAAAAAAAAAAAATAGGGGGTGGCGACAACCTTTAAAATGAAACCAGATTTCTCTAGTTTCATTCTGCTAAAACGCGAGTCGATGTAGAGAGAGAGAGAGTCGACGCACGCATCTAGCTTCCACCGCACACCAGCCCAGCCATCGGCCACCTCCCCGCCGTGCCCACCTGCCGCCGCCGGACGTCTGCCGCCGCCGCCGCCACCGGTGACCTTCCCCCTCAGCCGGCCGCCGTCTGCCGCCCCCACCGCCGGTTGTTCGAAATTATTTGAGGTATTTTTCTCAACTAAACAACTTGAAATTTCTACAAATTTTTCTATTAAATTGTTAGAATTTCATAGTTAGTTCATATTTATGATGAAATGTGGTGTTTGTGTGAGGTTATTGGTTTAATTTGGTTCAAAATTGCGGCAAATGTGATTTAGGGTTTAGGTTTGATAGTTTGAAGTTAAAGTTTGATGTATTGGTGGAATGAAATGATTTCATTGATAATATGTTGAAATGTGCAATGTGTGTGACGTTATTGCTCTAATTCATTACAAGAATTTGATAAATGCGATTTAGGGTTGAAGTTTGGTAGTTTGAAGTTGAAATTTCATATGTTGGTGGAATGAAATGTTGTAATTGATAATGTTGTCGAAATTTGGTTGGAGATTATGCTCAATGCAATTTAGGGTTTAGGTTTGGTGATGTGAACTTGAAAGTTGATGTGTTGGTGGATTGAGATGCTTTAGTTTATTATTTTGTTCAAATGTGATGTTTGTATGACGTTGTAGCTCATATTTGTTTAAAGTTTTCGCCCAACGCAATGTATACTTAGATTTGATAATTTTAAGTTTAAATTTGATATGTTGGTGGAATAAAGTGGTCAACTATGTATGAATTATTAGTTTTGTGATGTTGGTGATATGTAAGTAAAATCTATGACCTAGTTGTAAGTTTTTTTGGGGGTGCATGTGAAAATGTTAAAGTAAGCGTCCATAATATATGATTGCGTAATTTATGTACTTAATATAATTTTGATTAAAATTAATTCTTATCACTTACCTTATGTGGTTATTGTCATTTGAGCAGAATATGAATGGTCGTCCACATCGTACGTGGATGTATAATAGATTATTGCCTGATTGTAGTGGTTATACGCAAGAATTCCTAGATGGAGTAAACGACTTCGATCAATTTGCACGTACACAGACAGAGTTTCTGAATGGGGGGAAGTATAGATGTCCTTGTGCGAAATGCCAAAATAGGGTGTATTTGACATCTGATGAGGTCAAGATGCACCCTATGTATAAGGGTCTTGTGCAAGGGTATTGGTTTTGGATAAGTCATAGGGAAATAGAACCTCAGGAATATGGTTCTAGGTATCAAAATAGTGAGATTCCCGAAGTTGGAGGTTCGAGTCATGTTAATAATGACTATTCGGAATCGTGCATAGATCGGATGGAGGACATGGTTGATGATGCTATAATAGCAAATCAAAATATAAGGGAAGAGGGGTCAAGCCCTTGCCGAGAACCATTTTATAATATGGTTCAAGCTGCTCAACAACCCCTATATGATGGTTACTCCACCCATAGTGAGTTATCTGCGGCGGTGAGATTGTTGAGTATTAAATCTAATTATAGTATGCATCAAAACTATTTCAATAAAGTTGTTCAATTAATGAAAGAGATGTGCCCCCCTAACAACCGTGTGCCTAACAACTATGGGCAAACGAAGAAGGTTGTTAAAGATCTCAGGAACGATGTGGTCCAAATTGATTGTTGTCGGAAAGATTGCATGCTATTTTATAAGGAGGACGAGAACTTGGATGCGTGAAAGTTTTGTGGGCATTCAAGATGGAAGAGGCAAAGGTCACAACAAAGGAATCAGAATCCATTGTCATACTCAAGGATGCATTACTTGCTGTTAAAACCTCGACTGCAGAGGCTGTACGCATCAAGAAGTAGTACAGAGCACATGAGATGGCATTATGAACATCGACGTGAGGACGATGTTTTATGTCATCCATTAGATGGTGCAGCATGGAAATATTTCGGCTCCAAATACCCTGAATTTGCTACAGAGCCTCGGAATGTGAGGCTTGGCTTATGTACTAATGGATTTAATCCTTACACATTGTCTTCAAGATCATACTCTATTTGGCCGGTGGTCGTTACACCTTATAACCTTCCCCCTGAAATGTGTATGACCACACCATTTATGTTCTTGATTTGTGTAATCCCAGGGCCCAAAAATCCCAAGAACAACATAGATGTATATTTACAACCTCTTGTCGATGAGTTGAAAGAGTTGTGGGATGTTGGAGTTGAGACTTATGATATTTCTACGGGGCGTACATTTCAGATGAAGGCTGCACTTATGTTGACAATTAATGATTTTCCCTCATACGGAATGTTATCTGGGTGGAGTACTAATGGCCAATTGGCATGCCCCGTATGTATGAAACAGCAGAAGGCATTGAGATTGCGAAATGGAGGTAAATTCTCATGGTTTGACTGTCATCGGTGTTTTTTGCCAAGGAATCATGCATTCAGAAGAAATAGAACCGCATTTAGGAAAGGGAGAACTGTTACAGGGGGTCCTCCTCGCCGATTGTTCGGGGAAGAACTTTATGTCGAGGTAGAAGATTACCCAATGGTAACCACAGATGGTGACTTCGTTGTACCAGGATTTAAGGAGAATGAGCACAATTGGACGAAGAAGAGCATATTATGGGAGTTGCCTTATTGGCAGCACCAACTGCTCCGCCATAATTTGGATGTGATGTACATTGAGAAGAAATTCTTTGAGAACATTATCAACACTGTTATGGATGTTAATGGGAAAACAAAGGACAATGCCAAATTAAGAATGGATGTTGCTGAAATATGTGATAGGCCAGAATTACATTTACATTTAGGCCCAAGTGGTAGGCTGGTGAAACCAAAAGCGAAGTTCGTACTTCCTGTGGATAAAAGAAGAGAGTTGTGTGAATGGGTGAAGGAGCTTCAAATGCCTGATGGATATTGCTCTAATTTGAGAAATATCGTGGACCCTAATGAGGCTAAGTTCAACAACATGAAAAGTCATGATTGTCATGTCTTCATGGAGACTCTTTTACCAATTGCATTTGGTGCGCTCCCAGATGATGTGTTGAAACCTCTTATTGAGATAAGCCAGTTCTTCAAAAACTTATGCTCAACAATATTGCGGGAGAATATGCTTGAGGAGCTGCATCGCAACATCGGAATCACTTTGTGTAAGTTGGAGACCATTTTTCTTCCTGGCTTTTTCAATGTCATGGAGCACCTGTTAGTGCATTTGGCAGAGGAGGCTCAACTAGGTGGTTCAGTACAATACCGATGGATGTATCCATTTGAGAGGTAAATTATACTGTAACTGATGAAAGTCTCTATGAATTCGTATATGTGGAATCACTTAAAATCCATTCCAATTGTGAACTGCGTAGGTTCTTTGGCCGATTGAAGAGAAAGATAAAGCAGCAAGCGTGTCCTGAAGGTTCAATCACAGAAGCATACCTAGAGGCAAAGAGGACATTTTTCGCGTCCTATTACTTCGGCTGTAATGTGCCCTCCATGCGCAGTAGGTGCAGGAGAAATGAGGACGATGATGAACATATTAATCATTTTTCAACTCTGTCCGTGTTTGCACCGCAAGGGACCGCTATTGGCAGAGAAAGATCAAGGTATCTCACGGATGCCGAATATGTTGCTGCCCACCTTCACGTGTTGTTAAAATTGTGACGAAGTTAAACCTTACATAGGGTGAATGGTATTTTCACTTCCAATTCAGTTTATCATTTATAGCGCAAGTATGTTAATAGGCTTTGCAAAATGTAATACAATTTTCACGGAGCAAGTGAGAGCCGCACGTCCCAATGTCAGCGACGCAGATGTCGACACCATCATCGAAACTCATTTCGTAGATTGGTTTAGCGAGAATGTAAGTGTTTGAACTCATTTATTCATAATTTCAACATAACAATTAATTAGGTGCATTGTATTAATTAAAACCACATGTTATGTCACCTTAGGTGCATTACATTCAATTGTTCGAGACCGACAAACATTACTACCTGAGCCAATTGGCCGTGAAGCCAAAACGGTGTGTGTCGACGTGGACGGCATATAGAGTAAATGGATTCAAATTCCCCACAGAAGCTCGAAGCGTCGGGAAGAGAACATATAACTGTGGTGTTGGTGTTTGTGGCACTGGGGAAGGTGATATTGAGAATGATTATTATGGTGTACTAGAGGACATTGTCCAAATTGAGTACGTAGGCGAACCACTTAAACGATGTGTGCTCTTCAGTTGTCAGTGGTTCGACCCCACATTGAATCGTGGGACACGATCTCATAAACTAAGCAACCTTATTGAGGTCCACTATACAAGAAGGTACCGAAAGTACGACCCATTTATCTTCCCAAATACCGCATCACAAGTATACTTCATGCCACATGCAGATCGGTCGAGGGATAGGGCCAATTGGCTTGTTGTCGTACCAACCAAACCAAGGGCGAGAGTGGATCAGCAGTACACCCTACCTACTGCGTACCAACAAACGGAGATGGCGAATATCGTCGAACCTGCGAATGATGCCATCCCTGCGTCATTAGTGGATGAAAGTGCACCACCGGAAGAGGTTAATGATGAAATAGGGTTTTCATTCATTCAGGGTAATGACGAGATAGATGAGGTAGAGAATGGTGAGGATGATGAAAAGGGGGAGTGGGATGACGGTCATGAAACAAATGAAGCTGGAGAAAATTTGCATTTGTCTGATGATGATGACGAAGAGGATGCTGATGATTGAGTGGTTACGAATTCTTATGTGTATGAGTAATTTGCTTGTGAAACAATTGTTTGTGACTTTACTTATATTGTATGAATGAACTTTGCAAAATATGTGTCACCTACGTACCTATTATGATGGATGAGGAAAACGGTTTACATGTGCAATCATTATATATTTGTATTTGGCGTTGTTCTCACCTATTTCAGGTACGGATTCAAGTTCTCGTCGAGCAAAGTCCTCCCCTCGAGGTAGAGGATGAGGACGTCGAACCTCTGCTGTTGATCCGACCGCAATGGATATTAATCCATCTTCCCCCCAGGTACCTCATACACCAGTTCAGCCAGGAGCGACAATGGCTGCTTACATACCAGGTATTTCAGGACCCTTGCCTCCCCCATTTGGGGCTTTCCATCATCAGACCTCATACATTCCCAACCAAAGCACCATGTATGGTCAATTTGCGTACAACCTTCCTTCGAACCCCCATGTTGTTCACACTATGCACCCCACTCCCCAACCCACTCCACAACCCACTCACCCTAACACAAACCAGTCCCAAGAGAACATCGGAAGTGGTGAAAGTGAAGCACAATCCAGTCATGGGAGCACTCGAGCAAAGACTTGAATTGAGCCAGATGATAACGGGTAAGTCTTGATTTGTTCTACGTTATGAAGTACTACATGAATTTTACATAACAAGTAATGAATTTTATGTGTAATGTTCAATTAGGTTTCTCCCCAATGAGGGTGATGTTAGTGGGATTTCGCTCATATTTCAAAGCGAGTTTGACGGAGCTTGGCCTACTTGGAGCAAAGTGCCCAAACCAGTGCGAGATTTGTAGTTCAGAGAGTTCAAGGTAACTACAGTGACTTCATATTAACAGTCTATGAAATATGTGATTAATTAATATTGACTAATTTGATGTGCTATTCGTTTTCGTTATTACAGAAGTGGTTTACTTGGGATCCGGTCCATGAGGACCGTATAAGAAGAAATTTTGAAAATCGAGGCAATGCACGGTTGAGAGACTTTTTTGGCAAAGCAAGGAAGCATAACAAGAAGCCTGTCTGGCTCGGTGATGCTCAATGGGAGGGACTCTAGTAGCACTGGGCGAATGAACATTACAAGAAATTGCATGAGACAACGCAGAAAAACCGACTGGGAACTCCAGAAAGTGGTGACCCATCTCTCCACACCTGTGGCTCGCTCCCTATGCATGAGCATAGGCAACGTTTGGTAAATGAATTAATGTTTGTTAGGTATTCGTTTAAGTTCAATACTGTATTTTGTGTTTTGCTTGACATCGTTCTTTCTGGCACGTACATAGAGGGAACAACTTGGGACGGAGCCCACAATTGTTGAATTATTCAGTCAAACTCACAAAATCCAGGGCAAAGATGATGGCCCTTGGGTTGACAAGAAATCACAACAAACATATGTAAGCAATTAGCTATTCTCAATTTTCATTGGTAGTCAAATCAGGAACTTGTATACTTTATTTTAAGTTATTGTACTATGCATGACTTCGTGCACATGTTGCGGTGTTGTAGGAAACCTTTGAACGTGATTTTCAAAATGTTATCAACTCCCAAGGGACCGGGGATGACTCTTCTCAAGATCCAAACCTGCCACTTCCCAACCCAAATGAGTTGTGGGTGAAAACGTTTAAGAACAAGAAGAGTCGTATTTACGGCATTGGTGACGAGGCTATCAACATGAGGGAATCCGGTTACTTCAGTCCCACTCAAAGATCCGGTATTGTATTCATATTAAAGTTCCAACATCCATGGTTATACATTGATATGACTTAGTGGCAACGGCAACATAGTAATTTACTTAAATATCTGTCAGCAGGTTCCGGTTCTACGCCATCGCAACAGGAGCTCAATGACTTAAGGGGTGTAGTAACCAACTTGGGGGGTGAGCTATCGTCACAAGCTGAAAGCTATCGGTTGGTTATGGAGAAATGTAAGCAACTAGAGGAATCCAACAGATTGCTCACACAATGCAACCAACAACTGAGCCAACAAATGATGAGCATCAATTAGCGCCTCCAAGCTTTCTTTAAAATGCAACAGGCGTCTGGCTCGGAATCTCAGTCACCATTTACTCATCACTTGCAACATAACGAGGAAGATGGTGAGGCAGAGGAAGAGGAAGGCGAAGAAGAAGAGGAAGACCTTGGTGATTGCGTTGGTTGCAGTTTCCTTCAGCTGGTGGCTCTTCTGCTTATCTTCACGAAGTACATCATCTCTTGTTGCTTGCTTCCCCTCCCCTTTCTGCTAATTTCACTCCTCTCCCCCTGGTGCTTATTTAACTTCCCTCCCATTTGGCGCTCACTTCACCGTCTTCTGCAAACATATATATATCTTCATTCTCAGTTACTGGTAACTTCTGGTTATTTTGTTTGGATTTGTGGTTTGTGATATATACAGACTTTGTTTGGAACTTGTAGTGGGTGATACGTAGAGAGTTTGTTTGGAACTTGTGGTTTGTGAATTGAAAATCCTTGGTTGGATGTGATGTGTTGTGTTGGATGTGGAATTCCACCTTTGTGTGGCTTCAAATTGTTGAGAACGCTTTGAATGAAGCCCTATTCGAAGCCATTGGATGTCGATTGAGTGCGAAGATCTTGTAAATTTCTTGCAGGGAATGATTTGTATGTATGTTCGGATTTGATCAAAAACAAGCGATTTTATTTTAAAAAAAAGAGAAACCCAGCGACGGAATGGCGACGGATAACGAATTTTTTTTTTTGCGCAGGGGGTGGCGACGGAATTCACATTCTGTCGCCATCAGAGACGGAAATTCCGTCGCTGATTCCGTCTCTGGTGGCGACGGAATGTGAATTCCGTCGCCACCCACTGCCCCGCCTCTTTTCCCCGCCAAAAAAGTATGTCGCAATTTCCGTCGCTGAATCCATCGCCAGCTACTTAGCGACGAGCGAAAATCCGACAGCCACATTCCGTCGCCAAATCCGTCGCTGATCTTAAATTTCTATAGTTGATTAACCATATTCCGTCGCTGATTCCGTCTTTATTTTGCATTTTTCTTGTAGTGTTGGTAGGGAGAAAAATCATTTTTCTAAAAAATCATTTTTCATGAAAAATATTTTCCAAGAAAAATGATTTTTCACTTACATTTTCAGCTGTTTGGTAGAATGGAAAATCATTTTCTTTCCACTTCATTTTTTGCTATTTGATATAATGAACCCCCTATTCTCACTTCATTTCGTTTTACCATCAATCCCCTTCCCTACTCATTACTTTGACCTGACCCAACCAACGAATTTTGTTTTTCTCTCTTCTTCAAAATCAAACCCAAAACATCAGTAAGAAATATAGCCAGTAACAAACCCAACAAAAGAGAGAGTCAATATTAATGAATCTCAATTTTTTCACTATTCCCAAGGATTACCCAGTTGACTTTGAGTGATATTAAATCCAGATTAAAGAAAATGACGAACGGGGAGACGATGGGTGTCTCAGATTGCGAAGTTCTTCAAAAGGGCAACTGTAACAAGATCAGAGAACTCAAAAAATAATTGCAGTGATTAAAGAATGGAAATCATCGATGAACATGATGAATATGAAGAAGAGGGGAAGAATGAGAGACAAAATGAGAACAAAAATAGAGTGATTCTAGACACAATTAAAAGAAAATAGAACAAGAGACAAAATTGGGCAACGGAAATTGGACTTGAAAAATCGTTTTTCATACTTTTTCAAGGGAAAACAATTTCCTTCAAATGTGGTAAAATGATTTTCCTCTGAAAATGATTTTCCCCTCCTTGTTTTACCAAACGGCGTAAAATGGAAAAATCATTTTCCTGAAAAATGATTTTTCCCCCTACCAAACACACCCTAAATCAAATTTGATGGTTGATAACATGTGTTCCAACTATCCAGTCATATTTGAATTCTTTATTAAGTAATTAAAATTCACATCTTAAAATTTAAATTCTATAATCTAACTACTGCCCTAGCCTGCCACCAAAACTTTTAATCTTTAATTTTTTCCATAAGTGAGGTCTTGTTATTTGTGAGCGATTTTAAATGTAAGCTAGTAGTTTGTTAAGACAAGTGATTGTTGTAAATATTTATCAACAAATCGGTAGTGTTTTCATAATTGCGATTATTGTTGTATTAGTTCTATTTTTTTAATTAAGAAATGACTCAATAGTAGAATTTCATGTAGTTTTACTGTGATGATATTCCTTTCAAGTACAGCATATCACACCAAGTAGGCACCTGCTTCATGAAGTTATACCATAGGTCGCCTACATTTGGGATTGACATTGAAAAATATGGTTGGTGACAAGAATAAAACAACAAGTTTAGAGTCAGTCAACAATATATCTACCATTAGCTTTATGGAGAAAAGGATTTATTTTGGTATTCTAAATTTACTTTTTTTAAAGAGATATTCATCGTGGATGTTGTATGACTTTTCATGAATGAAATATTTATTTTTCTTCTCAAAAACACTTAGTATGTTGTTAGACTTTATCATTTTTGACCATGGCCTATGTACCATATTTTGCACCTAAGTTAAACTTTAGGATTTGGTTGGAGTGATCAAAAAGGCAACTGTGGGATACTTAGCTTCAATGGATGACTTGGACACATTGGATTGTTTCTTCTATCACCAGACAATAATATAAGTTCCTAAACAAAAAAACATAACTAATAGTAGACCAACAAGTGTCCTAATAGCCGACCTAATCAACATTAGAATATATAGGAAACAATGACAGAAGATGTGATGACAGGACAGAGTAGAACTTGATAAGTAACAATCCCCTTATAAGTTCCTAAAAATATGCTTGGCAACAAAAAGGTGAGTGGTACAGGGGCATGCACAAATTGGAAAACTACAAGGACTACATGAAAAATGCTTAATTTGGACAAACTTTTTTTACGGAATAACGGGCCGTCAAGATGTTTGACGATAATTTTGATGAAAAGTACATAATTTTGACAAGCATACTGTTTATGCAGATTTCAAGATATATTTTGACCGAAAGTTGATTAATTTTGACGGAAAACCGTTAAAACAAGAATTACTATTGAATTTTGGACGGTCGTTAAAAAAATTGACAAAATTTAATTTTGTCAATGTTATTTTGACAAAACCCGTCAAAATCTCTTCCCGTCAAAATCTGGCAAATCAGCCCAACTCAAAAAAAAATAAAAAGAAAGGCAAGTAGTGTTGGACGTGTACTGGATAAAACAAGGGGCCAAATTTTCAAAGTTCAAATTCATAAACTCAAACCCATTCCCTCCTCTTCTACCTCTCCTCCTCCCACCCAACAGCCACTAGCGTAAGCCCTGGCCGCCCACCACCACCAACTACCTTGCTGCCAGCCACCAGTTACAGCTCAGTCGCCACCCATCATCACGACTGCCTCGCTCTCATTCTCCCTTCCTCTGTTTCGACTTCAACAGCAGCCCCTGTTTGGGCGCCCGACCCCCGAGTCTGCCGCCTCCTCGGCCCCCAAGCCAGCTTCCAGATGCCGCCCCCTCGACTAGTCCCAGTCACTCTGACCCGCACTCCTCTTCAAAGGTAACACCACTCCACCATTCTTCCAACTAAATTTCAATTTCATAATTGCATCTTTACCTAAATTAGAGAGCAATTATGTTGAACGTTAGGTCAATTATGCAAATCGATTGTCAATTAGTGAAGCGTTGATGGAATTAATTGGGATATATATGGATATGACTTGGGCAAGCTATTAATATTAATTTTGAATTTTTGATGGGGATGCAAAGTTAATAATTCATTGATTCATATGTATGGTTGTTGTGGGCTCATTCGCTCTGCTGTTGATGTTTTGATGCTATACTTGAGAGAGATTTGGTGTCCTAGAATTCAATGGTTGTTGGATTGTGAAAATAGGCGATTTAAGTACTGCACACAAACTGTTTGATGAAATGCCTAGGCGAAATGTGGTGTCCTTGAACCTTTGCATTCCTATATTCTTCGCTCATTTTATTTGTCAATATTCTTGATTGTTTGATATGTACTATTTGATCATCAAACTTGGCTATTATCTTCTAGAGCACTTACTTCTGACCTTGTTGTTTTTGACTTTTTAGATAATTAACTATCGAAAAAAGGCCAATATTTGCATTTTCTTTTGTGGTATAGACACAGTGTCTGCGTCTACTTGACTGTTTAAAATCATCTCATCTTGCATGCGACACCAATGCCTTCATTGTTACAACTGTTTCTTCTATTCCCAACCTTTTTGGTTGAACTACCACAAAGCATGAGAGAGTCCAAAAATGCAGAAAGAGGAGCAATGAAGCATACATAGAGAGATGTGAGGGCTTCTTTCTCTAGAAAAAGTGTTGTTTTTCTATGCTGATATGGACAAAGATGCCAGAGCTATCTACCCTTGCATCAGATTCATACTTGAATAAGGGTGAACATGTTGTTTATCACCTAATTTTTTCGCTACTTTTTTTTTGGCCTCCCTACATTGATATTTAACATTCATGGTACGTAGAACCATCAACCGTCAGGGTTTGATATTTGGATATATGTTCATAGTGTGAGGGAGCTTATAGTTTTTGTATGTGTTTTTACATGGCGTATTTTAATTTTAAAAGTGAGGTTTACTTTCAACATGAAAGGGGGAAAAAAAGAGTCCAAAGTTGAAAAAATAAGCCTTGTTGATGCAAAAAATGAAGCTGCTGAACTCCTACAACTGGGAGGATATCTGAAATTGATCGAATTGGGCCTTGAGGGTATACATAACCCTTTGGTCTTCTTCTTCTGTTATGTTATCTGTGTCATCCGAAGGATTCTTTTTTGGATTTTGTTTGATTGCTGGAGTTGATCCTTATTATATTTGTATTGCCCAAGCTGCAAATTGTCTTGGGAACATTGATGCTCAGAGAGTGCTTGGCTATGGCATCTTTAAAGATGGGAAGCATATGCAGCTGTCTTATCCATTGGAAAAATTCCATGCAGATGTGGCTGGGAGGAGCTTTCACAGTGGCCGTTTCATACAGAGGATGAGAGGAAAAGCTGCTCCCCTTCCCAAGTAAATTTTCTACTTTATGCTTTCCATACTGTCTTTATTGATCATGCTTTTCCATGTGGAAAGAAGCTGGAGGAGGGCATCTGACTGTGAGAACTGAGAATTCTAAAAAATAAGAGCTGAAAATTCAACTCATCATTGTTTGCATCATATCATTTACTACATCCTTTTTCTTTTGTTTTGTTCAGTGATAAGTTGGAGCAGGGAACGGTTACATCTCTGATTGAGGAAAATGGAATAGTTAAGGGGTTCAATATAAGACTAAAGATGGTGAAGAAATGAAGGCCTATGCGCCTCTCACTGTTGTCTGTGATGGTTGCTTCTCAAATCTGCGATGTTCACTTTGTTCGCCTATGGTGAAGTTTGCTTCTTAAGTTTGCTTTTTAATCTAGTTTTTTCTCCTGGCTGCCTTGTCCTTATTGAGTTATTTTGGATTGGCACAAATAGATAGGCCTTCACATTTTGTTGGATTGGTGCTAGAGAACTGTGAGTTGCCATTTCCAAATCACGGGCATGTTATCTGAGCAGATCTATCTCCAATTCTGTTTTACCCGATCACTAGTTGAGAAATCTGTTGTCTTGTTGATGTACTAGGTCAGAAGTTGCCCTCTATTGCTAATGGTGAAATGGCCAAGTACTTAAAAACTGTTGTGGCTCCTCAAGTATGACGGATACATTGATAATAGTTGCATGAGTTTCCTGGTGATTTTGTAATTTGAATACATCTTTCTGGTGGTGTGACTTCAACTGGTCAAGTTACTCTTCAGGTTCTTCCAGAACTTCATGATGCCTTTGTAGCAACAGTTGATAAAAAGAATATAAGGACCATGCCTAATACGCGCATGCCAGGTACTCCTTAGCCTACTCCTGGAGCTTTACTGATGGGGGATGCTTTCAACATGCATCATCCTTTAACTGCGAGATGAATGACTGTAGCAGTATCTGATATTGTTCTACTGCATGATCTTCTGAGGCCTTTGAAGGACCTGAACAATGTTGTCTCGCTATGTAAATATCTAGAGTCCTTTTACACCTTGCGCAGGGTAATCTAACGTCTATAGATCATATAAGTTGTTGATGAAGCAATGTCATTTTCCAGTGTTTGCTCTCTATGCATTTGAACTTCTATTTATCAGGATGCTTTTATGAATCTTAATTAGGGTTGTAACTGAGTATTTATTCCGCTTTTGTGCCCAATTGCTAGTGTGAGAAGGCCCTGTACCTAGAGTTTTGTTCATATATGCAGCAATAACTAGAGTGTTTTCTTGTGTTAAAACAGAATTTCTCATAACTACTATTGTGCAGAATGTGCATTAATAATAAGCTTTGCTTCTCTTCCTTTGCAGCCTGTGGCATCCACAATAAACACCTTGGTAGGTGCCCTCTATAAGGTTTTTTGTGCATCTCTCGATGAAGTCCATGAGGAAATGAGGAAGGCATGTTTTGACTACCTAAGCCTGGGAGGGGAATTCTCAAATGGACCGATTTCTTTATTATTTAGTCTGAATCCTTGGCCACTAAGCCTATTTGTCCACTTTTTTCTGTGGGTGTGTACGATGTTGGTCGTCTAGAGCTTAGTGATACTAGAAAGCTCTGGTTACACAAGAGACAAACTTCAACATTGTAGAAATTCTAATGCAACTATACTTTAATTTTAGGATCGTGCGTGTTGAAAATATGTTTTTTAATTGTGCTTGTTGAAACCATGTATGTACTTTTAAAAAAATTCTAATGCAATTGTACTTTAATTTTAGGATTCTATTACGTAAATGATTTTACTTAATTTGTCTGTTGACGTGCTTCAATATTGTAGGAAAATGGAAATGGTAGAATAGGAAAAATATGCTTCATCAGTTTTGATGGATTTTTTTACGGGTGTGTCTAAAATTTTGATGAAAATTACAACTTCCATCAAAATTCTTGATGAGTTTAGCCAAAAAGTTCGACAAAAATGTCGCCACAGTAGAAAATCCATTCACTTCACGGTTTTGACGGAAAACCTAATCGGTCAAAATTTTCCATCAAAATGTCTGCTTTTGTTAAAAAATCCACTTTTTTTGTTAAAAAGTTCGTCAAAAAATAGTTGCATATGCAAGTATAGGCTGCATGGCAATCGAAAGGTGAGTTGTCAAATATTGAAGTGTGGTAACCATAATGCTGTAATCATTGGGAGCTGCAATTAACTCATCTTCAGCGAAGGTGAGAGTGGTCTTTGCTATAGTAGGAGTGCGAATAGGTTTGCACGCGTGAAGATGGAACTCAAGAATAAGGTTGTGGTATGCTTATGCTGAGAAAGAAACAGAGCTATAGGAGCGCGAGTAACCTGTACTCTGAAGAAATAGTGAGGATCATCCAAGTCCTTCATGTTAGATTGAAGGGAGAGTGTGTGAATAAAGAAAAGGAGACCATTAGGATTATATCATCAACATATAGTAGAAGAACAAGGACCTAAGTGGAGGTATGAAGTATGAACATGGAGGGGCAAAATTGACTGTAGGTGAAACCAAATGTAAGCAAGAAGGTACTAAAGAGTTGAAACAAAGCTTAAGGAGCCTATTTAAAACCATAAATAGTCTTTTTAAGGTGGCATGGATGATAAGGAAATCAAGGGTTAACAAAACCAAGAGGTTGACGCATGAAAAACTTGTTCCATGAGAATGTCATGAAGGAAGACATTCTTAACATCAGGTTGATGAATGGGCCCACTTATATGTCACATCAAAGGACAGAATAAGGTGAATAGTAGTAGTATGAATGACAAATAAAAAAATTCTCATGAAAGTCAATGCATGCCACTTGGTGATTACTTACAGCAACCACCCTCCCTTTGTAGCATTCAATAGTACCATCCAATTGGTATTTAATCTTGTAAACCCAATTACATGCTACAAGGTTATCAGAAGATCCAGGGGGGACAAACTCCCATGTGTTAGGTAAGAGCATTATATTCATTGGTGATTGTCACTTTCCACTATGGATGATGTACTTGGTCTCAACGCACCTAAAACTCAAAGATACTAGCTATTTGCATTTACGAATATTGAACTTAGACCTAGTTTGCATGGGATGAACATTTGACACATGACTAAGAGAGGAGAAACTAGGAATCACAACATGAGACGACGTTCGGCAAACAGGCTTAGGTGCACTAGACAAACAAGGACTGGAAACAACACTAGTGGGGATCAGGTTGGACTCAAAAGATGGAGTAAGATGTTCTAGGCTCTGGACCACATGAGATAGGGACAACTTGCTAGACATCTCAATAGGCTAGGCTGAAGGCAATGATCAAGAGGGAAACATAAGAACATACCCAACAATCGAGTTGGAGAACAGCCCAGAAGTGTGGACCGACCTACTGGAACATGCAAGCAAATGCCATGTAGGGGCCCCTAAAGTGGAGATAGAAATGCTACTAAGGTTAGGCCTTGCTAGGGACACAATAGGAATCGAAGAACTGAAAGAGGGTAACAAGGCAGTGGAGGTAAGCGGGAGGGTATCCTCTACTAAATGGCTCTGATGACGTGGATAAGATATATATGGAGCCAATGGGTTTTGTATAGGAAACACTCTCATGAAAATGAACATATATACTTAATATAAATCTTCCTTATTATGGGATGAAAATGATGATTCCTTTATATTGATGGGCATATCCAAGAAATAGTTGGACACAACAATGTTGGAGTTTATTTACATAGGAAGTAGTAAAGTTTGAAAAACACTCACAACTAAAGGTCTGTAACAAGGTGTAACAAGGAATATGACCAAACATATTTTTAAAAGGACCTTTATTTTCAAGAATTGATGCATGTAAGTAGTTTATAATAAAAACAATGGCAAAGGTAGCTTCAACTGGCAAATTAGAAGGTAAAGAGGGTTGAATCAAGAAGGAATGATCCATCTCAAGAATATGTCTATGATTACACTCAGCTATATCGTTTTGTGCTTGCATATCAGTGTATGATTTTCAAAATAGAATGCTAGATCAGACATAGTGTTCTTGACACGGTTTATTAATATGTTTTGATAAAAAAACAAAAGGGTTTCGGTCCATTGGGATGCTTATCATAATTCTAAGTACATACTTGTATGCTAGTATTGCTTAAACATACTTGTATTCTAAGTACATACTTGTAAGTTGTCATAATATCTTTGAGATGGTTTAGTATTTAAATTTGAATACGTGACCCTTATGATATTATCTTTTGTGATTCAAATATGATTATGTAAGATCGTGAATGATTACATACTTACCTAATATAACGAGATTACTTTTAATTAAGTTAAATATTAATCTACTGTGTTGAGATTGTTGGCTATCACACATATGGAAAGTATCCATTACATTTTAGCTATTTTGATGCAAATTGGGAAATCAAGTGAGAAGTAGAATATTCAATGGCATGTAATATGGCGAATTCAATCTTTGTCCATCAGCTATCAATGACTAATTTCCTTGATAGATTACAATGGCTAATTTTCAATGCCTTTAAATAGTGAAGCAATTGGAGTTTGGAGATAGACAAGCGAAGGGAAAAGAAAACATGTACACCTGTAAATCAAGAGGAGGAATTATAGAACTGTTTGAGCATATAATGGCATATTCATTTTGTTCTCTATCAAAGAAGTGTATTTTGTTTGTTGTTATCTTTATTTGCATTGCCTTCGATTGATTATTCGGGGGTTGAATATCCAAGTACAGTTGAGGAATGACACATAAATTTGGACACCAAGAGTTGTAGGGTCAACTGTAGGTTGTAGGATTAGGAAATCATTTGTGTCATCGGTTGTCCTAATAAAAGAAAAGGTTTAAAATCCTATCGGTGTGGGACGATTGTGGGTAGAGGAAGTAAGCATCACTAAACATCTATAAATGTTGTGTTTTGTCTATATTTAGTTTTTCACATTTAATTTTGACTATTTTGTGACTTCGATCATCACCGTATTCAGCCCCTCTAAGGTGATTCAACAAGCTAAATTGGCTAACAATTGGTATCAGAACAGGAGCTATTATTTTGAGCATTTACCGTCTATAGCTAGATCCACTGCTAGTCTATTAAATTGTTATATTAATTATCCGCTAATATCTTATGGTGTTAATTTTCGTCTTTGCAAGTGTAGGATGAAATCATTTATTCAATCCATCAATTTTGATTTTTAGGACATTACTATGAATGGTTCTTATGTACCTAGTTACATAAGAGACGATGGAAATAGTGTTGTCAAGCCAAACACTGACATTCAAGATGACTATGAGAGGCTCAAGAAACATTCTAGAATTTTACATATTTTACAATATGCTTTAAATAATGAAATATTTAACCATGCTTGTGTAACCACCCCACCCCCTAGGGCTAGGAGTATTATGTTTTCTTACTTCCTACTTAACTTCTATGGCAAAATCGATAGAGTTTCGCCAGAAAGCTGACCATTTCCGTGGGCGAAAAGCCTTACAAAAATTCCTGTATTAAATAGAAAAATATAAAACTTCTAGAACAAGCTCGATGGCTACACGACGGAGTCCACAGCTCTATGAGCCACTTGCCCAAAGTACACCAGCCATATAGTTCAATAATAAAGAAGGAAATCAAATATACAACTCAATGAATCAGACATCCGGAGTACGGGGCTTTACATCTCAAAATATAACTAACTTCAGCAAAATCGACACCTGGCCAATAAGATGGTTGGCTCACATGGCCGGACGGGGCGACTCTTAACCATTATTCATTACACGAACAAGATTATTTGTTTATATACATTTATGACTCTAGGGAATACAACATATTACATCGCTTACTACGTAAGTCTACTCCTTTGTATGTTCACATGACACCTTTTCAAACATAATTTGGGCGTTCATAGTTCCCATCTTGGCATATATACAATCGACTTCACCTGTCACAAAGAAAACTTGGGGAAAGGGGAAAGAGTAATGGAATGAGCAACCACAAGCTCAGTGAGTATTCCCTGACTCCTTAAGACCAAAACAATTGTAGGCAATAATAACATTAATAGTCACATATCACACATTTATATATTACTATCATATTATGCAATCATAGTCTCTAAGGAAAGATTACCACCCATAAACTTCATGTTGTCCACTCAAACTCATTTCTAGGCCCTTAATGAGCAAACTTCCCTTGTAACGAGCATTTGGGCACATAAACAAGTAAGCAACAAGGATTGAGTAAAATGCTTTCAAACACACTTTTGAAAACGCAGTGACTCATAATATGTTCCAAGAATAGTTTATGAATCCCGCTAATTTCTTCAAGGCTTATAGTTCTTTCTAAAAGTTTATGAAATACTCATATTGGTAGGAAAGACTTGGCAGGAAGCTTTCTTCCAAAGAACATGCATATTTAAAAGCTTAAATATTCGATGCATTACTAGGATATAACCATATTTCATTTGAAATTTCAATTAAACTATACTTGGAAACTCATTCACAAAATATGTGCAGGATATGCACATTTGAAAACTTTTTTTCTTTTCTTGAAAACACTTTCCTCAGCTTCTTGAGGCTCATATTCTTTAAAAGAAATATCTTTCGTACTGATCCTCTAATAACCCTTATAAAATTGTTCGAATTTTGTTTGAACTGGCCTCTTAATGGCCTCTAAAACTTTCTTTCTTTCTAAAATACTTAAAATGGCAAATCGCCAACTGCTTTTCTTACTTACTATGAAAATACTCTTGGTATAAGATCTCATAATGTGCTAATTTAGGGGAGATTGTCACTCGCTCTTTGTGAGGCCGTCACTCATGCATCAATATCCCCGGGGTATAATATAATTGGACCATTACTCTCGTCATAGTCTTCTAGGGTTTCCACTTCTAGGTCTAGCTCCCTAGCCACTAGGGTTCCCGCACATTGGGTATACTCTCAAATCGTTTGTCCACTCAAGCACTAATATTAGCGACTAAAATCGTTTACAACTTCAAAGAAGTCACTGTTTCAATCAGTTAGTCTCACCTCAAGTGATTCACAAATCATTTCACTTTAATGGTTGCTTACCTTAATAAAAACAGGCTTATCTAGCAAAATAATCCATAATCCCGCTAATGGTTTATGGTTCTTTTGTTTTCAACTTGAAAACCTCTTGAAATCGTAATAAACTTGGTAACTCGCAAATCGAAACTCATTTAAAACTTTAAGTACTTAGTTAGCGTTTAACTCAAACCAAATTCGTAATTGAAGCTTATTGAAGCTTTAAAGTAATAAACTCATTCAAACCAGCATATAACTCAAACTAAGTTTCGTAATAAACTCATTCAATTGCACAATTTTGGTTCGTTTGAAGTCCTCTTTAAACTCAAAGAAGGGTGCATAAACAAACTAAAACCTTAAATCGTCTTAGAACTTATTACGATTCAAAACTTACAGTATTTAGCTCGCATATAGTTCAAACAAGGTTTCATAATAGCCATTTCAGTTGCCCAATTTTAATTCGTTTAAAATCCTTTTTAGACTCAAGAAGGAAGCATAAACAAATTAAAGCCTCAAAATGTTTTCGAACTCATTACTAGCTTGCTAATTAATTTCCTAGACCATCAACTATTCAGTTGAGTCATTAACTGAGTAGCTTGATGGTTTAAGATCTTTTTAGGCTACAGACACCTTAACAAATTAGCAGGCAACTGGTAAACGCTGAGGAACGATCGTAATTATGAAAATGAGCTTTTTAAAGCCTTTTTAAGTATGTCTAAGTTCAAGAGTTAGTCACATAGTATCACTTAACATTCTCAAGGGGGAGAGGGGTCACACATAGCACATTCATAACACTTCAGAACTTAACATGGCAAAATCTACCCGACAAGCCACACATGGCCTTGCAATCCACGCGATTGTGCTAAATCACTACCCAGGCTCCCTCCTCACACGACACCAACCACAAGAGCTTCAAATCTCTGAATCGTTTCACCTCAAACCATTCAACTACCAAGCTGGGTTCAATATTGCCATAAATGCATCAATAGTACATGAAACCATCATAAATGAATATAACATTCATGCTAATAACCAAACAAAACTTAATTGTCACCAATCTGAACTAATGATGATGTTTAAGTATAATTCATCTTGCTCCATAATACATTAACTCATCCGGTTAGCAACCCGAGAGCATAACACTCACATGCAACCTCTAAAATAGATTCCAGGCATAATGAACTTACTCAACCACAATGATAAGGCAACATTCTGCCTGTTCCAGCAATCTCCAAACAGACTGCTTAATAGAACACGTTTCAACTCAGCATGCACGAATCCGAAATCAACATTATTACCATAATTACTCAAATTGGCTCTGAATTCCCCAAATACTCACTTCTAACTTAGATTGCAATCATGCATTACTAAAATCAGTAAAATTCATTTGAAATTGCTAATAATTTCGGAGGAGAGGAACACCCACCTCGAATCCAAGCTGAGGACCTAATTTAGGGGTTCGATTTGGACGCATGTGGCTATACATTCCTGCGACTGTTGCTCTGTTATGGTTCCTCCCTCACTCGGTCCCATCATTGGTCATCCAAATCAAATCAGACCCTTCCATGTTGGTAGCAGTCATGGTCGTGCCCAGGGTTCAAAACCCTGAGTTTCGAACCCTTGGTTGAGCTTGCCGATGGAGGCATCTCTAACTAGCGGCCACCGCTGAGTCTCGCTATAGCCGCCTTCTATGGCCCTGTTTGCTCTATCTCTCTCTTTGGGTCTCTCCCTCTTTCTCTCCCTTTGTCAGGTTTGGGGGTTGTGGCTGCTTCTGCATGCTGAGGCAGTGGCGCCTTTGTCGCTGTTATCTGACCGTCGTGCCACCCGATTGCCGCCTTCTCTCTCTGTTGTGGGTCGCAGGGGCTGAATGAGAAACACCTCTTCCCCACTCACTAAGAGGAAGAAGAAGGGGGCATCGACCCCTTTTCTTTTTTTTTGGTTTTTTTTTAATTAATTATTTTGTGTTATTTTAATCCCACTTAGTGAACTGATCCCAGTGCTAATTGGTCTAGCCTCGTTCAATCTCAACCTCGGACTCTAAACCCAAATAGATTGTACTGCTTTTCGTTGATTACTTGTTCCCAAATATATCTATGTTCGATTTAATAAACCACGAACTAATACTAAGGTTGACAACCTAATCGTAATCGAAAAATGGCTAAATTAAACTATCAGTACAATTTAATAGCACAAATTTGTACAAATTAAATTTAAAATCAAAAATAACAATAATAATTCTTTTTAATAAAATTATCGTTCACATAAGCACATCAGTAATAACTTAACTCTTATAGTTACTAAGATATTATTTTATAACGCAAAAAGACAATACAATTAGCTTAGCGAAAAACAAAGAATGTGGGTGTTACATTCTTCCCCTCTTAAAAGAATTTCATCCTCAAAATTCCAAGGTTCACAGTTTAGTCAAACACAAGACGCACACACGCACTATGATCTACATGACTTGCACTAAGGTTTAAACTTCATCTCGTAATAAACTGTATCTTTTAAATTGAAAGGAAAACAACTTATGGTATCTAGTCTCCTCCTCGCTAATCATCTTCAAGCATGTACTCACCCTATTTAGGCGCCGAGGGCAAACGCATCGATGAGGGCAGATGAGTTGGTGTGGAAAGCCATATTAAGCTTATTTTAAAAAGGAACATAGACTTGCAATTATCTAGATTCAGTCTGCATAGTAAACAACAACTCTAGGTATATGCATCAGTATGAGTCGAAATCTAAAGGTAGGACAATTGGGCAATGACATCTCATGGTCATCTAAGGGTAGTTTCATTCTAAAACATGAATTCAAGTCACTTTTAGGATCACAACAGTTAACATGGAGATTCCTACAACACATTAGAGTAATAAGAACATTGCATAGCATCACGTATCAACATTTAAGCACAATGGCATCGCATAGAATAAGCAATTCAGTATTCTCAAGTCTAGGAATCATAAGGATCATAAGCGCGTGTAATACTTATGTAGCAAGCAATTTACAAAAGGAAAACATATACACTAACATTCCTATGTCTGTACATCAATCCCAACTAACTTTTAGGCTTTTCATTCATGACAACTTATTCAAGACATCTCAACTTCATATGAAGGCAGCTAACTTAGTCAGGTTCATTCAAAGGCATGAAGATATCAGATCACTCTTAAGGTAAAATCAATTGATCAGGAAGTTACCACATCACACTAAAGTAGCAGAGACATTATATTACGTCACATTGATGATGAAGGAACTTGGAGTAACACTTGAATTCACATTGACATCATGTAGGGTCCACGACAAAGCACTAAAGAATAAGAACCACGAATAGCATGAACTAACATAACATGTCAATAAGAACAACTTTGAGAAGTAAATGCTAAGCCAATAATGTAAGTTGATGGTTTCGATGATGGGGAGGCTTTCCCTAAAGTCCCCCTTTGGGACTGATCATCCCTTAAGTCATATATTCATACAAATGAATGGTTATGCTCTTAGACGAATCCTCGGGCCTATGGGTTATGGGCCCACTACACTTCTGCTGTGCCACTATGATCAATATAGAAAACAAAGGCAATATGTGAATGTAAGTTCCTATGGTCGCTGTATTGTACTTTAAATACGCACATATGCTGTTATTCAGCTATCGCACGAGATCATAGAATCCATGGAGTACAAGTAACGACTCAAAGGTCATACGCGGCTATGAATTACAAAAGTTAAATCATTTAGTTAATTCAGTCACGTGCTTATTCAAACTTAGGCCAATCAAACCCAAATAAGTGCAACAACTCATTCGTAAAACACATAACTGGTCATGAATGAAGAACTTAAATCACTATATAACTTCTATGGGCTTTTGACTGTGTACAATGCTATGGCTATGCTTTAAAGCATTCAGGCTCCTAGTAGTGCCCCACAAAAAGACATCTAGGCAAATATACATGAGTGTAACCCTCATTTAAAACCTAAGGTCGCGGTTATACCTCGAGGTTTGTCCAAACTGTTTGGAGTTAGCCATCGATAGGCTGACAATGGCGTGGATGGTCTCATAGACATGCATTGAGGCATTGTGACGCTTGTTTTCTCATAGGGTGTTTGCAGGAGTCTTGGGAGCTTGGGTACGAAAGAGGCGGTTCAATCTCCCATAGAGATTCTTGGTTCCACACTTGGTTTTAGTGCTTAAGAACGTGTTGGGAAGGTATAGGTTGTCGCCCTAGGAGGTAACGAAGTGATGCGTGTGGCATAACAATTCCAAAGTCTGTCAGACTTTCCCTTTTATCTGCGTTCTAGGTGTGTTGGGGTTGATATAGCCAGGACACTAGCATTCTTATGAAAAGAATAGCGTTCCGTGCCTGGATGAGCATAACGCTTAGCCGACCCGTGAGTACTAGCGGTTACGTGATAGGGAATAAGGAAGACTCCTTACCTAAATGATAATTCGGGCTGCCTCGTCTAAGCATTAATGGCACATATACGAAGGCTTGGAATAACACGTAGGCAACAATTATTAAGACTCTATCACAATCACCCATATTGACACAAGCGCATACGAAGTTCTCACATAGTCCCTTTGCTAAATAAGAAATTACATAAAAAGGGGCATCATTTAAAGGGACGTTTAGTCAAGAAAACAATCTTTAATTGCTTACTAACAACTTCACATGAACACATTAAGCAACGAATGCATATTGATATGTAGGTATTCAAAACATCAATGTAAAACAAATGCAAGTCTTCAGACGTAACCGTGAGGCCTAACCAGTTAATTAGAAAGGTCTTTAATGCGAAAGAAAAACCTTAACTCACTATTTATGAAGGGCCTTAACTTTTAAAGCCTCTATGTTTTAAAAGGAGGATGGTTTAACTACTTCTAGCTCTTTCCCTACCAACCATTAAGTGCCTCTGCATACTCTATTATGGGGCACGAGGAGCAAATCGTATTTAAGGGGTAAGGATGAGCTCGGAGTTGAAACATTCTTAGTTGTGTGAATTCAAACCACGTGCATTTGAAACTTTTGATTTAAATCGCCAAGGTGCACACACAAAACACTATTGATTGAGCTAACAGTTAGCTCATTTATGAGAATACAAGCCATTCGGCTTACACTATTAGGAATTCGTTCATTCACTCAATCAGTGAGCTCACTCAATCCGCACCTAACTAGCTAAACTTACTAACATTCACATAAAACTCACATTTGCACACCAAAGCAAGCATATATCACATCATTGTGAACGTGTTCTTAGATAACTAAATGATATGCAAGACTCAAGTCGCAGCCTATCGTCATAGGACCTTGCTCTGGTACCATCTTGTAACACCACAGCCCCTAGGGCTAGGAGCATTATATTATCTTACTTCCTACTTAACTTATGGGGCGAAACAAACAGAATTTTGCCTAAAAATTGACCATTTTCCTGGGCAAAAAGCCTTACGAAAATCCCTATAATGAATAGAAACATATAAAACTTCTAAAACAAGCTCGACGGCTACACGCTGGAGTCTATAGCTCCACGGGCCACTCGCCTGGAGTGCATCAACCATAAAGTTCAATAATAAAGAAGGAAATCAAATATACAACTGAACAGATCACACATCCGGAGTAAGGGGTTTACATCTCGAAATGTAACTAGCTTTAGAAAGATCGACACCTGGCTAATAAGATGGTTGGCTCACATGGCTGTACGGAGCGACTCTTAACCACTATGCATTACAAGAACTAGAGTACTTGTTTATATACATTTACAACTCTAGGGAATAAAACATATTACATCGCTTACTACGTAAGTCTATTCCTTTGTATGTTCACATGACACCTTTTCAAACATAATTTGGGCGTTCATGGTTCCCATCTTGGCATATATATAATTTACTTCACTTGTCACAGAGAAAACCTGGGAAAAAGGGAAAAGAGTAAAGGGATGAGCAACCACACACTCAGTGAGTATTTCCCGGCTCCTTAAAACCAAAACTGTTGCAGGCAATAATACCATTAATAGCAACATATCACGCATTTATATATTACTATCATATTAGGCAATCATAGTCCCTAAGGAAAGATTAACTAATGAGCATTTAGGCATATAAACAAGTAAGCAACAAGGGTTGAGCAAAATGCTTTCAAACACACTTTTGAAAACACAGTGACTCATGACATGTTCCAAGAATAGTTTATAAATCCCGCTAATTTCTCAAAGGCTTATAATTCTTTCTAAAAGTTTCTGAAATACTCATATTGGCAGGAAAGACTTGGGAAGAAACTTTCTTTCAGAGGACATGCATATTTAAAAGCTTAAATGTTCGATACATTACTAGGATATAACCATATTTCATTTGAAATTTCAATTAAACTATACTTGGAAACTCATTCATAAAATATGTGCAAGATATGCACATTTGAAAGCTTTCTTTCTTTTCTTGAAAACACTTTACTTGGCCTCTTGAGGCTCATATTCTTTAAAAGAAGTCTCTTTCGTATTAGCCCTCTAGTGACCCTTATAAAACTATTCGAATTTCATTTGAACTGGCCTCTTAATGGCTCTTAAAACTTTGTTTCTTTCTTAAATACTTAAAATGGCGAAATGCCAACTACTTTTCTTACTTACTATGAAAATACTCTTGGCATAAGATCTCATAATGTGCTAATTTAGGGGAGATCATCACTCGCCCTATGTGAGGCCGTCACTCACACATCAATTATCCTTGGAGTATAATATAATTAGACCATTACTCTCGTCAAAGTCTTCTAGGGTACCCACTTATGGGTCTAGCTACCTAGCCATTAGGGTTCCCGCACACTGGGTACACTTCCAAATCATTTGTCCACTCAAGCACTGATCTTAGTGATTAAAATCGTTTACAACTTCATGGGGTATAAAAAGATGTCGCTGTCTCAAACAGTGAGTCTCACCTCAAGTGATTCACAAATCATTTCTCTTTAATGGTTGCTTACTTTAATAAAAGCATGCTCATCCTGTAAAATAATCCATAACCCCGCTAATAGTTTATGGTTCTTTCGTTTTCAACTTGATAACCTCTTGAAATCGTAATAATTTTGGTAACTCGCAAATCAAAACTCATTTAAAACTTAAAGTACTTAGTTAGCATTTAACTCAAACTAAATTCGTAATTGAAGCTTATTAAAGCTTAACGTAATAAACTCATTCAAACCAGCATATAACTGAAACTAAGTTTCGTAATAAACTCATTCAATTACACAATTTTGGTTTGTTTGAAGTCCTCTTTAAACTCAAAGAAGGGTGCATAAACAAACTAAAACCTTAAATCGTCCTAGAACTTATTACGATTCAAAACTTAAAGTATTTAGCTCGCATATAGTTCAACCAAGGTTTCGTAACAGCCATTTCAGTTGCCCATTTTTAATTCATTTAAAATCCTTTTTAGACTCAAGAAGGAAGCATAAACAAATTAACGCCTCAAAATGTTTTCGAACTCATTACTGGCTTGCTAATTAATTTCCTAGACCTATCAACTATTGAGTTAAGTCATTAACTGAGTAGCTCAATGGTTTACGATCTTTTTAGGCTACAGACACCTTAACAAATTAACAGGTAGCTGGTAAACGCTTAGGAACTATCAAAATTATGAAAATAAGCTTTTTAACGCCTTTAAGTATTCCTAAGTTCAAGAGTTAGTCACATAGTATCACTTAACATTCTCAAGGGGGAGAGGGGTGACACATAGCACATTCATAACACTTTAGAACTTAACATGGCAGAATCTACCCGATCAGCGGCACATGGCCTTACAATCCACATAATTACTGTAAATCACAACCCAGGCTCCCTCCTCACACGACACCGACCACAAGAGCCCCAAATCTCTTAATCATTTCACCTCAAACCATCATAAGTAATAATCATCATAAGTAAATATAACATTGACGCTAATAACCAAAAAGAACTTAACTGTAACCAATCTGAACTAATGATGACGTTTAAGTATAATTCATCTTGCTTCGAAATACATTAACTCATCCGGTTAGCAACTCGAGAGCATAATGCTCACATGCAACCTCCAAAACAGATTCTAGGCATAATTAACTGACTTAAACACAACGATAAGGCAACATTCTGCCTGTTCCAGTAATCTCCAAACAGACTGCTTAGTAGAACACGCATCAACATAGCATGCACGAATATGAAATCAGCATTATTACCATAAGTAGTCAAATTGGCTCTAAATTCCCCGAATAGTCACTTCTAACTATGATTGTAGTCATGCATTATGAAAATCAATAAAATTCATTTGAAATTGCTGATAACTTAGGAGGAGAGGAACATCCACCTTGAATCCATGCTAAGGACCTAATTTAGGGGTTCGGTTTGGACGCATGTGGCTATATATTCCTGCGACTGCAGCTCTATTCTACCTCCTCCCTCACTCGGTCCCACCATTGGCCATCCAAATCAAATCAAGCCCTTCTATGTTGGTAGTAGTCATGGTCGTGCCCAGGGTTCAAAACCCTAACTTTTGAACCCTTGGTCGAGCCTACAGATGGAGGCGTCTCTAACCAGCGGCCACCGCTGAGTCTCGCTGTAGCCACCTTCTATGGCCCCGTTTGCTCTCTTTCTCTCTCTTTCTTTCTCTCTCTCTCTCTTTCTCTAGATCTCTCTCTCTTTCTCTTTCTTTGTCAGGTTTGGGGATAGTGGCTGCTTGTGCTTGTCGAGGCAATGGCGCATTCGCCACCGTTGTCCAACCATTGTGCCACCCGATCGTCGCCTTCTCTCTCTTTGTTGTTGGTCACGGGGCTGAATGAGAAAGACCTCCCCCCCACTCATCAAGAGGAAGAAAAAGGGGGCATCGACCGCCTCTCTTTTTTTTTGGTTTTTTTATTGATTATTTTGTGTTGTCTTAGTCCCACTTAGTGAACCGATCCCAGTGCTAATTAGTCTAGCCTCGTTCAATCTCAACCTTGTACGCTAAACCCAAATAGATCGTACGACTTTTCGTCGATTACTCCTTCCCAAATATATCTATGTTCGATTTAATAAACCACAAACTAATGCTAAGGTTGACAACGTAATCGTACTCGGGAAACGACTAAAATAAACTATCAGTACAATTTCATGGTACAAATCAGCATGAATTAAATTTAAAATAAAAAATAACAACAATAATTCTTTTTAATAAAATTATCGTCCACATAAACACATCAATAATAATTTAACACATTTAGTTACTAAAAAACGATTTTATAACGTACAAAGACAATACAATTAGCTTAACGAAAAACAAATAATGTGGGTGTTACATTCTTCTCCTCTTAAAAGAATTTCATCCTCGAAATTCCAAGGTTCACAGTTTAGTCAAACACAAGATGCACACACTCACTATGATCTACATGACTTACACTAATGTTTAAACTTCATCTCGCAATCAACTGTATCTTTTAAATTGAAGGGAAAACAGGTTATGCTATCTAGTCTCATCCCTGCCAATCCTCTTCAAGCGTCTACTCACTCTTTTTAGGCGCTGAGAGAAAATGCATCGAAGAGGGCAAATGAGTTGGCGTGGAAAACCATATTAAGCTTATTTTAAAAAGGAACATAGACTTTCAATTAACTAGATTCAGTATGCATAGTAAACAACGACTCTAGGTATATAAATCGATATGAGTCGAAATCTAAAGGCAGGACAATTGGGCAATGACATCTCAGGGTCATCTAAGGGTAGTTTCATTGTAAAACATGAATTCAAGTCACTTTTAGGATCACAATGGTTAACATGGAGATTCCTACAACAGATTAGAGTAATAAGAACATCCCATAGCATCACGTATCGACATTTAAGTACAATGGCATCACATAGAATAAGCAATTTAGTTCTCAAGTCTAGGAATCATAAGTATCATAAGCGCGTCTAATACATACGTAGCAAGCAATTTACAAAAGGAAAACATATGCACTAACATTCCTATGTCTGTACATCAATCCTAGCTAACTTTTAGGCTTTTCATTGGTGACAACTTATTCAGGATATGTCAACTTCATATGAAGGTAGTTAACTTAGTTAGGTTCATTCAAAGGAATGAAGATATTAGATCACTCTAAGGTAAAATCAATTGGTCAGGAAGCTACCACATCACACTAAAGTAGCAGAGACATCACATTACATCACATTAGTAGTGGAGGAACTTGGAGTAACACTTGAATTCACATTGACATCATGCAGGGTCTATGACAGAGCATTAAAGATTAAGAACCAGGAATAGCATGAACTAGGATAACATGTCGATAAGAACAACTTCGAGAAGGAAATCCTAAGACAAGAATGAAAGTCGAGGGTTTTGATGATGGGGAGGCTTTCCCTAAAGTCCCCCTTTGGGATTGATCGTACCTTAAGGCATATAGTCATACAAATGAATGGTTATGCTCCTAGACGAATCCTAGGGCCTATGGGTCATGGTCCCACTACGCTTTTGCTAAGCCACTCTGATCAATATAGAAAACAAAGGCAATATGCGAATGTAAGTTCACATCGTCGCTGTATCGTACTTTAAATTTGTGCATATGCAGTTATTCAGCTATAACACGAGATCATAGAATTCATGGAGTGCAAATAACGACTCAAAGGTCATACCCGACTATGGATTGCAAAAATTAAATCATTTTGTCAATTTAGCCACGTGCTTATTCAAACTTAGACTAATCAATCCAAAGAAGCGCAACACCTCATTCGTAAAATATATGACGGTCATAAATAAAGAAATTAAATAACTATCTAAGCTTCTATGGGCTTTTGACTATGTACAATGCTATAGCGATACTTTGAAGCACTTGGGCTCCTAGTAGTGCCCCACAAAGAGACATCTAGGTAAGTATACATGAGTGTAACACTTATTTAAAACCTAACGTCGAGGTTATACCTCAAGGTGTGTCCAAACCGTTTGGAGTTAGCCATTGATAGGCTGATAATGGCGTGGATGGTCTAACAAACATACATTGAGGCATTGTGACGCTTGTTTTCTCATATGGTGGTTGCAGGAGTTTTAGGAGCTCGTGGTACGAAAGAGGCGGTTCAGTCTCCTATACAGATTCTTGGTTTCCACACTAGGTTTTAGTGCTTAAGAAGGTCTTGGGAAGGTATAGTTTCTCACCCCAGGAGGTTACGAGGTGATGCATGTGATATAACAGTTCTAAAGTCTGCCAGGTTTTCCCTTCTATATCCGTTCTAGATGTTTTGGGGTTGATATAGCCAGAACACTATCATTCTTACGAAAAGAATAGCATTTTGTCCCTCGATGAACATAGCGCTTAGCCAACTCGTGTGTAATAGTGATGGGGAATAAGGAAGACTCCTTACCTAAATGATAAGTCGGGTTAGGACCTGATCTAAGCGTTAATGGCACATATACGAAGGCTTGGAATAACACGTAGGCAACAATCATTAAGACTCCATCACAATCACCATTATTTACACAAGCAAATATGAAGTTCTCACATAATTCTTTGGTAAATGAGAAATTACGTGAAAAGGGGCATCATTTAAAGGGACTTTTAGTCAAGAAAACAATAATTACATACTAACAACTTGTCATGAAGATGTTAAGTCCAAATTCATGCATTATTTTTATAATTATTTTGAGTATATTATATATATTATTTCGTTTAATTTGTCTTGTTATATATTTTTCAGGGTTAGTATTAATTTAATAAAGAGGAGAAGAGAGAACGTGGAAGATCGGGTTTTATACACTTGGCTACAAGACGGTCCAAAAATAATAATTATGAAAATTATTATTTTCATGGGCTAGGGTTTCAAGAGTTGGTGAAAAGGAAGAAGTCTTGAAGAAGAAGAAACCTAAGGTAGAAGGAGAAGAAAACCCTAGAAACTAAACCCTACTCCAACCCTCTTTTCCTCCTCATCATCATCTTCAAAACCAACTCATCTACACCAAGAATACCCCACGGCAGCCCCGTCCTCACCCTATAAAAACCATCACCACGCCATCATCATTCATCATCAGCTTCAGCTCTCCCTCTACTGCCCCCTCATCAGCTTCTTCCTCCTCTTCTTCACGCATCACCATCACACGCATCATCACCATCAGCTTTCCCTCCTCTCTTTCTCAGCTCACAGCCACGCTGCCCTCCTTCTTCTCTTCTTGCACGACATCACCATCACCCCCTTCCTCCTCTTCAATCTCCCTCACATAACCATCATCACCATCTTCACATCATCATCATCCTCTTCACCGTTCATCACCTTCACGCAGCTCTTCTTCAGCACTCACACACATCAGCATCACCGATCATCTCCCCACTCCCCATCTACGTCGTCACCATCATCTTCATCATCACATCACCTTCACGCATCCTTCATCACCCCTCTACACAATCACGATCATCACCATCATCAGCCTCCAACGCCACCATCATCGTCCCATCGTCACGTCTTCTTCAGCATCACAGTGGCCGCCCATCGCAAACAAAAAAAAGTAGGATTGTGTTTGTTCTTTATTTTGTTTTGTTTTAATATTGTTATAATACTTATTATTATAATAATATTTTTTATTATTATTATTTTGTGTGGTAGGTTTACTATTAAACATGGAATATTTGAGTTATAAATGTAATTTTAATTTATACATGTGTGATTGATTTTTTATGTTTAGTATAATCTTATTGAAACCATGCTAAATTAATTATTTTGAAACAAGTTTTGTGCTTTAATGCCTAGTTGATTCCTATTCATGATTCTTTAGTGATTAGTGTTTATCGTTTATGAAATTTGTGTTAAATTAATTAGAATGCATGCTAGTTGATTAAATACAATTTCGATTGATAGTTTAGAAGATTGTAATACGTAAAAGTTATAATCTTTTAGGCCTAGGTATCACCCTAATTAATCATGGATGGCTCAAACCCATCTCTTTTAATTAGGTAATCGCTTTAGATCTTTGTTAAATCGATTTGCTGGTAAATTGGTTACAAAGTGTTAAATGATGTTTTTCTAATTCTTCATGCTCTAGTTTTGTTAAAGTTTTGCGCTGGTGTAAAGATTATCAAATTAGTAGGGTTTATATTAGGGCTGGACCTAAGTAAACTAGAATCTAAGGAAAAACGGGGAAGGGCCGGTGGATATCTTCTACAGTTTAACTCATGAATGAAATTGACGTATGTGTTAATGATAAATATTAATTTGCATGGTGGATTGAGATTATACTAAGCATCCTTCATAAATTTGATAACTTTCGATTATTATTTGTTGCGTAAAGTTAATTTGATTTGTTTGTTAATTTTTGTTCTATTTTTTTACTAGCTTGAATATAATTTCAATCAACCCCCCCAAAAGTATAAGTGTCTAGGTAATTTTAGATAGCTTAGAGTTTGTTTTTTTGGAGTGGTTATAATTTTAGATTGAGTCTTAGTATTTAATTACCGGTTTATTTGAACTTAGACTAAAAATAGTTCTTTTTGTTATTTTTCGATTTTTATTAATTCCTAAGGTTTATAAAGTGTCCTAGTCTGCTCATATTCAATTTTGTGATTTTTGGAATTTATTTGATAATATTTGAGAATTATTTTGTGAAATTGATATGTGAAGGTTTTTAGGTAATTAGTTCTGAAAATTTCGATTTTCAATTTCAATTTACGATTATTAGGTGTTTTTAATTCCAGAAAATTGTGGCCTAGGATTAGGGTAATTTGCTTTATTATTTTTGTATTTATATTTATGCAGAATATTGTATTTCCAATTTCAGATTTAATATTCTGTTTAATTATTCTGCAGTAATTGACTGATTTAATTTTCCTGAAATCAATCAGAAATTATTCTGGAGATATATGCTTATAAAGTTGAAGAATATTAGTCTAGGTTACTGTTTGTTATTTTTAATATTTATTTTCTGATTATTAATTGCTGTTTTGATTTTTAATTAGAATTTTAGTTACTATTCTGATTTTATGTTTCTAGGTTATTTAGGAAATCTTTTTACTGTTTTTATTTCAGAATATGATTTAGAATATCTGTGAGCATCATTGGGTATTTATCTAAATTTTTATTCAATAGATTGTAATTATTTTAGAATTATTAAGATTAGATTTAGTAAATTGAATTAATAAAATCATTTAGGATTAAGCTAGCAATTTACAACAATCTTTCCTCGTGGATCGATCCCTACTTCCCTATGCTATAAAAAATTATTTAATAACCGAAGTAGTGGTTAAATTTGTTG
>JACYFF010003369.1:20584637-20613152 GCA_017589665.1 Selenicereus undatus
TTTTTGGAGTGGTTATAATTTTAGATTGAGTCTTAGTATTTAATTACTGGTTTGTTTGAACTTAGACTAAAAATAGTTCTTTTTGTTATTTTTCGATTTTTATTAATTCCTAAGGTTTATAAAGTGTCCTAGTCTGCTCATATTCAATTTCGTGATTTTTGGAATTTATTTGATAATATTTGAGAATTATTTTGTGAAATTGATATGTGAAGGTTTTTAGGTAATTAGTTCTGAAAATTTAGATTTTCAATTTTAATTTATGATTATTAGGTGTTTTTAATTCCAGAAAATTGTGGCCTAGGATTAGGGTAATTTTCTTTATTATTTTTGTATTTATATTTATGCAGAATATTGTATTTTCAATTTCAGATTTAATATTCTGTTTAATTATTCTGCAGTAATTGACTGATTTAATTTTCCTGAAATCAATCAGAAATTATTCTGGAGATATAGGCTTATAAAGTTGAAGAATATTAGTCTAGGTTACTGTTTGTTATTTTTAATATTTATTTTCTGATTATTAATTGCTGTTTTGATTTTTAATTAGAATTTTAGTTACTATTCTGATTTTATGTTTCTAGGTTATTTAGGAAATCTTTTTACTGTTTTTATTTCAGAATATGATTTAGAATATCTGTGAGCATCATTGGGTATTTATCTAAATTTTTATTCAATAGATTGTAATTATTTAGAATTATTGAGATTAGATTTAGTAAATTGAATTAATAAAATCATTTAGGATTAAGCTAGAAATTTACAACAATCTTTCCTCGTGGATCGATCCCTACTTCCCTATGCTATAAAAAATTATTTAATAACCGAAGTAGTGGTTAAATTTGTAGCTCTCGACAGGCATTACAGAAGACATTAAGCAACGAATGCATATTGATATGTAGGTGTTCGGAACATCAATGTAAAACAAATACAAGTCTTTAGATGTAACCTTGAGGCCTAACCAGTTAATTAGAAAGGTCTTTAATGCTAAAGAAAAACCTTAACTCACTATTTACGAAGTGCCTTAGCTTTTAAAGCCTCTATGTTTTAAAAGGAGGATGGTTTTACTACTTCTAACTCTTTCCCTACCAGCCATTGAATGCCTCTGCATTACTGTGTCATGGGGCCCGAGGAGCAAATCATACTTAAGGGACAAGGATGAGCTCATAGTTGAAACATTCTCACTTGTTCGAATTCAAACCAAGTGCATTTGAAACTTTTGATTTAAATCGCAAAGGTGCATGCACAAAACACTATTGATAGAGCTAACACTTACCTCATCTATGCGAATACAAGCCATTCGGCTTATACCCTTAGGACTTTGTTCATTCACTCAATTAGTGAGCTCGCCCAAGCCGCACCTAACTAGCTGAACACACTAACATTCACATATAACTAAATGAAATGCAAGACTTAAGTCACGACTTGTCATCGTAGGACCTTGCTCTGATACCATCTTGTAACACCCCAGCCCCTAGGGCTAGGAGTGTTACGTTTTCTTACTTCCTACTTAACTTCTAGGGCAAAACAGACAGAGTTTCGCCTGAAAACTGACCATTTCCACGGGTAAAAATCCTTACGAAAATCCCTGTATTGAAGAGAAACATATAAAACTTCTAAAACAAGCTCGGCACCTACACGTCAGTGTCCACAGCTCTATGGGCCGCTCAACGGATCACACATCTGGAGTACGGGGGTTTACATCCTGAAATGCAACTAACTTTAGAAAGTTCGACACCAGGCTAATAAGATTGTCGGTTCACATGGCTGTACGGAGCGACTCTTAACCATTATGCATTACTACAACTGGAGTACTAGTTATATACATTTACAACTCTAGGGAATACGACATATTACACCTCTTACTACATAAGTCTATTCCTTTGTATGTTCACATGGCACCTTTTCAAACATAATTTGGGCGTTCATAGTTCCGATCTGGGCATATATATAATCGACCTCACCCATCACAAAGAAAACCTGGGAAAAAGGAGAAAGAGTAATAGGATGAGCAATCACACACTCAGTGAGTATTCCCCGGCTCCTTTAAACCAAAACAGTTGCAGGCAATAATACCATTAATAGTCACATATCACGCATTTATATATTACTATCATATTAGGCAATCATAGTCCCTAAGGAAAGATTTCCACCCATAAACTTCATGTTGTCCACTTAAACTCATTTCTATGCCCTGAATGACCAAACTTCCCCATTAACGAGCATTTGGGAAGATAAACAATTAAGCAACATGGATTGAGTAAAATGCTTTCAAACACACTTTTGAAAACGCAATGAGTCATGATATGTTCCAAGAATAGTTTATAAATCCCGCTACTTTCTTCAAGGCTTATAATTCTTTCTAAAAGTTTCTAAAATATTCATATTGGTAGGAAAGACTTGGTAAGAGACTTTCCTTCGCAGGACAGGCCTATTTAAAAGCTTAAATGTTCGATGCATTACTAGGATATAACTATATTTCATTTGAAATTTTAGTTAAACTATACTTGTAAACTCATTCATAAAATATATGCAGGATATTCACATTTGAAAGCTTTCTTTTTTTTTTCTTGAATTTACTTAGCCTCTTGAGGCTCATATTCTTTAAGAGAAGTCTCCTTCATATTGGTCCTCTAATGACCCTTATAAAACTATTCGAATTTCGTTTGAACTGGCCTCTTAATGGCCCTTAAAACTTTCTTTCTTTCTGCAATACTTAAAATGGCAAAATGCCAACTGCTTGTCTTACTTACTATGAAAATACTGTTGGCATAAGATCTCATAATGTGCTGCTTGAGGGGAGATCGTCACTTGCCCTCTGTGAGGCCGTCACTCACGCATCAATTATCCCTAGAGTATAATATAATTGGACCGTTACTCTCGTCAGAGACTTCAAGGGTTCCCACTTCTGGGTCTAGCTCCCTAGCCATTAGGGTTCCCGCACATCGGGTATACTCCCAAATCATTTGTCCACTCAAGCACTAATCTTAGCGATTAAAATCGTTTACAACTTCATGGGAAATAAAAAGAAGTCACTGTGTCAGACAATGAGTCTCACCTCAAGTGATTCACAAATCATTTCTCTTTAATGGGTTCTTACTTTAGTAAAAACATGCTCGTCTAGCAAAATAATCCATAACCTGGCTAATGGTTTACGGTTCTTTGGTTTTCAACTTGAAAACCTCTTGAACTTGTAATAACCTAGTAACTCACAAATCGAAACTCATTTAAAACTTAAAGTAGTTAGTTAGCGTTTAACTCAAACCAAATTATTCATTGAAGCTCAATGAAGCTTAAAGTAATAAGCTTATTCAAACCAGCATATAACTCAAAATAAGTTCTGTAATAAACTCATTCAATTCCCCAATTTTTGTTCTTTTGAACTCCTTTTTAAACTCAAACAAGGGTGCATAAACAAACTAAAACCTTAAATCGTTCTCGAGCTTATTACGATTCAAACCTTAAAGTATTTAGCTCCCATATAGTTCAGGCAAGGTTTTGTGATAGCCATTTCAGTAGCCCATTTTTAATTCGTTTAAAATCCTTTTTAGACTTAATAAGGAAGCATAAACAAAGTAAAGCCTCAGAATGTTTCTGAACATATTACTAGCTTGCTATTTAATTTCCTAGACCTATCGAATGTTCACTTGAGTCATTAACTAAGTAGCTTGACGGTTTAGGATCTTTTTACGCTACAAACGCCTTAACAAATTAACAGGCAACTGGTAAATGCTTAGGAACGATTGTAATTATGAAAATGTGCTTTTTAACGCCTTGTTAAGTATGTCTAAGTTCAAGAGTCAGTCACATAGTATCACATAACTTTTTCAAGGTTGAGAGGGGTCACACATAGCATATTCATAACACTTCATGACTTAACTTGGCAGAATATGCATAATAAGCCACACCTGGCCTCGCAATCCATACGATTGCGGTAAATCACAACCTAGGCTTCCTCCTCACACAACACCGACCACAAGAGCCTCAAAACTCTCAATCGTTTCTCCTCAAACCATCCAACTACCAAGCTCGGCTCAATGTTACCATAAATGCATCAATAATATATGAAACCATCATAAATAAATATAACATTTATGCTAATAACCAAACAGAACTTAACTGTAACCAATCTGAACTAATGATGACATTTAAGTATAATTCAGCTTGCTGCATAATGCATTAACTCATCCGGTTAGCAACCTGGGAGTATAACGCTCACATGCAACCTCTAAAACAGATTTTATGCATAATGAACTAACTCAACAACAACGATAGGGCAACATTATGCCTATTCCAATAATCTCCAAACAGACCGCTTAATGGAGCACACGTCAACTCAGTATATAAGAATCCAAAATCAGCATTATTACTGTAATTACTCGAATTGGCTCTACATTCCCCAAATACTCACTTCTAACTTAGATTCTAATCATGCATTACTAAAATCAGTAAAATTTATTTGAAATTACTAATAATTTAGGAGAAAAGGAACATCCACCTCGAATCCAAGCTAAGGACCTGATTTAGGGGTTCGGTTTTGATGCATGCGGCTCTATTTTCCTGCTACTGCTGCTCTGTTCTGCCTCCTCCCTCACTCGGTCCCACCATTGGCCATCTAGATCAGATCATACCCCTCTATGTTGGTAGTAGTCATGGTTGTGCCTAGGGTTCAAAACCCTAACTTTCGAACCCTTGGTCGAGCATGCCAATGGAGGCGTCTCTAACCAGCGGGCACCGCTGAGTCTCGTTGTAGCCACCTTCTACGGCCCCGTTTGCTCTCTCTCTATCTGGGTCTCTCTCTCTTTCTCTCTCTTTGTCAGGTTTAGGGCTGGGGCTGTGGCTGCTTGTGTGTGCCGGAGTGTTGGCGCCTTTGCCACTGTTGTCCGACCGTCGCACCACCCGATCGCTGCCTTCTCTGTCTTTGTTGTGGGTCACAGGGGCTGAGTGAGAAAGGCCCCCCCCCCCACTTGTTGAGAGGAAGAAGAAGCGGGCTTCAGCCCCCCTCTTTTTTATAGCTTTCTTTTAATTGATTATTTTGTGTTGTTTTAATCCCACTTAGTGAATTGATCGCAGTGATAATTAGTCTAGCCTCGTTCAATCTCAACCTCGTACTCTAACCCAAATAGATCATACGACTTTTCATTGATTACATGTTCCCAAATATATCTAGGTTCGATTTAATAAGCCACGAACTAATTCTAAGGTTGAGAACCTAATTGTACTCGGGAAACGACTAAATTAAACTATTGGTACAATTTAATGGTACAAATTAGCGCGAATTAAATTTAAAATAAAAAACAACAACAATAATTCTTTTTAGTAAAATTATCATTCACATAAGCACATCATTAATAATTTAACTCACATAGTTTCTAAAATACGATTTTATAACAAAAAAAGACAATACAATTAGCTCAATAAAAAACAAAAAATGTAGGTGTTACATTCTTCCCCCCTTAAAAGAATTTCGTCCTCGAAATTCCAAGGTTCACAGTTTAGTCAAACACAAGATGCACACAAATACTATGATCTACATGAGTTGCACCAAGGTTTAAACTTCATCTCGCAATCAACTGTATCTTTTAAATCAAAAGGAAAATGGCTTATGGGATCCAGTCTCCTCCTCGCCAATCCTCTTTAAGTGTCTACTAACTCTGTTTAGGCACTGAGGACAAATGCATCGAAGAGGGAAAATGAGTTGGCATGAAAAACCATATTAAGCTTATTTTAAAAAGGAACATAGACTTTCAATTATCCAGATTTAGTCTGCACAGTAAACAATGACTGAAGGCATATGCATTGTTGTGAGTCGAAATCTAAAGGCAGGACAATTGAGCAATAAAATCTCAAGGTCATCTAAGGGTAGTTTCATTCTAAAACATGAATTCAAGTTACTTTTAGGATCACAACGGTTAACATGGAGATTCCTACAACACATTAGAATAATAAGAACATTGCATAACATCACGCATCATCATTTAAGCATAATGGCATCGCATAGAATAAACAATTCAGTATTCTTAAGTCTAGGAATCATAAGGATCATAAGCGCGTCTAACACACACATACCAAGCAATTTACAAAAGGAAAACATATGCACTAACATTCCTATGTTTGTACATCAATCCCAACTAACTTTTAGGCTTTTCATTCATGACAACTTATTCAGGACATGTTAACTTCATATGAAGGAAGTCAACTTAGTCAGGTTCATTCAAAGGCATGAAGATATCAGATCACTCTAAGGTAAAATCAATTGATCAGGAAGCTACCACATCACACTAAAGCAGCAGAGACATCATATTACGTCATGTTGATGATGAAGGAACTTGGAGTAACACTCGAATTCACATTGACATCATGTAGGGTCTATGACAGAGCACTAAAGATTAAGAGCCGTGAATAGCATGAACTAGCATAACATGTCGATAAGAACAACTTTGAGAAGGAAATGCTAAGACAAGAATGTAAGTCGATGGTTTTGATGATGGGAGGCTTTCCCTAAAGTCCCCCTTTGGGGCTGATCGTCCCTTAAGTAATAGATTCTTACAAATGAATGGTTATGCTCCTAGACGAATCCTGGGGCGTATGGGTTATGGGCCTACTATGCTTCTGCTGCACCACTCTGATCAATGTAGAAAACAAAGGCAATATGCAAATACAAGTTCCCATGGTCACTGTATTGTACTTTAAATACGTGTATATGAAGTTATTAGGCTATGGCATAAGATTATAGAATCCATGGAGTGCAAATATTGACTCAAAGGTCATACCCCACAATGAATTAAGAAAGTCAAATCATTTAGTCAATTCAGCCACGCGGTTATTCAAACTCAGGCCAAGCAAACCCATAGAAGTGCAATAAATCATTCGTAAAACACATGACTGGTCATGAATAAAGAACTTAAATAACTGTATAAGCTTTTTTGGGCTTTAGATTGTATACAATGCCATGGCTATTCCTTAAAGCATTCGAGCTCCTAGTAGTGCCCCACGAAAATACATCTAGGCAAGTATACATGAGTGCAACCCTAATTTAAAACCTAAGGTCGAGGTTATACCTCGAGGTTTGTCCAAACTGTTTGGAGTTAGCCATCGATAGGCTGATTATGGCATGGATGGTCTCACAGACATACATTAAGGCGTTGTGATGCTTGTTTTGTCATAGGGTGGTTGCAGGATTCTTAGGAGCTTGTGGTACGAAAGAGGCGATTCAATCTCCTACAGAGATTCTTGGTTTCCACACTTGGTTTTAGTGCTTAAAAGGATGTTGGGAAGGTAAAGGTTGTCGCCCAAGGAGGTAACGAGGTGATGTATGTGGTATAACAATTCCAAAGTCTGTCAGGTTTTTACTTTTATGTTCGTTCTTCGTGTGTTGGGGTTGATATAGCCAGGACACTATCATTCTCATGAAAAGAATAGTGTTCTATGCCCCGATGAGCATAACGTTTACCCGACTCATGAGTAATAGTGGTTACGTGATGTGAATAAGGAAGACTCCTTACATAAATGATAATTCGGGTTAGGACCTCATCCAAGCATTAATGGCACATATAAGAAGGCTCGTAATAACACCTATACAACAATCATTAAGACTAGGGCTGGCAAAAATTCGGGTCTGGACAAATCGGACATTCGGACAAAAACTTCATACCCGGACCCTGTTCGGATTACAAATCGGACACTTTGACCAGACCCGGACCCGGTTGTCCGAATGGCCGGACCCGGTTGTCCGAATGTCCGAATTTGTAATATGATTTTAGGAGATTCTGACCGAAATTTTGTGTGACCGAACCCAAACCCGATTTTTCAATATCTGAACCCGGTTGTCCGAATTTATTTTTATAAAATTTTCTAAAGAATTTGGACTAAAATTACATCCGAACCCGGTTGTTCGATTGTCCGAATTTGTCCAAACCCGAAATGGTTCAAAAATCCGGACAACCCGAACCCGAATGTCCAAACCCGAACCCGACCCGGTTTAAATTCGGACATGACCGATTGTCCGAATTTTAAATTCGGACATAAATTTGGTGACCGTACCCGGTTTTTTCCGGGTCGGACAAATTCGGGTAATCGGGTTGGACAAATTTTTGCCAGCCCTAATTAAGACTCTATCATAATCACCTATATTAACACAAGCCATACGAAGTTCTCCCATAATCCCTTTGGAAGATGAGAAATTACGTAAAAAGGGCCATGATTTAAAGGACTTTTAGTTAAGGAAGCAATCTTTAATTACTTACTAACAACTTGTCATGAACACATTAACCCATGAATGCATATTGATATGTAGGTATTCGAAACATCAATCTAAAACAAATGCAAGCCTTCAAACGCAACCTTGAGGCCTAACCAGTTAATTAGAAAGGTCTTTAATGCGAAAGAAAAACCTTAACTCACTACTTAAGAAGGGTCTTAACTTTTAAGCCTTTATGTTTTAAAAGGAGGATGGTTTAACTACTTCTAGCTCTTTCCTTACCAATCATTGAGTGCGTCTGCTCACTCTATTGTAGGTCCCGAGGAGCAAGTCGTACTTAAGGGACAAGGATGAGCTCGGAGTTGAAACATTCTCGGTTGTTTGAATTCAAATGAAGTGCACTTGAAACTTTAGATTTAAATTGCCAAGGTGCATACACAAAACACTATTGATTGAGCTAACACTTAGCACATCTACCAAAATACAATTCATTCGGCTTATAGTATTAGCAATTTGTTCCTTGACTCGATTAGTGAGCTCACTCAAGCCGCACCTAACTAGCTGAACGCACTAGCATTCATATAAAACCCACATTTTGCACACCAAAGCAAGCATATATCACATCATCGTGAACGCGTTTGTAGATAACAAAACGAAATGCAAGACTCAGGTCGCGACCTATGGTCGTAAGACCTTGCTCTGATGCCATCTTGTAACACCCCAACCCCTAGGGCTAGGAGCATTACGTTTTCTTACTTCCTACTTAACTTCTTGGGGGGGGGGGGGGGAACGACCAGAGTTTCGCATGAAAATTGGCCATTTCCTCGGATGAAAAGCCTTAAAAAAATTCCTATATTGAATAGAAACATATAAAACTTTTAAAACGAGCTCGATGGCCACAAGTAGGAGTCCACAGCTCTACGGGCCAATTGCCCGGAGTACACCAACCATGAAGTTCACTAATAAAGAAGGAAATCAAATATACAACTCAACGGGTCACACATCCGAAGTACGGGGGTTTACATCCTGAAATGTAACTAACTTTAGCAAAATCGACATCTGGCTAATAAGATGGTTGACTCACATGGTCGTACGGAGCGACTCTTAACCATTATGCATTACAAGAACTAGAGTACTTGTTTATATACATTTACAACTCTAAGGAATACAACATATTACATCACTTACTACGCAAGTCTATTCCTTTGTATGTTCACATGACATCTTTTCAAACATAATTTGGGCGTTCATAGTTCCCATCTTGGCATATATATAATCAACTTCACTTGTTACGAAGAAAATCAGGGGAAAAGGGGAAAGAGTAATGGGATGAGAAACTACATGCTTAGTTAGTATTCCTCGACTCCTTAAAACCAAAACAGTTGCCGGGAATAATACCATTAATAGTCACATATCATGCATTTATATGTTACTATCATATTAGGCAATCATAGTCCCTAAGGAAAGATTACCACCCATAAACTTCATGTTATACCCTCAAACTCATTTCTAGGCCCTTAATGACCAAACTTCCCTACCAGTAAGCATTTAGGCATATAAACAAGTAAGCAACAAGGATTGAGCAAAATGCTTTCAAACACACTTTTGAAAACGCAGTGACCCATGATATATTCCAAGAATAGTTTATAAATCCCGCTAATTTCTTCAAGGCTTATAATTCTTTCTAAAAGTTTCCGAAATACTCATATTGGTAGGAAAGACTTGACAAGAAACTTTCTTTTGCATGACATACATATTTGAAAGCTTAAAGGTTCAATGCATTACTAGGGTATAGCCATATTTCATTTGAAATTTCATTTAAAGTATACTTGGAAACTCATTCATAAAATTTACGCAAGATATGCACATTTCAAAGCTTTCTTTCTTTTCTTGAAAACACTTTCCTTAGCCTCTGGAGGCTCATACTCTTTAAAAGAAATCTCTTTCATATTGGTCCTCTAATAACCCTATAAAACTGTTTGAATTTCGTTCGAACTGACCTCTTAATAGCCCTTAAAGCCTTTTCTTTCTGAAATACTAAAAATGGCGAAACGCCAATTGCTTTTCTTAATTTCTATGAAAACACTCTTGGCATAAGATCTCATAATGTGCTAATTTAGGGGAGTTCGTCACTAGCCCTAGGTGAGGCCGTCACTCACGCATCAATTATTCTCGGGGTTTAATATAATTGGACCATTACTCTCGTCATAGTCTTCCATGGTTCCCACTTCTGGCTCTAGCTCCCTGAGCATTAGGGTTCCCGTACACTGGGTATATTCCCTAATCGTTCGTCGACTTAAGCACTAACCTAAGCGATTAAAATCGTTTACAACTTCATGGGTTATAAAAAGAAGTCACTGTCTTAAACAGTGAGTCTCATGTCAAGTGATTCACAAATCATTTCTCTTTAATGGTTGCTTACTTTAACAAAAACATGCTCGTCTAGCAAAATAATCCATAACCCCGCTAATGGTTTATGGTTCTTTTGTATTCAACTTGAAAACCTCTTGAACTTGTAATAAAATTGCTAACTCGCAAATCGAAACTCATTTAAAACTTAAAGTACTTAGTTAGCATTTAACTCAAACTAAATTAGTAATCAATGCTCATGAAAGCTTAGAGTATAAACTCATTCAAACTAACATATAACTCAATCTAAGTTTCATAATAAACTCATTCAATTGCCCAATTCTAGTTTGTTTGAAGTCCTGTTTAAACTCAAAGAAGGGTGCATAAATAAACTAAAGCCTTAAATCGTTCTTAAACTTACTACAATTCAAAACTTAAAGTATTTAGATCGCATATAGTTCAAACAAGGTTTCGTAATAACCATTTCTGTTGCCTATTTTTAATTCGTTTAAAATCCTTTTTAGACTTAAGAAGAAAACTTAAAAAAATTAAAGCCTCAAAATGTTTTCGAACTTATTACTAGCTTGCTATTTAATTTGCTAGACCTATCGACTATTCAGTTGAGTCATTAGCTGAGTAGTTCGACAGTTTAGGATCTTTTTATGCTACAGACACCTTAACAAATTAATAGGCAACTGGTAAACGCTTAGGAACGATCGTAATTGTGAAAATGAGCTTTTTAACGCCTTTTTAAGTATGTCTAAGTTCAAGAGTCAGTCACATAGTGTAACTTAACATTTTCAAGGGGGAGAGGGGTCAGATATAGCACATTCATAACACTTCATAATTTAACTTAGCGAAATCTATCCAATAAGCCACACATGGCTTCGTAATCCACACGATTGCGGTAAATTACAACCTAAGCTCCCTCCGCGCACAACACTGACCATAGGTGCCTCAAATCTCTCAATCGTTTCACCTCAATCCATCCAACCACCATGCTCGATTCAATATTGCCATAAAGGCATCAATAATATATGAATCCACCACAAATGAATGTAACATTCATGCTAATAACCAAATAGAAGTTAACTGCAATCAGTCTGATCTAACGATGACGTTTAAATATAATTAAGCTTGCTCCACAATACATTAAGTCGTCCGGTTAGCAACCCAAGAGCATAACGCTCACATGCAGCCTCCAAAAAAGAATTTAGGCGTAATGAACTGACTTAACAACAACGATAAGGAAATATTATGCCTGTTCCAATAATCTCCAAACAGACCACTTAATAGAATATGTGTCAACTTAGCATGCAAGAATCCAAAATCAGCATTTTTACCGGAATTACTCGAATTGGCTCTAAATTCCGCAAATACTCACTTCTAACTTAGATTCTAATCATGCATTACTAAAATCAATAATGTTCATTTGAAATTAGCAATAATTTAGAAGGAGAGGAACACCCACCTCAAATCCGAGCTAAGGACGTAATTTAGGAATTCGGTTTGGATGCATGCAGCTCTATTTTCCTACTACTGCTGCTCTGTTCTGCCTCCTCCCTCACTCGGTCCCTCATTAGCCATCTAGATCAGATCAGACCCCTCTGTGTTGGTAGTAGTCATGGTCGTGCTTAGGGTTAAAAACCCTAAATTTCGAACCCTTGGTTGAGCATGCCGATGGAGGCATCTCTAACCAACGGGCACTGCTAAGTCTCGCTGTAGCCGCCTTCTATGGCCCCGTTCGCTATATCTTTCTCTCTCTCTCTCTCTCTCTCTCTCTCTCGGTCTCTCTCTCTTTCTCTCTCTCGCCACCTGATCGCCACCTTCTCTCTCTCTTTTGTGGGTCGCAGGGGCTGAGTGAGAAAGACCTCCCCTCTACTTGTCGAGAGGAAGAAGAAGGGGGCTTCGACCTTCTCTCCTTTTTTGTGGTTTTTTTAATTGATTATTTTTTGTTGTTTTAATCCCACTTAGTGAATCGATCCCAGTGCTAATTAGTCTAGGCTCGTTCAATCTCAACCGCGTACTCAAAACCCAAATAGGTCGTACGACTTTTCATCGATTACTCATTCCCAAATATATCTAGGTTCGATTTAATAAACCACAAACTAATCCTAAGGTTGACAACCTAATCGTACTCGGGAAACAACTAAATTAAACTATCAGTACAACTTAATGGCACAAATTAGCACGAATTAAATTTAAAATTGCAAATAAGAACAATAATTCTTTTTAATAAAATTATCGTTCACATAAGCATATCAGTAATAATTTAACTCATAGAGTTACTAGAATATGATTTTATAACGGAAAAAGACAATACAATTAGCTTAACGATAAAGGAACAAAGTGGGTGTTACAATTTGCTCTTGTGAAACAACGAAAGATCTTTGGAAAGAACTCACTTTAATATTTGAAGGGACAAACCAATAGAATCCTAATTCATCAAGGAGAGACAATATAATTAGCAACTTAGATGGCAAAAAAGGGAGTACTTAATTTTTGTCTAATGGAAAATGAAGAAGTCAGCGATTAGAATGCAAGTGGCAATGATGATTATGATGATCATGTATGCACAAGTGATGATGAAGAAGTGGCGGAGGAAACTAGATATGACATTCCGGATGAGGTATATGATTCTCTTAACAATTATTCCAAATATAAGTTAATAAAGGTCTTGTTTTGTTATATTAGATGTCAAGAAGGACATAATTATAAAATTAAACATTTTTAAAAAAATTGAAGTTTTAATTGTCTTTAAAAAATGTTGAATTTTGAAAATTAAAATGATTTGGTATCAAATGATTTAAAAGTTTTCAAGAGAAATTTGTCCTTGAAAAAGGAAAATATCAACTACAAATTAATTGTGTCACTCTTGAAAAAATAGCTAAATTTTTTTTCAAAGGAGACGAGAATTTAAATGAAATACTTAGCACACAAAAAGTGTGGTTCAACAAAGAAGGGTTTGGTTTTAAGAAAGAAATTCATTTCTGGTCTGCTGAAGTTTAGTGTAATGATTTGCTGAACACATGTTTTTAGAAAAATATTTTTGGACTTCTTAGGTTTGGGCAAATGATTTCGAGGGACAACTATTTTGGTTAAATGATTTTCAGGTGATAAATATTTATTTTTCTGACATAAAATTTTTTGAAAATAGGAATTGATCTAAATGGGGTACTAGTTATCACAATCTACTACTGATATCACAAATATTATATTTTCTATGATTATAGGTCCACCATGATTATGAAATTAGCAAAATATAATTAGAGAGTGACCATGATGTTCCTCTAACTTCCAATTTACAGATATCAATAATCTTAACCACACCTTCCTTATACCAAGCACAACACATATCTGTTTTATTTCCTACCTCGAATTGTAGTCACTAATTAAGTTTTAATATTTGTAAGGATGGTGAAACTTTAATCGAGAAATTATAATACTTAAGGCTTAATGTTTGATTGAATAACATTCCAACTAGGAAACTTCTTTCATTGAATGGAATCTTGAAAGCAGACATATAAGAATGGAATGGTTGAAGAGGGACTTAAAATACTAAGATCATTGAAGATGCTTGCTCATAGATGTAATAGATGGAGTTCTTAATCCGTGGCTAACTATTTACATTAATGTTTTCATTAACTGTGGTCTATTTAATTGGACATGTTAGACTATTTGTTTGCGTACTAATTAGGTGTAATATTTATACGAAGTAATTTTATTAATTTTTATGGTTTGTTGGGCAATTATATGAAATTAGTGAGTTCGTCAAAATTGGGCCAATGATTAATTATGCGAGATTGACAATTGGATTAGGATAATTATGGTCGAGGCTAATCGGGGTTAGATTAGTAGAACCAAACTTATTTTAACTAGAAAACAAAAAGGGGGGGGGGGATAAGGAGGGGGTCGAGCCCCTTCTTCGTAAAAACACGACAGAAAGGGGGGTTGTTCTCCTTCCTCTCCTTTGCAGCCCTTTGACCCCCTAGCACAAAGAGAGGGAGAGAGAGGGTGCGATTAGACCACGACAGCAAGGCAGCAGCGGGAGACCTAGGTGTAATGCTCCTACTGTGAGAGAAGGGTGCTCTTGCCCTGTTCCTTGTTCTTCTGCCTAGCACACACACGCGAAGTGAGAGAGTGGCGGCAAAGGTGGTTACAACGACTCTTTCACAGTTTGCTGGCAGCGGCTTGCTGGTAGAGTTACAATTAGTGAGTGGGGGAGCAAAATGGCGATCCAAAACACGTCAAAGCCAACCTTATATTGGGTCCTTTAACTTGGAATCGAGGCGGGTGATTCTTGATTTTCTAATCTACTATTAATTTTGTAAAGTTTTATCATTTTGTTGACTTAGTTGATTTAAATGTGGAGATGAATCTAAGTGAGTTAGTGAGAACTAGAGGTCGTAGGTAGATTGTTAGCTAAATGTAATCATTTGGGTATGAAATTGATTGGTTTTATCCTAAAAGGAGGGAGTTTGGGTTGTGTGAAAATCAGTGAGGTTGTGAGCTGTATTCATGTGTATAAGGCTGTGTTGCTGAATTGACAGTATTTCATAGAAACTTGCTGACCATTAATTGTATCATTGCTATTAAGGTCATTGCATGCATGCTTTGTGACCTTAGAGTGAATCGTACAGTACTTTGAATTGATTGAATAGTTCATAAATCGGTTTGATAGTGAACTAGATTCGTGAACTAGGTGGCCTTTTACTTGTTCTGACATGCCCTAGATGAACCTCACTTGCTTGATGATTAGGTTCAATGCTTTAGTTATTGTAGGACCTGTAGTAGAGACAACATTTAGGCTGCTAAGCATTTCAGCTAGACGAGATAGCTGAATTCTCCTTGAAATTGGAAACTTGGAAATGGGCAATGTGTTGTTACAAGATTGTGAGTTTATTTTAAATGCTTCATTCGTATAACTTGAAATGAATTTGGCAAACTGAAAGCATGTGGCTGATTTACTAAACCAAATTGCTAAAGTTCTTGCATGTGAAGCCAATTAAGAATAAATTTGGTACAACATGCTCAAGGTTGTGCATTGATAAGTGTGTGAATGAATTTCTTGGATATGGTAGACATGCTGAGTTGCGTGGTTAGAAATGATTGTTAAACCATTCGCTTTATAAGAATACCTTGCGGCAAAACTGATTATGAATAATTTCTAGGCTTGTAAGCTTTTGGGATCACTTTTAATAGCAATTCCATTTAAAAGTGAACGTGTGCTTGATCATTAACTCATTTAGAAGTGTTTTAATAAGATGAATGTTTATATGCGTTTTGAAAGTCAAATGACTTTATTTAGGCATTTTAGTCTTCTTGAAAATAAAAATGTCATTGTTGTGATACAATGAGAAGTTCGAGGCAAAATGTGTTTAAAATGAGATGCATCTGAAATGTTTTGGGCTAGGAGAATGGTACTAAATATCGAGAGCAGACCTTGTATGCGTGAACCCTAATTCTTAGGGAGTAGACCTAGAAGTGGGAACCCAAGAAGACCTGAATATGAGTAATGGTCCACTGATTATAAGAATCCATTGGGATAATATGAATGGTAAGTGTAGATCTCCCCGATGACGACTGTAGATCTGCCCTGATTAGCAAGAATATGAGAATTCAATACACCACGAAATGATTTCGGACTTGTTATGTGATGAAAACTCCTCATTCGAGGAGTATGCTAGTGCAAAGATTTAGAAAAGTGCATATAATCTTCAAAGGAGCTTTTATTGAGTTCCAAATTATTTTCCAGTGAATAATGATAGTTTTATAAATGTTTTCTTCGGTTTAAGTGATGGTGCTTGCCTTCAAGCGTCAATTCTGATTCTCACTATAAAGAATCCCACTTGGTGATTTCAATTGAACTCCTTGATGATAGGTGTTTATGTGTGAACTAAGTGCTCTACTGTTCTCCATACTTGAATTTCTGTGTAAGTTAGTTTGCTTTTCGGTTTGGTATGCCTACTATGTGTGATGTTAAGCAAGTGATTGTCACTAGTAAGCTACAAGAGATATAGTTTAGGCCAGTTGAAAACTCTTGTGCAAGAAATAGAATGAGGTTGGAAATATCTTTTGAATCTTCAAGGTTATTGAGGTAATAATCAATATGGGACACCTTATGTGATTATTATGTGATATTAAATATCAAAATGTGCATGACTGCTACTTAAAAGTATTATGTGCAACAATTTTGCTTTCTTGGGATTGAGGATTATTCACTAAGCATGTGGGAACTCATTCCCTCTTTGTTTCCTCTTTCCCAGGTTTTTGAGGTGGCAGGTAGAAGTTGATTCATGTAAGCCAAATTGAACACCATGGATTAGAGTTATATACGTAGCTTATGACCCAAATGTTGTAATGTAACGTAGTCATAAACTCTTGAGGTTATGTAAATGAAACATGTTGGCGTATGTATCTCATATTAAATAATAGTCGTTCTATATAGCCTTGTGAACCAACCATCTGATTAGTTAATTGTCTTTTTAGCTAGAGTTGCTTATTTTTTGGATGTAAACCGCAATGCTCTGGATGCGTGATATGTTGAGTTGTATCCTTTATTTCTTTCTTTTACTGAACTTCACACTTGGCATAATCTGGGTGTGTGGCCCATAGTGTTGTGGTCGTCAGCGTGTAGCCGTCGAGCTTATGGATATATCTTATTTTTTTTTATCACTATAAGGACCTAATGTAAGGCTTTAAGACTAGGAAATGGTCAGTTTTAGGCAGAACTTTGTCCGTTTTGCATCAAGATTTAAGAAAAACATTAACCTTCTAACCTTAGGGGATAGGGGTGTTACAATAAAGAAATGGAGAAACCCAACTTCTTTTTTGCTCAATTATGCTTAAATGATCGTGTCTCTTCACAACACTCAAATTCTCTTGTGCAGAGGAGATGGAATTTAGAGGATGCCCTAATGGCTAGAGTACACTTACTGTAATACAATACTTTTGCATGGCTATAGTAGAATGCACTATTTTACTGACTTGAAACTTGATAAGATAATTTATAATGATGCAATAACTTTTCCAAAGTACTAACTGCTGATAAAACTAATCATCCATATTAAGATTTTGCACACCTTAATCTCCAATAATGCATTTAAGTCCATTATTATTCATATAATCATCAAAATCTTCATTCAAGTTTAAAATGCTCTCGATCCCATTTTTCAGATAAATCATGCAGATATCCCATTCCTTTTTCTGAAAAGAATTTTCCAACTCCAATGTCAAAGAGATAATGAAAAACATATTCTAAAGTAGCTCTTTCTACCTTTATATGCTTGTTAAAATCACATGATAAACGAAAGTAGTGTTCCCGTATTGCATTAGTACCTTTCCTCCTTCAATCATTTTTCTTGAACAGGTGAATTTATTTTTGCTTAAAAATGACAAATACGCCTCATGTAATTTATTTGTAATTGTAAAAGGTGAATCTCTGCACTACTAGATAGGAAGAACACAACAACCCAAATCATAATTTACTTTTTGTATGGAATTCCAAGATATTCTTAAGAATTCTAATAGAAGCAGACACCTATTTAGCAATAATGACATTTTATTTTAGATTTCCTCCTTTTCAACTAGGAGTTCTGCTTTAAGGATCAACCATTGGCACGCTCATGACATAAACCCTCAGCCATGAGAATTCTTCAATTCCTATATATGTTTAACAGAGAAAGAGAGCTGGTTAATTCATAATTGCCAACATAAAAGTCGCTATTGTGCTTTCATATTTGACCATTCTTTTTCAGAAAACCAAGTATTCCATGATAATCAATTTAAATAAGAGAAAGCTTTGGATCTAAAAAGATAAATAACATTTCAATTTCCCTTATGACTTTTTCTGTTGTTGAATAGTAGCATTAGGCTTTATTAAAAATTCCACTGTGATATTTGTAGATTTTTTTTCCTTATTTGATTTTGTGCACTGCACTCTAATGCTCGTTACTAGTATCTATCTTAAGAATCAAATCATCTTTTTTATTATAGAAATTAAGAACATGAAGATTTTTGCACGTCTTGTTTAAGTTTTGAATAATTTTTGAAGCACTAGGGGTCCATGTCCTACTTACTTCTTTCGTGAGCTTTTACTGCAATGATTTTCTCATTTTAGCTAATTTTTTTTAATTAAATCTAAAGCATATGTAAGACATCCAAGAAATCTTTCTACTTCATTCATGTCTTCAATCTTCTCAAGAAAATTTTCTATTTTTCCAAAGTGTGCTTTTAAAGAATGATTTGTCGAGCTTTCAATTCTAGTTGTAAAAATTCTATTTCTTTTTTAGCATAAATGCCTTTATTCTTGCCAAGGATAATATCTTGATCAATGCATCTTTAGATGTAATAGGCTAACACCCTAAATCATGTTCATTTATTTAATTAATCCACGTTATTAATTTTCTCACATTTATTTATTGGATTTAATCATTCTGATTGAAAAAATTCATGTAGGCCCTTACTTTGCAATTCAGGTTTTAATTATCGCAAAATTTTGAGTGAACTGATAGTAGGCTCTGATAAATATGGTTAAGAGATTAAATTATTTTTCATAGCATCCCAAAATTTAATTTCAAGCTACGAAAAATTTAATCGCATATGATTTAATTTTCTTTCTGGGCCCATATTCATTTAAGTGCAATTTTGGCTGAACAAGTTACTACTCCGTTTGCTTATCTAATAACCATCATTTATGCTTGATTATCATTAGTAAAAAGGTACTTTTAGTCAGATAAAAACTTAGTCAAGTAAATCCTTTGGATCATCTACATCTAAGTAAAAACATCATAAAAAAATCAAGCCACTGTCTCTCCTCCTACTCCATCCCCCTTACATGGCAGCCCCCTCTTTCTTCCCTCCGCTATTGAAGTTACTGCTGCCACAACCATTTTTAGCCGCCAAACAGCCACCAACCACCACCCCAGCCATCACTCACACTCCCATAAGCATCAAGCATCACTTACACCTCTTCCTTCAAGCATAAAGTGAGCAAACCATAACCCTATCTTGTTGATTCTTGGTTTTGATTTTTGTTTGCTTTGGTTTGATTGTTGATCATATTAGTTTGATAGGAATAAGAACTATTTTGATGTTTTAATTTGTTGGTTAAGCTTAAAAGCATACTAGGGCTGAGTTTATACATGAACATGTAAGCTTAGGATTGAAATGATAGATTCGGATTGTTTTGTATTTGATTTTGTAGTATTTAATGTTATTGATGATCATGATGGTGTTTTCGGGTAATTTTGGATGAGATGAAGATGAATTAAGTCGGTCATAAGCTAGGGGTTTTGGTGATTATGCATTGTTTGGATTATTCTTGGCCTCAAGCATGTTATTTGTATATACTTTGATGTAAAATGAATCTTGGATATGTTTTTTGACTTGGAAAATGACTTGGGGTCAGTTAGCATAAATTATTGAATCATGGAAAATTTCTTCAATCAATTAAAATAGGTTATTTAGCCCATATATGCAAATAAGTGTGATTATGGATGTATTTTGAGTGTATAAATATATTTATAATTGAAGAGTATATATTTTGAGTGTGATTATATATTTATAAATAAGTGTGATTTATTTAGCCCATATATTTTGAGTGTTAAAATTGAAGAGTATATAAATATATTTATAGAGTATGTTGAAGTAATATGGCTATGTAAGATGATGAGAAGGATAAAGTCTTGTTTAATAATTTTAAGGAGTGATTTTAGAGGGGAATTATGTGAAGAGAAGAGCGAAAACAAGAATAGTAAAGCTGTGAACAAACCCAAAACAAGAGTCTCTTTGAGATTAAACTGGTACTGCTTGCACCATCCAAAAATTGTAATTTTTGGTGGGTCAATAGGTCAGTGAGTGTCTTTCACATGCCTTTTGAATCACTTCATTCTGAGTTGTGTGGAGAGAGTTATGACTGTTTGCTAAGACTGTGCAAGACAAACCTAAGTTGTGCACAGTTGTGTTTAAGCTCAATTTTAAGAACTCTATTGTGGGAATTATGTTTTGCACTATGAATGAAAGTGCTACAAGACTTCTTAAGTTTTTAGCATTGGGGTCTTATAGCTCAATTTGAGGTCAGGGGTGAAAGCTATGAGTTTTCAAAAGAAGACCTTAAAATGGTAATAAAGGAAGAAAGAAATCATGAGATTTGGAGATATTATCAAGCGTTTCTAAATAATCATTGAATATTGCAAAAAAATTACGAAGTTCATGGGTTTAACAATTTTGATTGTGATTAAAAACTCAAATCTATTGCAAAACTGAGGTAAATGGGCATGTGAATGAAATTTGAGAAGTAGTGAGAGTAACGACTCAAGATTGGTGTCTATCGGGCCAAGCAAGGGTTATATAGGGTTTTTTGAACTTCACCACACCCCTCTCGGCGTTAAACCTTTTATTATACATTTCAGAAATATCAAAACCCATATCCCATTTATATCATTAAAGTCTTTTCATTATCACCTCCATCATTTCATTTTGGTCTATTTTGCTTCAATTTGTTTTACCTCTAGTTCAATGAGCTTAATTTATTTAGTTTTCAAATCATCTTAGTGTAATGCATCTTATATTGAAATGTTAATTTGTGAATGTCATTCAATTAATCAATTTCTATTAAAGTTACAGATTATGAAAGTGAGCGTTGCTTACTAACTGCATATGTCTACCATTACATTTCTTAAGCAGAATCGGGGCATAGTCTATCGTTTTCCATTGTGCATAAGTATTATCAACTGATATTGCATTTTAAAGACCTCAGGTACATTCATTGCATATATCTTTACAAATTAGAGTGTATTTATCAAAGTTATTATGTTTTGGTAAGTACGTCAATGAACCAATTTACTGAGTGATTTATCTCTCAATCGGTGACCCCGCTAGTTATCGTGTACAAGGCATTCATCCTTCAATTACCCGCGCGGCTCCAAGCCAGGTTCCCTGATCAGCTTGGTAGGTGTACTCCTAAAATAGATCATAACAGTATCAAGGGATTCACTATCAGATAATAACTAGCAATGCAATTTTACATTTCTTCTCATTCCCTGTTTTTAACTTAAAATGAATTGCAAAGCAGACACCTCACTAATTTACGCAGAGATCATTGAACAATGCAGGAATGCATATACTGAGTTTCGGCTTATAATTCAGAATGTTTTTCATGTTTTGTTTCAAGCAAATGCTCAGGGAATTGTCCTCATGCTAGCAAACCAGCTGAAGAGAATAAGTTGAGCAAGGAATCTCAAGGGATCAACAATGATATATTACATGCATCTTCTCGAGCTGTATTTTGAAATCTTCAGCGGATGGAGGTATAGATTATATGGTGAATTGCTTTACTGTGGTGTATAAACCATAGGTGGGTTAATAGTTGATTGTATGTGGTTTGATAATGTGTGAATGTGTGTGGTTGAAGCTGTGCCTAACTATGTTATTTCCAGTATGCATACTTCAAGCCTTGTCCTTTTCCATGGCGATAACGCCCCTATCATCAAGTTATTAGTCCTAATTCAAGGATTTATTAAGGAGAATGTAAACAATGAAACATGTTTAATTTGGGGGCGTTGTAGTTTTGGTATCACATCCAGGTTGATTTTCTTTGATGGGATATGGATTATGGAGAGTAGAAAAGGGACGATGAGAAGCTTGGTTAGTGAGGGTTATCAATATATTAGTAGAGATTTATGATAGTAGAAATGCCTTTTTATCTCTCCCATGTTCTTCACTTATATTCCTCCTTGTTAGATCGATCCACACACAGTGAATATGATTTCAGGTACTTCTATGACCTTTCACATCTCTTTACTATATGTTAGTATGGTATCCTATATGAAGACGCCATTTTTGAGTCTCATAGTGCTATGGTCCATGCACGTGAGCTGCTGTGGACCTTAGGTCAAGTTTAGGAGCTGATATCATGACATTATGATGACTCGAGCTTTGGTATGGGATGAACCTAGACTTAAGTTTCACAGGGCTTGGGCTAACACTATCAACGAGCTATTGTTAAGGGGGACTTTGAGCTAAGAGGGAATAACATGGATATTCTGCAGTATATATTTTTGTTACACTTTGTATCTCCCCCACTATCACCACCTGCACCGAGCACTCCTTAGTCACCTGTCAACCTAAAGCCATCGAGACCTTGAGAGTGGATCCTTGTATCTGTTGGATCAAAATGAGGTCCACATTGTTATAGATCTCCCTGATGCACCATAGTTTAGCTTTGATTGTAACCTTATGGAAGACTTAGAGAAGGACCTAGAAATGGGAGGAGCATCAGCTTGATGATGATGATGAGAATGCAGAGCTTGGTGTTTTAGACAACAGTTTTGACTATGGTGGGGAGCCTAGGGATGAATCTGACCTAGACTATGATCCATCTAGAGATCATTAGATTGATTTATATTATATGTTGACATCTCAGATCGATTACTTAGCCCACATGTATATAGTATAGCCAGTTGGATAGAGAAATTTTTCATGTTATGACATTACATATAGTTATATAGGTATTTTCGATTGTGTTGATTAGTCCAGCCTACTTCTCGGCATGTGATGGCCTTAGTCTATTGGGGCTAAGTAGTGTTTTAGTTAGGAGGTAGGTGTAAAGGTTGACCTTGGGTGGTCAGTTGGATGTGATATTCTTTGTGGAACCATGTATACGTATGTACGAGAGCAATTATAGCAATGATATAATGAAGCTTTGTGTTTTGTTTTAAAGATACTTGGGTCATGCTAGTTGTATTTGTTGTGTATGCATATCTTATATATTGGTTGTAGTCGGTTGACTGAATTACTCAGCTGAATGGATAGTCAAAATATCAGAATATGTGTAAAACAAGGTAAAAACCTACAGAGGAAAAAAATTCAGATCATGGATAGGGGTCAAGTGACCAAGTTCTGTGTAATGTGCCAATAACCCTTAGTAGAATGCCCTCAATTCCCCTTAAGTTAGTTAGCAGTATGGGAAATGTGGCAGAACTAACCGCACTACTTGTGAGTGCTGAGTGGGAACTAACAAATGCATGTGGTGTGGTAGCCCAGAGCACCTTATTGCTGCCTGTCCCCAAAGACTGAAAGCTGTAGACAAGAACTCCCACCTCTAAGGCCTGCAGCTGTAGGAAGGGCTTATGTGTTGAGCAAGAAGGAAGCTGTCACCTTTGGTACGGTAGTTACTGGAATTGTCGTTTTAATTTCAAAGCCATTTTGTGTATTGGTTGATTTAGTTGCTACTCATTCATTTACATCCACTCGATATAACATGCAGCTGAGCCGTGAAAAAAAGCAGACAAAAACCAATTATAGAATCATGTTACCCAATGACTCCAGATTTGAGTGTCCTATCTCTTATAAACTTGTCCCAATGACTATTGGTGGGATAGTATTTCCTGGAGTTTTTATACAATTTGACTCGTCAGACTTTGATATCATTCTGGAAATGAGCTGGTTGTGTACTTATGGGGTCAAGATAGATTATGAAGATCTTAAGGTTATTTCAAGGGATGAACGGGGGAGAGAAATATGTTTTCTAGGCAAAGAGAGGAAAAATCTTGTCCTTTAAATCCTGTTATGAAAGGAAGTGAGTTGTTATGTCAAGGATATATTGAGTATTGGAGTTATGCTATTGACACTCAACCGAAGGAAAAAAAAAGCAGAAGATATCCCTATAGTTTGTGAATTTAGAGATGTTTTTCTAAAGATTTACTGGGACTGGCCCGCAAAGGGAAATTGATTTTCAGATGGAATAAATCCCTGGTGCCCTACCTATCTCAAACGTCCTATATTGTATGGCCCCAACAAAGCTTAGAAAGCTGAAGATTCAGTTAGATAAGCTATTACAGAAGGGATTTACCGGACCAAGTGTGTCATCATGGGGCACCCCAGTTCTACATGTGAAGAAAAAGGATGGAACCTTGAGATTATGTGTTGCTTACAGGGAGCTAAACAAGATCAGCATAAAAAACAAATACCCATCGCCTTGAACAGATGATTTATTTGATCGATTGTAAGGAGCAGGAGTCCTTTTCTAAGATTTATTCTAGATCAGGACGCCATCAACTTAAGATTTTACCTGAAGACATTTCCAAACTGCATTTAGGACCAGGTTTGGTTACTAAGAATTCACTATTGTAATATCCCAACCCTAACCTATAGTTATTTAAATCGTCTTTATTTTCATCGTTATTTATTTAACCAAATCATGTTTATTAATTCAAATACATCTAATTTATTTATTTAGCAAATTACAATTTTGGGTCCCACTTTGCATTTCGGGTATCAATTATCATAAAATTTTAGGTGAATCGATAGTAGGCCTGGATAATTATAATTTAAGAATTCATCATCATTATTATTATTATTATTATTATTATTATTATTATTATTAGTATTAGTATTAGTATTACTAATACTATTATTTTTATAACATCGAAAAAATTTAATTTTGAGCTACGAAAATTTAATCACATACGGTTTACTTCCCTTCCCGGGGCCCCAAACTGTACAAGCCAATCATAATCCAACAAGCTTGCTGGGCTAACCTAACTAATTACCATGATTTAAATCTAATCATGGTTAACAAAAAGCTACTTTTGGGAGATAAATTTCAGCCAAGTATTTAAGATCATTTCAAGCCGAGCAAGAAACATATCTCACAAACCCATCTCCCTCTTATTTAGCCTCCATAGCCACAGCACGCACCACCCTTTTCAGCTATTGTTTACCGCCACTAGCATCTCCCCGGAGCAGCCATAGCCACTAGCCCACCACCACCAGCTCAGCTGTCATCCCCTCTCAACCCCCACCCTTATCAATCACTTCTCTCACCACTTATACCTCTTTTTCAAGCATCAAAAGACGAAGCATAGTTATCGTTCCCCATTATGTATAAGTGTTATCAAATCATAATACATTTATCAAGTCAGATGATATTTTTTACAGACTCAAGGTACGTCCATTGCCTGTATCTTTAGAAAGCAGACCAAGTTTATCAACTCACAACTCTGAATGCGTTTATTAATGAATCAGTTTATACAACAATTTAACTTGTGACCCCGTCAGTTATCATCTATAGGGTGTCAGCCCATCATTTACCCACGCAGCTTCAGGCCAACTCTTGATCGGATTGGCAGGTGTACACGTACATATAGATCATATCATTACAAGGGGTTCACATCCAGATAATAATGAGCAATTCCGTTTCATATTACTTTCATTTTCATTGTTATTGCAAACTAAATGAATTGCAAAGGCGGGTACCCATGAATAGTATTTCTACACTCATTTTCCAATACAGGAATGCATGTACTTAGTTTTAGCTCACATTTTCGAATTGTTTTCATCTTTTCCATTTCAGGTGATGAAGTATCGTATGTTTTTTCATTTAGCAAGCCCTTTTGGAAGTCATCAGATGCTCACAGTGGATTCAACATAGCATGAATGTTAGGATCAACCTCAGGGTCATGTTGGGTCTATATTTAATATACTTGTGTAGTGTAGAGTGCGAGTCAACACATGGTATGATTAAGTCGATTGTATTGAAGTTGAACTATTATGGACTTTGGTCTTGGAATGTTTCAATTTAATAGATGTTATGGTTGTGAATATGAGTTGCAAGATTAAATGGTTTCAGTGAGCCTTGTCCTTATCAGGACGACGATAGTGCCTTTTATCATTAAGTCTTCTGCTGCAGTTTTCCGTGAATCATGTCATTAGCATTTTTAGGGCATTAAAGATTTGGTATCAGAGCTAAGGTTTTAAGGGCCACTATGAGCTATCAAGTGTTTATGAGTTAGCTATCCAAGTGTGTGTCAGTTATGTTGGACCAGTTAAGTGAGTTAATGACTATAAGTTCATATGTATGGGCATATATGGAGGAACCAGTTCCATTTGGGTGACTCACCCATTTGGTAATATCCTGGGATTCAAGCATTAGCAAAGTGGGGTGTAAAACCATTTCGGTGACCTACTAATGAGGCATGCTGCCATTTATCGGGCAGTTGTACTGTATGTTTCATTTCTCTCATTTGTTTAAATTTTTGCAATTGTACGCTTTGGGTCTGTGATCCGTTGAGTTGTGAACTTTGGCGTGTGGCCGTTGAGCTATTGAAGTGTGATTTTTCATGTTTGTAAGGCTTTAAGCATGGGTTTTAGCCAGATTTTTGGCGGAACGCTATCCATTTCACTCCAAAATGTGAGAGTTTGACTTAGGTGTAGTAACATACATGATATTGAGCACAGTGATTTTTAAAACGTATTGCCGGAATGCCATTTGCAACTTGGTCTATCTTTGAGTTGAATCAGTATGGGATTACTCTAAGGAATCATGTGATTGTAATTCAGTAGCTTGCAGTGTGCTACGTGGCACTATATGGGTGGTACGAGTAAGATTTAGTTTCCATGTATAGAAAGAGGCTGCTCTTGTCACTAAGACCTTACACCCGCAATGCTCCCATTACTTCCGGTCATTGACCTACTTCGGCCCTAGTCATCTTAGATTGTTCAGGGGCATTATTGGTTTGCTATTGACACTCACCTGATCTATAACATCTCTTTATCTAGGCCATTTGTTTAAATGGCTTCAATTGTTATCTAAACCATGCCAATGACAACTTATCGTTTGCAAGAATGTTCTTTTATAGTAGTTCCTGTAATTGTTTGCCTGTTTCATCTTTCCAATTTGATTTTATCAAATATTGTTTAATCTCCCTATACCAGATATTTCATTTGTTCATAATGATATGCTCATACAACTTGCTCTGAATTCATAATATAATTATTCTCCTTGCTTTTAAATTCAATTCTCACACTTATATTTTACATCCACATCATTAAACTTCAGCATCTCTATTCCATCTTATTACTACGCACAGATTGACTTTATCTGAGCAAAGGCACGATCCCAATGTTACTTGTCCAATTTATTTATATATCTATTCCATTTTACTTATCTAATCTATCTATCTACTTATCGCACATTGTTTTTCCCCTCTATCTAGTGCACTCAACTTGACAATTGAGGCTAGAAAGTTAGCATCTTGCCATCTTGTTTTTGCTAAACTCGAGTGTGATAGAGCCATATTTAACCTTGGTTGACTATCTATTGGGTCCTTTATGATCCATATTTATAAACCATGATTCATTCGGCATTATATTTCAACATTCTTGTTATTTTATTTCAACCACCTCATGATGATCCCTCTTTTATCAATCTTTTCTAATCTCATTGTTGATTTCTTTTAGACTTAATGACTCGCTTGACTACCAATTCCCTTATTTTCATTCCTAGAAATATTCATTTTATTGTCTAATGTGGAACTTGAGCAGACCTTCGATTAGTTAGATGATGGGAGAACAAGTGATGCCTTGAGAACAGTAAATGAGGACATTTTGATAAGAGTATAATCTTAAGCAATGTCAGGTCTTATTGGAGCAAGCCAGAAGAAACATTGGGTATAAGAATAGAGTTAATCCAAGCAAGTACTTCAGGCAATGTTGGGCAATGTCGATAAGAGTTAGGACGATGTCGACAGTTTCAAACAAGGAAAAAAGTGCTTTGGGCAAACAAACTTCCTCAAAAGCCACTTGGGGAAACCCAGAAAGAGATGAAAGTCAAAATATCCACATTTATTTGTGATATCAGTGCATGTTTTCTCAAAACTCATAAGTTTCGAGGACGAAACTCATTAAGGGGGAAAGATTGTAATATCCCTACCCTAACCCATATTTATTTAAATCATCTTTATTTTCATGGTTATTTATTTAAACAAATCATGTTTATTAATTCAAATACACCTAATTTATTTATTTAACAAATTACAATTTTGGGTCCCACTTTGCATTTCGGGTTTCAATAATCATAAAATTTCAAGTGAATCAATAGTGGGTCTTGATAATTATAATTTAAGAATTTATTATTATTATTATTATTATTATTATTATTATTATTATTATTATTATTATTATTATTATTA
>JACYFF010003369.1:20622226-20665926 GCA_017589665.1 Selenicereus undatus
TATATATATATATATATATATATATATATATGTATGTATGTATGTATGTATGTACACACACACACACACACACACACACACATATATATATATATATATATATACACACACAAACACACACACACACACACACACACACACACACATATATACACACACACACACACACACACATACATACATACAAACATACATGCATACTTACATACATATATGTACACACACACACACACATGCATGCATGCATGCATACATGCATAAGTATACACACACACACACACACACACACACACACACACACACACACATCTATAAGTTTGGTCGTAGTTTTGTTTAAGGATATTTTTCCTCTCAATGAGATTAACTTCTCCTACATCATATTGACATTCTTTTATCTCCATATCTCCTTCCGTCTTTGTGTATGCTTATTTACTTCTTCATTGAAAGATGGATTTTTTTTAATCATATCTTATGCGTTATAGGAAGGATCAATCTCGTTTGTGTCTTCATTCTCGTTTTCGACTGCAAAATCTTCTTGTTGAAGGTCACTGTGACTAATCGAGCTAATCACCATCATGCAACTAGTTTGGTCATCATCGCTTTCCTCATATTCATCTTCCATTGCTATGTCAACAATCCCTTTCTTGTTTCTGAAGGCAAGTCTAGTACTTCTACTTCACTATGCTCAAAATAACCTAAACTTCCAAAGTTTCAATAAGCTTGTCATTTTTCGTTTTTTTTTCCATTCATTTACATAATTCCTATTTCTTCAGATGCCCAAATATTAAATCCATTTTTCCATGTAGGACAATAGGTAATTTTGCTGAAAATCTTTGCGTGTTAAAGATTGACTTGGTATAATACTTTTTCTTGTATTTTTCTTGCCTTTGCATGTTAAAACTCTTTTCCTGGTAGAATTTCCTTTTTCTTCTCATCTCATGTTCATTTCCTCATTGATGAGGAGTATTCCTATAGGCTAGAAATTAGTTCTCTTCTTCTTGGATTTTTGTAGATCAAGACATCGCTCATTAACTGATTTTCTTAAATATGAGATTCTTGTACCAAGAGTATCAATGACATCTACATTTTCAATTCATAGAATGTACTTTTCAATGATAATGATAGGATAGGGTAATTTGTCATGAAACATACCAAGACTAGTTTGATTATATGTAATCTTGTAATAAATTAAATAAATTCGACAATATAATTTTTCAAATATCTCATGCTCCATAGCTCCTTGCCAATATCTAACTTTTTCTTCGGAATCAAGTTTATCTCTTACAAATTCAGTTTCACTTTTCCTGCATAATGTTTTGAGCATAGATGCTAGTTTTTCCATCATTCTTAATAAATTCTTACTTTCATTATCTGATGAGTCGTATCAATCATCTATAGTGCCAAAAAACTGCGTTCGGTATAGTTTAGGAAATTTTCAGTCGTCCACGTGGTATTCAAATATAGGACACTATTCATACCCCCTTTTCAATATCTAATACAAGCAAGAAGGCAATCAAACTTCTTACAGGCAATTCAAACTGCACACTTGATGAAATAAACCCGAACAATTCAAAAGCGCACAAAACAATCAATTCAAGAACATAGGCAAACACAGGTTCAACGTTAATCCACTAAAACTACAAATTAACATGAATTAGACAATCTAATCTACCAATCTAGAAAGCAATAAATCTAATGGAGAAAAGAGAAGAGAAGGGAAAGAATTGCTAAGCCCGAACGCTTGCTTGAATCCGTCAATTTGCAAACACGATCCCGCGTCCTCGCGAATCTCCCTCTTCTATTTGCTCTTCCTGACTCTAAAAATAGAGCATATTTTTAACTAGATGGTAGAATTGAATGGAATAGCCTGGTATGAGGCTGACAATAGCCCTTTTGTAGCGAATATGTTGCAGCTGAAACATAAAAACTGCTAGGAGGTTGAACAACCGTGAGACAACTTAACGATCTAGGGGATAGGGGGCCACCACGGTCTGACCGTGGTGCAATCCGATCACTTTTCCTTGTTGATTCTGTAAAATTTGGCTAACTCGGTTTGACTGTATATGCTATCCTGGGTGATCCATTATATATACCGAGGTAAACCATGTCTTTTGCAGATTTTTGGTCAATTTTTGTGGGCTCTTTGAATCATTCTTCATCAATTTTGTAGACACACTAAGGTTCTCTTAGCCAATTTCTGCAAATATCATCAACAACACAAAACCCAAGCATAAAATAGAAAATGGGCATCAAATCACACAATCAAGCACTCTAATCCCCTAAAATGACGCCAAAACACTAATGAAATCCTATACGAATACGACATTCATCACTTCCCGGTGCTTAAACCTTTGCTTGTCCTCAAGCAAAACCTCGATAAAACCAACAAAGGGAGATGCATCTAGGACTCAAAAACATAACAACCTCCTTATAGTAGGAAGTTATAGCGTATCACAAGCAAGAATCACAAGCAATGGCAACCCCAAATAGCGTGGAAGAAGTTTCAAAATCAGCAGGAGGAGAAGGTTTTCGAAACCGTATGAGACCACAAGCTCGATATCAAACTTGATCACCCCAAAGAACCACAAAGGACATTATGCAAGCACATGGAATTGTGTAGAGTTAAATGGACTCATAGAACTTGACTTTTAGGAAATATGAGTCACTTCTGCTCATGTGTGTAACATATAGCATAGGTTTACTCAAGACTCATTCCAAAGATGTAATATACAATATGCTTTAGAAGGCTCTTAAATTCTCCACCACTAAAATGCAATGCTTGCTAGAAAATCATGAGGACTTTGATAGGGTTGTAACGGGGCTATGAGTAAGGTAAGAAGGGAACAAGTTTATTAGGATTTGTGGAACTCAAAGCCAGAGACTATGACTATGAATCATCTTCACCTAAGTTTTCACAAAAAATACTCCCTATACCAAACACCAATACGTCTCAAATACACAAAATAACCCAAAGTTGGTCGAGTATGCGAAAAAGTGTCGAAATATAGAATTTATAGCAAACCCTTGCAGTATTTTCGCTTCTCTGTTTTTTTCTCTTTCAACAATTTTTTTCCCTCTTTTTCATTTTTTTAGATAAGAGAAGGATTATGACACGAGAAATTGTACACTTTTCAACACTGTTTCTAACAACTCGTAAAATTCAACCCAAATAACACCAAGGGGTATATCGTATAAACCCCTCATTGTATACAAATAGATCACACCCAACAACAACGTCATTAGTATCTACCAACTATTCCCAATCACTAATGAAACTCTATGGTCTTGGCTAACAAGGGTACAACATGTAATCAGCCAAGGTTCAATATTATAGGTTTGTAACAAGAAAAAGAAAGGTCAAGCCTCAATTGGGGTAGCAAGGGATAAATCATAAAAATGGTGGCTATTTGGTCAATGTAGCTCATGAATTCGAAGAATGCCTCAATCATGTCTCCTAAACATGCATGCTAAATGTGATCTTGAACAAGGGTCGAAGCAAATTCTAGAGATGCAACATGGAAGACTCACACACATGAAATGAACATGAGACTAAATATAATGATTAGTCGAAATAAAACTCAAAGTCTCAAGGGATATCTAAGAAATCTCATTAAGCTCATTAAAAGATTATCATATACAAACATTCGTGCTAACAACTCTGGGGATAACAAAGTTCTCAAACAAGACAAGGGTCCCAACAAGTTACAAAGCCTTCACAAATTTACACACCATAAGGGATTACACATCAAAAGATGCCCAAGCTCATGAAAGCTATTTTGCCTACAGAAAAGCATAATTGGAGGCATCTCAATCCAATCCACACCATCCCCACATGCAATCCTATATGCAAACCTAACTGCAAAACACTAATGCAAACAAAAAGAAACCTAAAACTATATGCTCCAACAAGTATGCAAACTAAAACCGAAATAGAAAACATAGAAACTACCCTTCCCCTATGCTTAGATAAAGCACTATTATTCAATGGAAATAAAGTAAGAGAAAGGAAAGGAAACAAAACATAACGATCTTACCAGGTTAGGTGCGAAGTGCACCTAAACTAAGGCCTCCTCGCAAATGGGGTAAAGAGAGCATCAGCCACTCCATCACAACTTTAAGACTCAGCCTATCAAAATTAGATACTGTTAAAGCATGAAGGAGCTCATCAAACTCTTGGGACCATAATTTAGAAAATAAAAGGTAAGAGGCAATAACAAAAACCACACCAAAGACATTAAGCATCTGCTTAACCTTATCAATGGCCTTAGAAAAATCATAAGTACGATTAAAGAATGTAGTCCCGATGATTTTCTTCAGTAAGTCTCCTAGGCACACATAATAAGGATCAATGGAGGGAGCATGCCCTCTGAAGTAATCTAAGGACACAAAATCATCAACATTCCCACCAAGCATATTAAACTTGTTATCTTCATAGCCTAAATCAACATTAGCATCACAAATAATAGGATTACCAATGGGCACATCTATGTAATACTCGGAGGAAGGAGAGCGTAATGAACAAACAGGTGAAACATGGGAATGATCAAGGGGATTAGGGAGAACAATATTTTCAAAACTAAGGCTAGGAGACTCCTCATGCATAAGCACATCATGTGACCCCGCCAAAGAAGTCTTATATAGACCATGCACCTCATCTAAAATATCTTCTGACTCAAAACATGCATCTAAAACACTAAACCTAGCAGCTCCCCTAAAACGCTCACCCAGCTCGAGCTTCGTGCACTGAGCTGAAGGAAAGGACAAATTAGGTAAGATCAAGACAACATCAGTATTATCCTTAGGTGTTGCAAACTTAGGTTGACCATAGCATGCATAATAAGGACACAAATTAGTAGTGTCGTTAGAAGAATCACATAAGTCACACCAAAAAGGGGCGGAATAGGATTGATACGGCTGCAAGTGCACGATGACGTTGTAGCAAATCAAGGTCGATCCCACAAAGACTAGGTGAAACTACAAGGTTATAATCCCTCAATATATGCTAAGCAAAATTCTAATTCAAATGGCTTCGATTCAACAACTTCAAAATTGCTAATTCTAAATCAATTAAGGAAAAACGCCTAGGAATTTTCATAGTTATGAAAGGGAATTGAATCAAAAGGATAAACATGTGCCTTTCTTTAATTGGTTAATTTCGAGGAATTGCAATCTATACAAAAATTCAGTATGTTATCTCGAAATCAACTAAATTTGCATAAATTAAGCAAATTTTGCTCTTTCAAGCTAATTTGACTTAATTCAAGTTTAATATTTTTCATTACTTAATTTGAGTCCTCCCAAGTTGACAATCTCTCTTTCGAGATGATGCAACTATAGGTTCTAACAAGCAGTCCAACAACCAAATGTCATCTTTCGAATGTGTACTCAACTGTTTCAAGTGTCCAAGTAAATTTTGGCCAAAAATCAACTCACAACATATCAAACACTTGATAGAACGAAATAAAACCAATCATGAAAATAAGCTCAATTGAATAAACTAAAACATGATCCAATGCACTTCCAAAAATTACTAAATTCCCAGATAAAAATTCACCTAATCACATATAATCAAATATTAAACAACTAACTACTCTAAATTGATAAATCGAAAGCGGAAAAGAGAACAGAAGAGAGAAGAATTACTCGGCCAAAAATCGTGCTTGAACCGTCGTGCAAACCCTGGATGGAATCCTTGCAAAATATTCAATTCAACTTTATCTCTCTCTCTTTCAAATCTAAACTAATCCTAATATACTTGAAGAGAGGAAAAGAGTATGAGATGAGATGATGGAGTGTGTGTAAGGATGAGAGCTCCCCTTTTTATAGTAAAATTCTGGAAGACGAACAGCTACGCATAATAATGGAATAATAACTGCTAGGAAGTTGAAGAGCTTGCGAGAAAACAAAAAGCCTCATAGGAAATAGAGACACCACATACTGATTGTGGTGTCCACTACCTTAGCATTCTTCTGTTCTTCTTTCTTCCACGAGCGTGGCAACTCAAGAAGATCCTTGGTGAGTCAAAATGCACTCATTTATGGGTTAAATCTAAGGTCAAATGTTTCAGAAACCTGTAAAACACAGAAAAGAACCATACCTGATCGTAAAATGGGAAAAGGAGTATAAATTATAACATAAAGCATATAATTTTTGCTAAAAATGCAGCAAAATGATCATAAAATGATATATACTTTGAGCACTTATCAAACTTCCCCATGCTTAAACTGTTACTTGTCCCCAAACAAACACTATAGAAAACCAACTAGGGAAGACGCAACGAAACAACCTCTTTAAAATAGGCAAACAATCAATGGCAACCACAAGTAGTGCATAAAACATTTCAAAATCATAAGGAAAAAAAGGTTTTCGAAAAAGTGTAAGACCACAAGTTCAATATCAAACTGGATCACCCCTAAAGAACCACAAAGCATGCCATGCAAGCACAAGAGATTAAGTAGAGCAAAATGGACTGGTAGAACATCACTTTTCGAAAATGTTGATCACTTCCACTCATGTATCTGAAATATAGTATTGGTTTCACTCAACACTCATTCAAAAGATGCAATCTACCATATGCTTGACAAGACTCTCAAATTCTCTATCACTAGAATGCAATGTGCACAAGACAATCAAAAGGACTTTGATAAGGTTGTAACGTAGGCTAGAAGGGTTATGGAAAAGGAGTGGACAAATGCATTTGGGATAATGTGCAGCTACTAGCCTAGTGACTACAGAGCAACCAATCAAAACACCAAGAAACCTTGAAGTTCACCAACACTCTAAACCTCAAAAATACAATGAACATATCCCAATGAATTACATAGGACATGAGTTGAACACAAGCTTGGTATGTATCCCACACCAAAGACTTAGTTTTTTTTTCATATCGCTTTTTTTTTCTATGATTTTCTTGTTTTCCTCTTCTTCTTTTTTTTGCAAGATGATTACACATCAAATTTTTTTGCAACATGATTTCTTTCTTCTTGTACTTTTTCTTCTTCTATCTTTTTTTTCTTTTTTTCTTTTTTTTCTTTTTCGGGAAATGAAAGGAAAATTGCATTACTAAAAGGCATAGAATCACTAACTATCAACTCACAGCCAAATATATAAACACACACAACCCAAACAAGAGTGAAACAAAGCAAATGTTTCAATATCATCAATCCCTCAACAAACCAACAAACCAAAGCCACCTTAAAACACAATTACCCCCAAAACCACCCATTACATAGATGAAGTGATAATTTATAGACTTGGCTTAAAGGTAGAAATATGTGTTTGGCCAAGGACTAATATGAAGGGATCACAACAAAAACAGATATAAGCTCAAAGTGGCTACCAAAGGGGAAAAACATGTAACACAAGGGTAGGCTATTTGGCTATGTCGCTAAAATGACCAAAGAAAGAAATGCCTTAATGATATCATCAAATATGCACATGCTAATGTGGTTTTGAACAAGAATCAAGACAAGTTCTAGAGATGCAATATGGAAGAGTCACACACATGAAAGAAACATGAGACTAAATATAATGATTAGTCCAAAAAGGCTCAAACTCTCAAGGGATATCTACCAAAGTCTCATTAAGCTCATAAAATGACTCCATGTACAAACATTAGTGCTAAAGACTCCAAGGGATAACAAAGTTCTCAATCAAGACAAGGGTTGTCAAAACAAGAAATATTTACAAAACCCTCACAAATTTTGGCACCAAAAGGGATTACACATCAAAAGTTACTCAAGCTCATGAAAGTTATTTTTCCTAAACAAAATCATCATTGGAGGTTATCTCAAACCAATCCTCACTATCTCTACATGTAATCCTAGATACAAGCCTAAAATACAACCAAATGCAACACTATAATGCAAACAAAAAGGAAACCTAAAACTATATGCTTTAATAAGAAAGCAAACTAAAACTCAAATAGAAAACATAGAAACTACCCTTCCCTCATGCTTAGATAAAGCATTATTATTCAAAGGAAAGAATGTAAAAGAAAGGAAAGAGAAAACACAAGAGAACGATATCACCAAGTGAGGTACAGAGTGCCCCTAAGCTATGTGGTCTCGTAATAACCGGGGCACAAGGAGCATTACCCACTCCATCACGATGTCAAGGCACAACTCATAAAAGAAGATGTCGTTAAAGCATGCAGGAGCTTATCAAACCCTTGTGACCACAATTCAAAAAATAAAAGGTAAGAGGCAATATTGAAAACCACACCAAAGAGATTAAGTATCCTCTTAACCTTATCAAAGCCCATAGAAAAGTCATAGAAAGGATTAAAGCATGCAGTCCATGTGATTTTCCTAGACAAGTCCTCTAGGCTTATCCAATATGGGTCAAGTGAGGCATTATACCCACTAAAGTAACCTAGGGAAAGAAAATTATCAACATTCCCACCAAGCACGTTAAACTCATTATCCCCATCGCCCAAGGAAACATTAAAATCACAAATCTTAAGATTATCAACGGGCGTATCTAAAGAATATTCGGGGGAAATAGAGGGCTGTGAACACGTAGGGGAAACATGGGAATGATTAAGGGGATTGGGGAGAATAATATCATGAAAACCAAGGCTAGGAGACTCCTCATGCGCAAGCACATCACGTGACTCCTCTAAAGGAGTCTCAAATAGATCATACACCTTATCAAAAATATCTTCTGACTTAAAACATGCATCAGCAACATCAAACTTACCAACTACCCCAAAAGGCTCGCCTGCCTCAAGCCACGTGCACTAAGCTAAAGGAAATGATGAATCATGTAAAGTCAGGACAAGATCAGTATTGTCCCTAAGTGATGCAAAGTCAGGTTGAGCATAGGATGCATAACAAGGACACGAATTAGTAGCATGGTCAAAGGAACTACACAAATCAAACCAAAAAGGAGCATAATAAGATCTAGAATAGAATGCGCAAGGATCAGGAAATGAATATTTAGAAATAATAGTAGCCTTCTCAAATTCAAATGAATCCCAAGCAATCCACTCAAGCAAATACCATGCATTATCAACATCTTTACCACGAAAGCCCGAATACTCTAAAAGAGTTCAGGTTTTACTATTCACACCCTCATCGACAATGTCCAATATTAACCATTTAGCAACATAATAAGCACATTGAGCAAGAAAAACATTTAATCGCTTAAAATACCTCCAAAATAATTCATGCCCGAATTAGGCGAAATGAAAAATTACCATTGTTGTTTCTGAAAAATTCTTATTTTCTTCATTTTTCATTTATGAATCGTTTTTTTTTTCAAAGACAAACAAAATGCTTAGTGAAACCTATCAAGAAAAACCCAATATGTCACACTAGTCCCCAGCAACGATGCCCAAAACTTTATACTGCCGTAAGCGCACGATGGCATTGTAGCAAATCGAGGTCGATCCCACAGAGACTAGGTGAAACTATTTGGTTATAATCCCTCAAGATATGCCGAGCAAAATTCTAATTCAAATGGTTTCGATTCAACAACTTCAAATTTGCTAATTCTAAATCAATTAAGGAAAAATGCCTATGAATTTTGTTAGTTATGAAAGGGAATTGAATCAAAACGATAAACATGTGCCTTTCTCTAATTGGTTAATTTTCAGGAATTACAATCTATATAGAAATTCAGTCTATTCTTTCAAAATCAACTAAATTTGCCTAAATTAAGCAAATATAGCTCTTTTAAGCTAATTTGACTTAATTGAAGTTTAATATTTTTTATTACTTAATTCGAGCCCTACCAATTGGACAATCTCTTTCGAGACGATGCAACAATAGGTTCTAACAAGCAGTCCAATAGCCAAATATCTTTCGAATGTTCACTCGATTGTTTCAATTGTGCAAGTAAATTTTGGCCAAAAATCAACTCACAACATATCAAACACTTGATAGAATGAAATCGAACCAATCATGAAAATAAGCACAATTGCATAAACTAAAGCATGATTCAATACACTTCCAAAACCTATTAAATTCCTAGACAAAAATTACACTACTCACACATTATTAAAGATTAAACAACTAACTACTCAAAAACGATAAATCTGAAGAGAAAAGAGAAGAGAAGAGAGAAGAATTGGTCGGCCAAAAATCGCGCTTGAATCATCGTGTAAACCTGGGATGGAATCCTTGCAAAATCTTCACTTCAATCATATCTCTTTCTCTATCTCTAATCTAAACTAATCCTAAACTACTTGAAGAGAGGAAAGGAGTATGAGATGAGATGATAGGGTGTGTATGAGGGTGAGAGCCCCCCTTTTTATAGTAAAATTCCGGAAGACGAACAACCACATGTAATGATGGAATAATAACCGCTAGGAAGTTGAAGACCTTCCGAGAAAACAAGAAGCCTCACAGGAAATAGAGACACTGTGGACTGCGACTCACCGCGTACCAACTGTGGTGTCCACTGCCTCGGAATTCTTCTGTTCTTCTTTCTTCCATGGGTGTGGCAACTCAGGGGTATCCGTGGTGAGTCAAAATACACTCATTTATGGGTCAAATATGGGGTTAAATGGTTCAGCGACCTACAAAACATAGGAAAAAACCATACCCGAGCATAAAATGGGAAAAAGAGTATAAATTACAACATAAATCATATAATTTTTCCTGAAAGTGCAGCAAAGTGACCCTAAAATGATATGCACTTTAAACACTTATCAAGGTCTAGCATAAAACGCACAAGTATCAAAGAATGACTATCTAGAAATAGGACTAGCCTTCTCAAACACAAACAAATCTCAAGCAATCCATTCAAGCAAGTTCCATGCATCATCAACATTTTTACCATCAAAACCCCAATGCTCTAAAAGAACATGGGTTTCACTATTCACATTCTCATCAAAAATGTCCGAAATTTCCCATTTACCAATGCAATAACCACATTGAGCAAGAAAAGCATTTAAACGCTTAAAATATCTCCAAAGAAATTCATGCTTGAATTGAGGAAATGGAAAAGTGGCATTGTTTTTTATCTAAAAATTTTTAAATTTTCAACTTTTTTTTTATTTAATTTTTTTTTCAAAGAAAAACAAAGTGCTTAGTCAAACCTATCGGGAAAAACCCAATATTTGACTCTAGTTCCCGGCAAGGGCGCCAAAAAGTTGATAATGTTGTAAGCACACGGTGGTGTTGAAGCAGTCAAGGTCGACCACACAGAGGTTAGGTTGATCTACTAGGTTATAATCGCTCAAGATAGGCTAAGCAAATCAAAATTTGAGATTGAAACTAAATTAATCTATTATCTAGTCTAATGGATAAATATTAAAAGAATTAAGTCAACCAATGAATTACCCAGTTCCAGAATTGATAAAGCACTCTCTCTTTAATTAGAAATTTTCAAGATCGATAATCGGGATATCACAACCCTCTTTCAAGGTGGAGCGAAATACCCAAATCAAATCAATAATCAATTCTTATGGATTCTCGATTAGTCTAGGTTCATTAGGCATACGACAATTTTTTTGGGTCTCTTGATTGGTAATGTTTTCTCAAGACATCACATAATCAATTGGAATATGGTGATTCTGATATCATGTTTCACCTTTCATTACTTCACCTAATAGCTGATACAAACATGAAGGCAATCAAACTTCTTACAAGCAACTCAACCTTCAAACTTGATGAAATGAACCCCAACAATTCAAAAGCGCACCAAACAATCAATCCAAGAACATGGGTAAACATAAGTTCAACATTAATCCCAAGAATTAGAACAACAAATTAACATAAGTTACATAATCTAACCTATCAATCTAGAAAGCAATAAATCTAATGGAGAAAGAAGCACAGAACGGAAAGAATTGCTCAGCTCGAATGTGTGCTTGAATCCATCAATTTGCAAACACGATCATGCTTCCTTGCGAATCTCCCTCTTCTAATTGCTCTTCCACACTCTAAAAATGGAGCCTATTCTGAACTAGATGGTAGAATTGAATGGAATAGCCCAGTATGAGGCTGACAACAGCCCTTTTATAGCGAATATGGTGCAGCCAAAACATAAAAACCTCCAGAAACTTGAACATCTACAAGAAAACATAACAATCAGGGGAAAAAGGGGCCACCATGGACCGTGGCCACCACCACAGTCTAACCGTGGTGCCCTATGTTCGCTTTGCCCTGTTGATTATGTAAAATCTGGCTAGCCCAGGCTGACTATATATGCTATCTCGGGTTATCCATGATATATATCTAGGTAAACCATGTCTCTTGTGGGTTTTTGGTCAATCATTGTGGCCTCTTTGAATCATTCTTCATCGATTTTGTAGACACACTTATGTTCTCTTAGCTAATTTCTACAAAATATCATCAACAACATGAAACTCGAGCATAAAACTGAAAATGGGCATTAAATCACACAATCAAGCACCCTAATCCCCTAAAATGATGGCAAAACACTCATGAAATCCTATACAAATATGACATTCATCATTAATCCCTTGTTATATCTACGTGTTGCTTGGGAGAATATCAAGTCAATACACGTTTAGTGTATTTGATTGACTTTGATGTTAGTGTTTTATTCCATCTATTATTTTTGTGCTCGTCATATGTTGAAGGGGAGCACCTATATATGTCATTTATTTATGAAGGGGAAGTTACATGTGTTCGCTATAATTCTCTACACACTTTAAAATTTGTTCCTCTTTGCGCTACCTTTTTTATGAAAAATAAAAAAGGACAGAAGTGTATGGTAATCTGTCATGATGCATTATTCAAAATTATATAGATATGTTTTAATAGGGTTTTGTCTTCCATAAAAAGGGAACACTTTTAGCTTTTTGTAAGCGCACAATATGTTTATTAATATGTTTTTGTAGAAGACAAAACAGTTATGGTGTATTTGTATGTTTATCATATTATATTTAGACCTATGCTAATTTTGTTTTGTTTAAATTTGTTATGATTTTAAGTATATACTAGCATGTTAGTATTGCTTAATTGATATTATATAAGCTGTCAAAATATTTTTGAGATAGTTTAGCATTCAAATTTGAATATGTGATCTTTTTGATATCATCTTGTATGATTCATATTTGATTATGCAAGACTATGAACGATTACATACTTGCCTAATACAATAACAAATAATTGTGAAGTTTGGTCATTAAGTTAAATATTATTCTATTGTGTTGGAATAATTGGCTCTCACACGTATGGAAAGCATCCATTGCCTTCTAGCTATTTTGATGCATATTAGGAAACCAAGTGAGAAGCAAAATATTCAAGGGCTTCAAATATGGTGAATCTAATAGTTGTCTATTGGCTATCAATGGCTAGTTTCCTTAATGGATTACAGTGGCCAGTTTCCAATGCCTTTAAATAGTGAAGAGGTTGAACTTTAGAGATAGACAAACAAACAGAAAAGAGAAAAGAGAAGAACTACAACTTCAAATCAAGAGGAGGAATTATAGAATTGTTCATGCATTGACATGTTTAGTTTGTTCTTTATCAGTAAAGTGTAGTTTTTAGTTGCTCTCATTCTTTACGTTATTAGTCAAAGGGCCAACTACCCAAGTACGGTTGATAAACAGCGTGTACCTTGGGACACCTCGAGTTAGATATGATTAGCAAATCGTTTGTGTAATTGACTAGCCTAGTAAAAGAACAAGGTTCAAAATCCCATTGGCGATAGGTGCCCATGGGTAGAGGAAGTAGGCATAGCTGAACCTCTCTAAATATCATGTTTTGTCTATATTTACTTTTCATATTTCATTTTGATTATTTTGTCATATTGATCATCATCCTATTCACCCCTCTAAGGTGATTCAACTAGCTAAACTGGGCCAACAATTATTAAGCGTACGTCCTCCATAACATTGGAAAATTTTTATGGAACTGCTAAATCGATTATCGATTAAATTTTGAAAATTTTTCAAGATCTCAAACATTTCGTACTTTCATTTCATAGGATACAACCATGCAGAATGAGAATAGTCATAAAAAAATACAATATAATAGTTGAAACTTTGAGCAAAATTAAGAGGAGCTTTGAAACATTAGAATAAATAACCTATGATGGAGTTCAATAATAATAATAATCTATTAAGTTAAAAGGAAATTTTTAAGACTTAGTCAAATGATATCTGATACAATTATCATGAAAAACTAAATTTTGAATAACATTGCTTTTTCTAAGATTGTCCAAAACATAGGTGCCATTGTGACCAAGTTGTTGATACCACGCCTGTCTAGTATCATGCTTATTGCCTAAGCCAGAATCATTCGACTGGTTTTGACACTAATAGGATAAAGATTACTATGACAAGAGCTCTGTAAAAGGACCTCACTTGTGGTTTTGTCCTTTTTAGAAAACAAGGAATGATTAAACTGCACATGGCAATTATTATCCTTACACAAGTGACCTACAAACAAAAGGTTTTGTTTAAGTTTAGGAACATATAAGATATGTTGAAAGGATAGTGATTGACTATGAGTCTGAATATGCAAACTCCCAATAGATTGGATGTGCAACAATCTGCCATCCCTAACCTGAACCTTATTAGACCCGAGATAAGGAGTTTTAGACTTCAAAATACCTTTTTCAGGCATCATGTGAGATGTCGTAGTAGAGTTAAGATACCCCAGGCATAAAAGAGGCCATGGTGGGGATAGGATTGTAGGATCATGGCTGATAATGGTCGAATTAAGCACCAATGGAATTGCCCAAACAGTGACAAAGTTTGCAAATAACTAGGACTAGAACCTAACACCCCCTCAAAAGATTCATTACCTATAGATAAAGAATTAGGGATATAAATAGAGGCACACAAATATTGAATAATGAATCAACTGTACCATAAATTACACGACCTGTAGAAAAAGAGTTAGTGGTGTTGGTGTTCTTAAATTTATTATTATGATTATTGTTCTAACCATGATTATTGCAATTGTTCTTACCACGACCCAAATTATCATTGCTGTTAGTCATTGAATTTCCACCATCACGTGTGGTCCAGATGCAGCCACAAAGGCATCATGGGTTAGACTCATAAAATTACAACGCTTGAGAAAGAGTATGTATTGCCCATAGAAAAGGAGCTTGGTATGCACATTATCAAAAGTAAGCATCCTAGGCATGTAAGTAAGAGTACCAATAATTCTGTCATAGTTAGGATCAAGAGCATTGCCAGTGTATAGAATAAGGTCAATGTCACAGATAGATGAATAAATAGCAGTAAGAGAGTAAGTAATTAACTTGACACCATGGAGGAAATCTTCCATAGTTTGCTCCTTCAGCTTGTCAAAGCTCATAAGAAGGCATTTCAAATCCATAACTCAAGCTAAACTCACAATGTTAAGTCGGGTTCCCAATAATTGCAAGATAGGGACACAATGGGGTAAGTCATGAACCTTAGTCAGGGTGTTTTGAGGTTGGTAAAAAGTTAGGCACTAGTTAATTTATCTAACCAAAGCCAATGGGAGTAAGTTGGGTTTTGTTGTTTGACACTAGAATGTAGATCGACAAGAAACAAGAGCTGGAAATCAAACCATCCATGAAATTGTGAAGTTTATGCATCACAAGAAAGGAGATAAACTATATCTTCCAAGGGAGGAAATTGTCAATCTTTTATAAGATTTTTGCAGTAGAAGTCTTAACAATGATAGTATAAAGACTAGACTTGATAGATGAGAGCCTGAAGGAATTGTGGGAGCTAGCATCCAGGAAGGATCATTGGTATAAGACAAGGGAAGCCTGTCACTCACATACTGCTCATAGCTAAACATTGAAGGAATACTCAATAGTGGCACACCATTATACAACGGGCGGGTGATGGGTAATTTTGAGTGTAAATAAAAAGGGCCGCAAGCATACATCTTTCGCTATAGTGCTTGAGGTTCGTGTGCCTGGGGACAATGGAAAAGACTAGGGTCATTGAAATTTCTAAAACTAACATTACCTAAACCTAAGGGCATACTCGATTTAGTGAAGCTCAACTAAGCAATTATTAGGACCTTAACAAAAGACGTAAGCTAGTAATAAGGAAAACTTGAAGGAAGAACTGTTATGAAACCTTGGTCATTAAACTAAGCTATGAAACACATTCTACCAATCAAACCAAACCAAAACCTAAGTAATCCACCAAGCTACTAAGTAATCAATGAAACCATGTGAAGTAAACCACTAAACTACTTACATAAACTAATCAACCAACTACTATATCAACTTATTTAGCTAAATTAAATTCAGATTAGCATTCTTTCAACCAAACAAACCATCATAATCTTTCAACATTAATGAAGCTAAACTAAGCAAAGTTTCATTCGACATTAGTGAAGCTAAACAAACCATCGTATTCCATTCAAGCAAACTACTAATCTAAACAACCACTATACCATTCAAGCAAGCTAAGCAAACCATCTAAACCATTTATCACTTAGTCCACACCATTCCAACAACCAGCACCAATACCAACCATGAAACCGATTCATGACAACCATTATCACCAATCCAAAACATTCAAAACAACGGTTCCATGCTTTATTCAAGAACAGAATATGAAAGCACATCACAAACCTTCATCAATATTTAACCAAAACAAACTAACTCGCTATATCAGTATTAAAATCATGTTTAGTGAACCAAATCATTCAACAAACCAGATTAAGCTGCTCATTCCCTTAGCAGAGCTCTAAAACTGTTAAATGAGAAGTGAAGGAATAGAAGGTAAACCCATGACAGGGCACATCTAAACTCAAAACAGGGGAAAAATTCAACCACAGCCAACGCCACCCAGACCAATCCTTAGCTTTGTCTCTCGTCGTTGAACACCAGAATCAACCCAGTAGCGCATAAATCGCACAGGGGAGGGGGAAGAAAACTAAAGAGCTAGACTAACCATGACCAAAATTGCTACAATCAAAGCCTAATTCATACATATTAAATAGAATTCAACAAAATTTGGCATTTAATTGCATCAAAATCAAACCCATAACTATCTAAAAATAAACCCTAACCCTAGAAATTAAACCGAAAGTTGGTCTAAATTTTGGAAAACAATTACTACAATTAAACTAACTAAACATAAAGATTGTCTAACCTAACCTAAAACCTAGATTTTTTTAATTCAATGGTGCCGCTCCTTCGATTTATACTGATGCTCCTTCAATCTTCACCGTTCGATTTGAGACATGTGGGCAACGATTGCAAGGCTTCCATGGCGTTTGGAGCGTAGATTGCAGTGGATGAGGATGGGATGGTGGCGAGCTTTTGCTTGATGGTTGCAAACGCTGAGCTTTCAAGGAGAGAGAAGGCTAAGGATGGGAATGGCGATGAAGGATGGAGAAGGCAGGGGATGTCAGGCTCTAGTTTTCAGAGTCGAGAGGAAGGAGAGATAGAAGATTAAAAGGGGGGTTGTATTAAAGTGTCACGCGCCTCGCACCCCTAGGAGAGGAAAGAACGGGATTACATACCAGGCACACTTGGCTGGGAAGAGGAATTGGCCCAGTTTTTGGGCTGTATTTTCTCTCTTTTTTCTCAATTATTTTCAATCGCCGAAATAGTAATTGGGCCCAGCAATCTGGATTAGCTTGAGTCAAGTCGGCCGGTATCCAACATTCCTCTTGTATTTTTCCGCACTTTTTCATAATTATTTTCCTTTCATTCAAAACCTACAAAAATAAAATAAAATCAAATAAAGACTTGAAAATCACAATTATTACGAGCATAAAATAGGTGCAAAAGTACTGTAAAAATAACACATTTGTGTTACGAACAAATACCCCCACACCACGATTTTGCTCGTCCTTGAGTAAAATAACTAAACTAACTAAAAAAAAATGAAAAATAAGAAAAAGAAAATCCTAACTCATTGTCGTAGGAATCACGGTTGCATTTAGCGCATGCAACTAGCCCTTTAAATCCCTCAGTCTCCCAAGTGGATGAGTGAGGTCTCGTGAGGGTTTTCAGGTGAATTGCCCCCAAATAATTATTCCAAAAAATAAAAGAAAAGAAAATCTTTTCGGTTTTTTCTCAAAACTAATATGTACAGAATTAGGAAAAAATATGCACACGTTCTAATCAACTAAATCACTCATTTAACCAAGTTCTTGACCTGCATATGCACGTAATGTACTTCAAAGCCCTCTATCTTCTAAATGACATCAGAGCACTGATTTTTCACCCCATTGATCCTTAAGATTCTAAATCCATCCCGGTGCTGGTGTGCAAGTATATCATCATCCCAAGGCTTAAATTTACTAGAATTAGGCTCAATCCCACTTGACTGACACAACTATATTATTATCATACTAATATTGGAAGCAAGCTTTCCCAACAACAATTGTCTCAAACGGTAACACCTAGTAGCACGTGCCTCAAAAAGTAACGCCTAGTATCGCATGCCTCAAAGGCGTACTTGTTATTCCAAATTTTATTCCATCTCTTTCCTTTTTTCTTTATTCAAAATATTCATTCATTATTTTTTTCTCAAAAGTAATGGTGTCACAAACTAGTGGGGGAATCACTCATGGAAACCTAAGATTTAAAGATAACGATGAAGAGATAAACAAGGATTGTATTACTCATCTATAAGGAACAACTGGAATTAGAATTAGGGCTCAGAATGACATGTTGAGGTCGGAGACATTTCATGCACATCCTGCTTACATAGAAGCTAATAACCAAAGCACAGGAGATTTAAGCTAATTAGACATAGTACAAATGTCCCAAAATAAATAAATAAATAAAAATCTTCAAAATTTTTCAAAAATGAGCACCTCACCCCCACACTAAAACTTCACAATGTGCTCATTGTGGGACCTAAGGTGCTAAAAGCAAGCACATAAGCTATACAACTACAAAAGCAACATAAACCACAAATATATACAAACTAAGACACAATGAAAATAAAAAACAAACCAAAAACCAACAAAACCAAATACACACATATTTGCCAAAGCCAAAACAAAATCACAACAGAAAAGCAAAAAGAAAACCCTCTAAAACAACCAAAATCAAAACCAACACAAAATAGGACCCAAACACAAAAATCAACAAGCAAAATAACTAAATAAAGAAAAATCAAAATCAAAACCTAACAAAAGAAAACAAAAGCAATTAAGGTGAAAACAAACATAATCACTCAAAATAAAACAAAACCAAACCAAGGGCTTATTAAACACCAACCTAAATTAAAAGAAACCTAAAACAAAACAAAAGACAATAGAAAGAAAAGCAAAATGAAAGACCAAAACAAAGTCACTAAAATACCAAAAGGGAACAAAAAGAAACTATGAAACAAAAACAAAACCAAAGAAAAACTAAACTTGCTGAACTAAAGAAACAAAACAGGGTGAAACTTAAAAACAACCCTAGATATCTACAACTACCAAGTATTCACAAAATCAAAACATAACCAAGGGTGATCATAGCCCACACGGCTCAACATATCCCAAATTGCTCCTCAAGATCGATCACACGTATATTCACAATCATAAATATCTACAACTAATTACAAAGCGAAAAAAAAGAGAAAAAAAAGAAGAAGAGAAGAAAGCAGAACGATCATACCAGGTTGGATACAAGTTGTACCCAAACTATGCCTCACGAAGATGATGCAACATGAGGCTTATGGAGCATCAGCCACTCCATATTAAGCTAAAAAATGCTACTGAAATCAAAACTCGTCAAAGCATGTAGCAGCTTATCAAACAAAGAAGCGCAACTCTCAATAATATAGAAACAGTGAAAAGTAGTGAGTTGGAGCTAGAAAGAGTACATCCATCTAGAAAATAAATCAAAAATAAGGGTCCGCTTCAACTTATCAAACAGTTGGGCTCTATCAGAAAGGAAATGAACATATTTAGAATGAGCCAGTATTGAGGTCATTGGCTTAGAAGCTAGAACAGCGTGAACGAGCAGTCTAGGCAAAATAGGGGGTACAAATTTCATAAGTCTGTTAAGTCCAATATGTGCATGAGTATGGTCTAAAGCAAAATTCTTAGTGGCAATGATCTCAGACTCAACAAATTCAGACTTTCAATATTCAAAAAGGAAGTCAGTTTGGATGGAATCAAAAGAGAAGGAGTTATAATTAGCACAAAAACTATCATCAGAACTTCCATGGATATCAAACTCTCAAAAAGATTCATATTCCACATACAGAATATTATCATCTAATTTAAATAGAAGGTCAGGAATGATAGGATCAAAAGAGAATGATTCATATTCAACATGAAAACCCATATCAAGACCTTCAGTAACATAACGCTCACATGAAAAAGATTTGTATTCTGCATAAAGAATATCATCATCAAAGCCCAACATAGAGAGTTCAGTTCTCTCTTCGCATAACTCCGGTGAAATAGCTTTCAAATCATCTGAATCATGAGGCTCAACTTCAAGTGTGATGCTTATATCTAACTGACTAACTGTATCAGATTGATCACCCACTTCAAACTCACAAAACTCATTCAAAGTGGTGGGTAGGTCGGCAAAAACTAGGACATCATCAGTGATGCCCTTAGGTGAGCTAGTGGAGGGTGCAAGGTCTAATGATAGAGACGTAGGGAGGTCACTATCTTTTTCTAGACTAAGCAAATTCATATCTTCATTCAAGTCAGGCCTATCAAAATAAGAGGGTTCAAAATCATCATCAAGACTAACTGCAGGTTCAGGAGATCCTAAACCAGAATCAATCTCACTAGAAGTCTCCTTATTTTGATTAAAACATTGAGAGCATGCAGTAATTCTTGCCTTCATTGTCTCTTTTGTTTTATCAGTCATTTCATTAATCTTCTTTTCAAAACTTGCACATGTAGCATCAACATAAGCACAAAAAGGACAAGTATGAGCATCATGATCAGGAGATTCACAATAATCGCACAAAACAAGAGGCATATAAGAGTAATGTGGGTCATATGAATCTACGAAGTAGTCCTGATGGGAAGGATTAGCGAGAAAAACAGACTCGCCATGAGTTCGGTAAACAAAATAATTTCTAGCTTGTTTCAACTCGTAAGTATCCCAAGCTAGTTTTTCAAAGAAATCCCAAACCTCATCTTGAGTTTTAAATAATAATCCTAGAACACCGCCAGGGCAAATGGACTCAATATAACTCCTCGTCTCAACATTTAGACCCATAGCAATGACCTCACAAATTTTTCATTTTTCAAATTTATAATTCAGTTGTGCACGATAATCATTAAGCCTTGAAAAATAACTCCAAAAAGGTTCATGCTCATATTTTGGGAAATGGAAAACTGGCATTTTGTTTTTAAAGTTTTTAAAGTTTTTCAATTTTTAGGGGTTTTGAAATTTTTCAAATTTTTTTTCAATTTTAAGCTTTTCCATTTTCTTTAGTGGTTTTCTAGGGTTTTCCAAAAAAATTTTGGATTTTAATTTTTCAAATTTTTTTTGGATTTTTGAATTTTTTCATGAAATGACCAAGCTAAGTAAAATGATGCCAAAATAAAAAAAAGTAAGAATTGATACCAAGATAAAGTTATGAAATGACTAAGTAAGAAATGACTAAGTGAGTATCGATACCAAAATAAAGAAATCAACTAAACAAATCACAACTAATAAACAAAACAACTAATAAACCAACTCACAACTAATAACGAAATAGGCAAAAAAAAGCAACGAATAAGAAAGGAGCTAAGAAAATAAAAATATGACCTAATCTCATGTCATCGTCCCTGGCAACGGTAACAAACACTTGATGGGTAATTTTGAGTGTAAATAAAAAGGGTCGCAAGCCTGTAGCTGTCGCTGTAGTACTTAAGGGTCGTGTCCTCGGGGACAATGGAAAAGACTTAGATAATTGAAATTTCTAAAACTAACATTCCCTACACCTAAGGAGATACTCGATTTAGAGAATCTCAACTAAGCAATTATTAGGACCTTAACAGAAGAAGTAAGCCAGTAACAAGGAAAACGTAAATGAATAACTATTATGAAACCTAGGTCATCAAACTAAGCTATGAAATGCATTCTACCAACCAAATTAAACCAAAACCTGAGTAATCCACCAAGCTACTAAGTAATCAACGCAACCGTTTGAAGTAAATCACTAAACTACTCACATCAACTAATCAACCAACTACTAAATCAACTTACTTAGCTAAATTAAATTCAAATTAGCACTCATTCAACCAAAGAAACCATCATGATCTTTCAACTTTAACGAAGCTAAACTAAGATAACCTTCATTCGACATTAGTGAAGCTAAACGAACCATCGTATTCCATTCAAGCAAACTAGTAAGCTAAACAACCACTATACCATTCAAGCAAGCTAAGCAAACCATCTAAACCATTTATCAATCAGTCCACACCATTCCAACAGCCACAATCAATACCAACCATGAAACCGATTCACCACAACCATTATTAACAATCCAGAACATTCAAAACAACGGTTCCGTGCTTTATTCAAGAACAGAATGTGAAAGCACATCACAAACCTTCATCAATATTTAACCAAAACAAACTACCTCACTATATCAGTATTAAAATAATGTTAAGTGAACCAAATCATTGACCAAACCAGATTAAGCTACTCATTCCCTTAGTAGGGCTCTCAAACAGTTAAATGAGAAGTGAAGGAATAGAAGGCAAACCCATGACAAGGCATATCTGAACTCAGCACAGGGGAAAAATTCAACCACAGCCAACGCCACCCAAACCAATCCTTAGCTTCGCCTCTTACCATTAAACACCAGAATCAACTCAGTAGCGCATAAACCGAACAGGGGAGGGGGAAGAAAATTGAAGAGCTAGACTAACCATGGCCAAAATCACTACAATGAAAGCCTAATTCGTACATATTAAATAGAATTCACCAAAATTTGACATTTAATTACATCAAAATCGAACCTATAACTATCTAATAATAAACCCTAACCCTAGAAATTAAACTGAAAAGTGTGTCTGAATTTTGGAAAACAATTGCTACAATTAACCTAAAACCTAGATTTTTTAATTCAATGGCATTGCTCCTTCGAATTATACCGGTGCTCCTTCAATCTTCACCGTTCAATTTGAGATGAGTGGGCAACAATTGCAAGGCTTCCGTGGCGTTTGGAGCGTAGATTGTAGTGGATGAGGATGGGATGGTGGTGAGCTATTACTTGACGGTTGCAAACGCTGAGCTGTCGAGGATAGAGAAGGCTAAGGATGGGAATGGCAATGGAGGATGAAGAAGCAAGGCAGGGGATGTTGGCTCTGGTTCTCAGAATCGAGAGGAAGGAGAGAGAGAGAAGATTAAAAGGGGGTTGTGTTAAAGTGTCACGCGCCTCGCACGCCTGGGGGGGGAAGAACGGGATCACGTGCCAGGCATGCTTGGCTGGGAAGAGGAATTGGGCTGGTTTTTGGGCTGGATTTTCTCTCCTTTTTTTTTCAAATTTTTTCAATGGTTGAAATAGTAACTGGGCCCAGCAATCTGGATTAGCTTGAGTCAATTCGGCCCGTATCCAACATTATTCTTGTATTTTTTCGCATTGTTCCATAATTATTTTCCTTTTATTCAAAACCTACAAAACAAAATAAATTCAAATAAACACTTGAAAATCACGATTATTATGAGCATAAAACAGGTGTAAAAGTACCGTAAAAATAACACATTTTTGGCATGAACAATGGAATACTTAAGGAAGAAAAAGAGTAGGCTTGCTTGTGGGAGATAAAAAGAGCATCGAAGAAGTAGATGTTGAAACTTACGAAGATAAGACTGAATGAGGAGGTGGTGTTGGTGAGAACCAAAAACTAGGCAGAAGAGAAGGGGTGATGACCTCGCCAGTGGTAGATGTCTTTAGCGGTGTCGATTCTATGGACAAAGGATGTGTATCCTCCCTTTTGGATGCCATGTAAACCTTAAAAAGGCATATTTGGGCCTTTTTTGTGTGTGTTGTTTTAGGATATTCGGCTAAGTGGCTCTGATATCATGTGTGGCTTTAGAATATGCTGCCCACCCATATGGGAGCAAGACACTCTTATATATAATAGAAGAATACAAGTTAAATTACACAAGTAGCCTTAGTCCTCTATTAATAGTAGTTATATTTGCTTGAATTTAGGATTATGGTAACTAAAAAGAGGGGAAAACAAAAAGGAAGGATTAGGGAGGGTGTAGGAGTTGTTGTTGTTCCTTAATCCGGTAGCAATGCCCGTGAATTGAATTTAGTAGCAAGTTTTGGTTGTCTTGGGGTGAACCACTTGTTTTTTGTATTAAAAGGAGCGAAAAAAAATAAGTGTTATGTTTTAACGAAAAGGTTTAATTTACGATGATTATATACCTTTATTGCAGTTGCACGTTTTGGGCACACTACTAGAAATTGTAACTTCTAACATGAATTATGCCACGGGAACATAAAAATCGTGGCAATTTTTTATTCTTTCTACAAAAAAAATTTTCCCGATGCACATGCATTTATATGAAATAAAAAATATGCTATGAATCAAAATTTTTGTGGGAATAATTATTTATGCCACGAGAAAATCATGGCAATAATATGCCACAAGTAGAAATTAATTTGGCAAAAAAATAATTAAGCTATGAGCAAATAACACTCGTGGAAGTAATATGCCATGAGTAGAAATTCTTGTGGCAAATGATTACTTGTGCCACGAAAAAAAATAGTACATGTGACATATGTCACTTGTAACAAACATAAAAGAGTAAGGAAACTTTAGATGTTGAATTTATTTCTTACAAAATTAAATGAAAGTTGACTTTAAAGATAACAGAGATTGATATTGAATTAGTTCATGACAACAATATTTGAGGAATCCTTGAATGGAAAACCAAAAAATCCAAGACACAACGAAAAAATAAATATAGAAGGTGCATATCCTCCTTTTAAAATATGATAATCTTGTACTCTATGTTCTATAGCATCCTCACTAACTAATTAAGATTAACCAATGATGTTTCAACGTCTTCTCTGGTCCTTAATTTTATCTGAGCCAACATCTCGTCAATATCAAGTTAAACCTTTTTTTTGGTTTAAAAGGAGGGTCAGGCCCCCAAAATTTATTCAACACACACAAAGCGTGATGGATCAACTCTATGTATCTCTTCGGCCACAAAGGCCTAACTTAAACAGGTAGGGAATCAAAAAGGACAAGTGGGAGTTTCGAACAATAACAATATTTGCAAGATGAACTGCAACTCGGTTGGTCTCTCGATAACAATGCTCAATAGAAATCTCCCATCCTGGGTCATGTATGAAGCGCTGACACTCCCTCAGTAAAAAATAGTATGGTTGATGTTGGTGAACTAGGGCTCGAATTTTGTTGATGATGACTTGTGAATCCATGTTAATCAGCACTTTTTTGGGTCTGCTTTGCAGACCATACACAACATATGGAGGAGAGCTAAGAGTTATATCTTAACAGAGGCACAAAGTTCACAATTGCCTCTAAATCCTTTGACCCAGTTACACAAATGGTTTTGAATCACTCCACCCCACCTACGTTTCCCAGCTTGCCATGGGAGGCCCATCCACATTGAACTTTACCCATTCCACCAAGGGGGAAATCCACCTAATGAAGTCCTCAACTCTTAGTGGCTGATTATTATGCAGTCTTAGATCTAAGGCGTCATAAACGTCCTTAGTTTTACAGTTAATAGAAGGCACATGATTAATAGGTGAAAAATTCACATCTTCAAAGCATGCCTTGTTTCTCCACCTCTACACCCACCATGCTGCCATAGCGAACAGACTGATCCAATTATCCTTTAGTTCTTAGAACGGTCAAGATTGTGAACTAACTAGGCTTTAAAATCCAGTCCAAAGAGGTCATCTTGATAATTTCTAAGAGCATAAGCTGCAACCAAACTATACAGACTCAGGGACAATGTCCCAATACTTGAGATGTAGTTTGCTCTATACCTAGACAGTGAATGCACCACAAATACACAACTAGGTCTTGATGATGTCTATTGACATTGGCCATCAATGGCTTATGTGACGAGAGCCAAAGGAAAAACCTTAATTGTTGTGGTGCATGTGAGCCTAAATTAGGTGCCAAAAAGGTTCACGCACCTACTAATTGTCCTCCTTCATGAAAGGTAGTACTGATTTCATAATAACACATCCATGATTGGAAGTATCACATACTAGTTGATCCACTTTGGCTTCCGTTTAGTAGACGGAATTTGCAGCAGGAACCCCGACCACAAAGTTTTGAAGAAGAGTAGCAAGATGGTCCAATCTCCAGCCTAGATTTTCTTCCCATAGATTAGCAACATAGTAATTAATGATGTCAGGGGGAATATCATCCATAGCAAGCAGGTTCAAAGGCTAATTTAAAACCTATTTTTAAGACCAAAAAGAGGTGCTTCTCCCATTACCAAATTCCATCCTAGCACCCTTTTCAACAAACATAAAATTTGGTACAATTCCACGCCATGCACTTGAAGCATCTTGTTGAGTTGTAAACATGTGCATGTGACATCTACCTTGACAATACTTAGCACACAAAACTATAAGACTCGCTTTCTTTATTTCACGTTAAGCTGATTATCTTGCTTTCTACGTTACAAAATTTGTATTTTCAGTAACTCTATGAGTTAAATTATTACTGATGTGCTTATGTGAGTGACAATTTTATTAAAAAGAATATTTTTTCGCTATTTATATTATTAATATTGTCGTCAATTATTTAGAAAATTTTTGAGTTGAAGTGAACTCATACCTTCAAATTCGTTATTCAATTTATTTAGTCGTTTCCTGAATTTAGTGAGGATGCTCGATCTTAGAATGTTTCAACCCAAGTCTATACTGAGCATTTACAAATTTGGGATCGGGAATCGAATCGTTGGAGCAATTGGGCCCAAATGAAATAACAAAAGAAGGGGGGCAGAAGGGACTAAAAACGGGCCAAGCCCCTTTTCCTTTCTCGGCCAAAAGCACATGAGCAATGGGAGTTCTTAAACCCCAGCCCCACGACCCACCACACCAGAGAGAGAAGGAGAGAGGCTCAGTGAAAATGAGAGAAAGTTGGGGAGCTGGTCGGCGACAGCGCCACGGTGTGCGCAGCCAGCCACGACTGCAAACCGGACGAAGAGAAAGTGAAAGAGATCGAATGAGAATGAGAGTGAGGTGCTCTGTCCAGGGGTTAGGGTTCTGAATCCCTCAGCCCCACACCACCATGACCATCACCATCGATAGTAGAGCCCGTTCCGGCGACCACCAGAGTAGCAGCAAAAGCAGCAGGCGGCAAAGCCGGGATTCCGGTCATCCAAAAATCACCCAAATCGGGTCCTTGGCTTGGAGTCGAGGTGGGTGTTTCTCGCCTCCTAAGTATTAGTAATTTCAAAAAGGCTTTAGTCCTTTGAGTGATGATGCATGTTAGTCTAGGGTTAGCCAGATTAATCGCGATTGTGATAACTGATCAAGCATGTTCATTTCAGCTAAATTCAGTCTAAATCGATGCATGTTAGTTTATAAGTAGTTAGACAAGTTGAACTTATTTTTATGCCTAAGATTGCCCCAAACCGATGCATGTTAATCAGACGGTATGTTATGCCTGAAATATTGCTTAAATTAGGCTAGAACAAAATCCTTAGTTAGGTAGAAAGTATGCCCTTTGAATTGACAAGAATGTGTGATTTCCATATTTGGCAAATTTGACATTATGGGAGTAAAGAACACTTTAATTTCATGCATATTAATTTAGTTATTTTATACTTGAAAGTAGCTTCGAAGTAACCTAAGAATGTTTCAAATCGATGCCCGTTAAGTTAACTAATTCATGCCTGAAAATGACTTCGAAATTTCCTAAGAATGTTAAGTTATCTAACTCATGCTTAAAAGTAGTCTTTGAAATGACCTAAGAATGTTTTAAGTCAATGCATGTTTAGTTGGTTAGTTACACTTTGAAAATGACATGAGTATCGCATGCTTATTTCTTAAATGTAAGTTATGAAGGCAAGTTAGTTTCATGCCTTAGTAGTTCTTTCGGTCTGCTGAGCCCCCTGCTTAAGTTAATGAAATGTATATGTTTATAAATGTTGTCATGCACCGTTGGATGGATGCTGATCGCTCGGTACGTTATATGTCACTATTACACATTTCTATATGACTTTCATTATAATGTACTATGGTTATGGAATTGAAAACCAAGTTTGTAGTTGGATGGCTCTAGGATGAACTTATGAGAGCTTTAAGGTTCTTGGCGGTCGGTGTTGTGTGAGGAGGGAGACTGGGCTGTGTTTGCCGCAATCATGTGGATTGCGAGGTCGTGTGTGGCTTATTCTGCCAAGTTGAACTATGAAGTGTTTGAATGTGTTACGTCTAAATCCATCCCCTTTATGTCATTAAGCTTGATTATACGTGTAAGGGTGAAATTTTCAAAAAGAAGATTTTTCGTGGTTTGAAATAATAGTAGCCATAACCGTTAGCGAATGATGGCCTATTTTTAACTATATGAATACAGTTTTGGGAGTGAACCTGCTACAACAGGGGAATCCCTAAGGAGTTTCCAAATGGAGTGTGTTGTATGAAAAATGATTTCGCTGCAACAGACGGCAAACTTATTAGATATCGTGCTTAGGGACAATAAGATGGGAGTGAACTCGTTAGAATGGGGGAATCCTATAGGAGTGAACCTGCTTGTATGGCAGAATCCATAGCCTAGGGAATAGTCCCAGTAGTGGGTAACCCTAGAGATCCTAACGAGGGTTAAGGTCCAATTTAGTTGTCATCCCGAGAGTTTTGAGAATAGATCTCATCCAACAAGCACATTATGATGATCTTATACCAAGATTAATTTCCTAATAAGTAAAGAAAGCAGTCGACATTTTGTCATTTTAAGTATTTTAGAAAGAAAGAAAGGTTTTAATTAGGGTTGTCAAACGGGTGGGGTTGGGTCGGGTCGGGTCTACCCATTTAATAAACGGGTCAATTTCGTGTCGGACTTGAAAATAGCTTAGATTTGCTTCAAATTGAAAAATAACAAGTTTTCACACTACATAGTCAAATCATGTCGACTTCGGGATGAAATCGGTTCGGTTCGGGTCGGGTTCGTGTTTCTCTCAGTAAATTCGGGTCTGGTCATCATGTCGGGTCAGACTTTGACAGCACTAGTTTTAATGGCCATTAAGAGCCCAGTTCGAATGATATTCAAATAGTTTTAAGGGTCATTAGGGGACCATTATGAAAGAGATTCCTTTTAAAGAATATGAGCCTTAAGAGGCTAAAAAAAGAGTTTTTATGAGCCTCAAGAGGCTAAGTAAAGTGTTTTTAGAAAAAAGAAAAAAAGATTCTTGTGCATATCTTGTGATTAAGATTCTAAGAATAGTATGAATGAAATTCTAAGTAAAGCATGGCTATATCCTTGTTAAGCATCTAGCGTATACGTTTAAATGTGCATATTTTGTGAAAGAAAGTTCCTTGCATAATCTCTACTCCATGTGTTTAAGCGTCTCGCATAAGCGAATTGGATAGACAAGGTGTAAATCACATGTTATACCACATAGCCTATAGTTGGGAATTAACAAAATTCTCTGTCGTTCAGAAAGAAGAAAGGGAGATCTCTGTGTATATCCTGTGCTTATTTTATTAGTGATTGTTTGATTGAAATTTCAAGTAAGGCATGGTTATATCCCTGCAATGAATCAAACATTTAAGCTTTGAATGTGCATAACCTAAGAAAGAAAGTTCAATGCATAGTTCTTATTGCTTGTTTACGTGCCTGAGTGCCTGCTAGTGAAGAAATTTGGTCATTTGGGGACCTAGAAATGAGTGTGAGTGGCTAGAATGAAATTTATGTGTAATAATCCGTCCTTGGGGACTATGATTGCCTAATATGATAGTAATACATTAATATGTGGTATGTGACTATAAAAGGTATTACTGCCTACAACGGTTTTGGTTTTAAGGAGTCGGGGAACACTCACTGAGCATGTGGTTGCTCACCCCATTACTCTTTCTGCTTTTTCCCCATGTTTTCTTTATGATAGGTAGAAGTTAATTCAGTTATGCCGAAATGGAAGTTTACCCTTGCTTAAAGGGGAGTTAAGTGTGCCCACAGTGAAGCGGTCTTGTTGTTTAGTGATGTTATAGAATGTACTCTTAGTTTGTAAATGTTTGTAAACAAGTATTCTAGTTCAGGTAGTGCATTCAATTTAGGAGTCACTCTGTATGGCCATGTGAGTCAACCATCTAATTTGTCAGTTGTCGTTTTAGTTGAAGTTAGTTACGTTTTGGGATGTTAGCCCCAGTACTCCGATTGTGTGAACCGTTGTGTTGTATCTTTCATTTCTCCTTTATTAATATACCATATTGTTTTATGAGCTCCGTGGGAGTTGCTCATTGGGTTATGAACTCCGGCTTTTAGCCATTGAGCTTATTTTAAAATTTTATATGTTTCTATTCAATGCAAGGATTTATTATAAGGCTTTTAGCCTATGAAATGGTTAGGTTTTAGGGGAAACTCTACCTATATCACCCTAGAAGTTTAGAATTTAAGAAAACGTAATACTCTTGGCCCTAGGGGTTGGGAGTGTTATAAGATGGTATCATAGCAAGGTCCTGCGACCACAGGCCACGACCTGAGTCTTGCATTTCATATAGTTAGCTAGGAACGCTTTCATGAAGATATGATATATGCCTGCTTAGGTTTGCAAATGTGAGTTTTATGTGAATGTTAGTGCATTTAGTTATTTGGTTGCGGCTTAAGTGAGCTCATTAATTGAATGAATGAACTATTTACCAAGGAGTGGGCCGAGTGACTTGTATTCTTGTGAGAAAGTTAAGTGTTAGCTTAATCGAAAGTTGTTTTCCTTGTACAACTTGGCGATTTGACTCAAAAGTTTCAAGTGCACGTTGTTTGAGTTGGGAATGTTTTAACTTGGCGCTTTGTACAACGTGGTTTGAATCAAAATTTTCAAGCTCATTCTTGCCCCTTAAGTACGCCCCAATAATAAAGTGAGTAGACACACTCAATGGTTGCTAGGGAAAGAGCTAGAAGCAGTTAAACCATCCTCCTTTTAAAACATAGAGGCTTTAAAAGTTAAGACCCTTCCTAAATAGTGAGTTAAGGTTTCTCTTTTGCAGTAAAGATGTTTCTAATTATCTGGTTAGGCCCCACTGTTCCGTCTGAAGACTTGCATTTGTTTCACATTGATGTATTGAATACCTACATATCAACATGCATTCATTGCTTGATGTGTTCATGATAAGTTGTTAGAAAGTAATTAAAGATTGTTTTCTTGACTAAAAGTCCTTTTAAATTATGCCCCTTTTTACGTAATTTCTCATTTACTAAAGGAAATATGTGGGAACTTCATACACGTGCATGTCAATATGGGTGATTGCAATAAAGTCTAGTTGATTGTTGCCTAAATGTTATTCCTAGGCTTCGCGTATATGCCATTAATGCTTAGATGAAGTCCTAACCCGAGTTGTCATTTACGTAAGCAGTCTTCCTTATTTCCCATCACGTAACCACTATTACTCACGAGTCGGCTCAGCGTTATGCTCATCGGGGCACGGAATGCTATTCTTTTCATAAGAATGATAGTGTCTTGGCTATATCAACCCCAGCAAACCTAGAATAGGGATAAAAGGGAGAACCTAATAGACTTTGGAATTGTTATACCTAATGTATCACCTGGTCACCTCTTGAGGAGACGATCCATACCTTTCCAACACTTTGTCAGCTTTAACATCAAATGTGGAACCAAGAATTTCTGAAGGAGATTGAATCGCCCCTTTCGTACCAGGAGTTCCTAAGACTCTTGCACCAACCCTATGAGAAACAAGCATCACAATGCCTCAATGTATGTCTGTAAGACTATTAACGTCATAGTCAGCTTATCAGTAGCTAAATCCTAGCAATTTGAACAAACCTCAAGGCATACCTTCGATCCTAGGTTTTAAAATACGGTTGCACTCATGTATACTCGCCCTGATATCTTTTCGTGGGACACTACTGGGAGCCTGAATGTTTTAACACATAACCATAGCATTGTATACAGTCTAAAGCCTACTGAAGCTTATATAGTTATGTAGGTTCGTTATTCTTGAACAGTTATGTGCTTTATGAATGAATTTTGTAATAAATGCACTTCTTGGCGTTTGCTTGACTTGAGTTGGTTTTGACATGACGTAATCAACCAAATGATTTAACTCTTGTAATTTATAGCATGGTATGACCTTTGAGTCATTATTTACATCCCATGAATTCCTTGATCTCATGATATTGTTGAATAACTGCACACATGTATTTGAAGCTTGATGAGGTGACCACAGAAACTTGCATTCACATATATTCTTGCCTTAGCATTTTCTTCTCAAGTTGTTCCTATCGACATTTTATGCTAGTTCATGCCACTCATGATTCTTAATCTTCTGTTGTTGACTCTACGTGATGTCAGTGTGAATTCGAGTGTTACTTCAAGTTCCTTCCTTATAATTGTGATGTAATATGATGTCTCTGCTACCTTAGCCTGATGTAGTAACTTCCTAATCAATTGATTTTACCTTAGAGTGATATGATATCTTCATGCCTTTGAATGAACCTAACTAAGTTAATTGCCTTCATACGAACTTGACATGTTCTATATAAGTTGCCATGAATGAAAGACCTAAAAATCAGCTAGGGTCGATGTATGAATATAGGAGTGTCAGTGCATATGTTTCCCTCTTGTGAATATATAGGCCCTCTTGTGAATTACTTGCTATATATGTGTTTAGATGGGTTCATGCTGCTTATGATCTTTGGGGCTGAGAATGCTGATTCGTTGAGCATATACGATGTTATTATGCTAAAGATTTTGCTAGGTGATGCTACGCGACGCTTATGTGATGACCTCACTGCTTTAATGTGGTATAAAAGTCTCCAGGTTAACCGTTTTGATTCTAAAGGTGATTTGAACTTATGTTTTAGAAAGAAAAGACCTGTATATAAGAAAGAAACTACCTGTATATAAGCATAAGATGTAAAGGCCCAATTGTCGTACCATTAGATACTCACTCATGGATGCATATGCATTGAGTTGTTAGTCATAATGTCAATGATGTTTAGGAAATTAAAGGCATGTGTTCCTTTTTAAACAAGCTTAATATGGTTTTCCACGCCAACTCATTTGTCCCTCTTCGATGGGATTTGCCCTCGGCACCTAAATAGAGTGAGTAGACGCTTAAAGAAGATTGGCGAGGAGGAGACTGGATACCATAAGCCTTTTTCTTTCGATTAAAAGGATGTCGTGGATTGCTAAATGAACCCTTTTTGGAATCCCACCATGTAGATCATAGGATGTGTGTGTGAATCTTGTGTTTGCTTGAACTGTGAGCTTTCAAATTTCGAGGGAGAAATTCTTTTAAGAGGGCAAGAATGTAAGACCCACATTCTTTATGTTACATTAAGCTTATTGTCTTGCTTTCTACGGTACAAAATTCGTATTTTCAGTAACTATATGAGTTAAATTATTACTGATGTGCTTATGTGACCGATAATTTCATTAAAAAGAATATTTCGTCACTATTTATATTATTAATATTATGGTCAATTATTCAAAAACAATTTGGGTTCATGTGAAACTCATACCTTTAAATTCGTTATTCGATTTATTTAGTTGTTTTTCGAATTTAGTTAGGACGCCGACCTTAGAACGTTTCAACCCAGCCTAGACTGAGCATTTTATGAATTTATTTAGTTGTTCTTGCAGCAATTGAGCCCAAATGAAATAACAAAAAAAAAAGAGGAGAAATGGACTAAAAAGCGGCCAAGCCCTTTTTCGTTTATCGGCCAAGAGCTCGCTGGCAAGGGGGGTTCTCACCCCAGCCCCGCAACCCACCATACCAGAGAGAGAAAGAGAGAGGCTGAGTGAAAGAGAGAGAAAGGGGGGAGCTGGCTAGCAACAGCGACGGCTTGGCGCCATGGTATGCGCAGCCAGCCACGACCGCAGACCCGGCGAAAAGAAAGAGAGAGTGAGAGTGGGGTGCTCAGTCCAAGGGTTAGGGTTTTGAAACCCCTCATCCCCACACCACTACAACCATCACTGTTGACGATGGAGCCTATTCTGACGACCACCAGAGTAGCAGTAGCAACAACATAATAGTAGGGGGCAGAACTAAGATTCTGGCCCCCAAAAATCACCCAAATTGGGTCCTTAGTTTGGAGTCAAGGTAGGTGTTTCTCACCTCTTAAGTGTTAGTAATTTTATAAAAGTTTTAGCCCTTTGAGTGATGATGCATGTTAGTCCAGGGTTAGCCAGATTAATTGGGATTGTGATGACTGATTAAGCATGCTCTATTTCAGTTGAATTCAGTTTAAGTCAATGCATGTTAGTTTAGAATTAGTCAGACTAGTTGAACTTATTCTTATGCCTAAGGTTTCCCCAAATCGATGCATGTTAATTGGAATGTATGTTATGCCTAAAATGTTGCCTAAATTAGGCTAGAACAAACTCCTTAGTTGAACAGAAAGTATGCCCTTTAAATTGACAAGAATATGCGATTTCCATGTTTGGCAAATTGGACATTATGGGAGTAAAGAACACTTCAGTTCTACGCATGTTAATTTAGTTATTTTATGCCTGAAAGTAGCTTCAAAATAACCTAAGAATGTTTCGAATCAATGCTCGTTAAGTTAACTAATTCATGCTTGAAAATTACTTCGAAATGACCTAAGAATGGTAAGTTAGCTAATTCATGCTTAAAAGTAGTCTTTGAATTGACCTGAGAACATTTTAAGTTGATCCATGTTTAGTTAGTTAGTTATATTTTGAAAATGAGATGAGTATGACATGCTTATTTCCTAAATGTAAGTTATGAAGGCAAGTTAATTTCATGCCTTAGTACTTCATTCGGTCCATTGAGCCCTCTACTTAAGTTAATGAAATGTATATGTTTATAAATGTCATAATGCGTTGCTGGATGGATGCTGATCGCTCGGTAAGTTATATGTCACTATTACACATTTCTATATGACTTTCATTACAATATACTATTGTTATTTCAAAACCGAGTCGGTATTTGGATGGCTCGAGGATGAACTGATGAGAGTTTTGAGGTTCTTCGCAATCAGTGTTGTATGAGGAGGGAGCCTGGGTTGTGTTTGACCGCAATCATGTGGATTGTGAGGCCTTGTGTTGCTTATTCTATCAAATGGAGTTATGAAGCGTTTGAATGTGTTACATGTAAATCCCTCCCCTTCATGTCATTAAGCTTGATTATGCGTGCGAGGGCGAAATTTTGAAAAAGAATATTTTTCACAATTTGAAATAATAGTAGCCATAACTTTAGCAAATGATGGCCTATTTTTAACTATACGAACACAGTTTTGGAAATGAACCTAATAGAATGAGGGAATCCCTAAGGAGTTTCCAAAGGGAGTGTGTTGTATGAAAAATATTTTCGCTGCAAGAAACAACAAACTTGTTAGCCACTATGGTCATACGCTTTAAATTGGCTAAGATGTCGTGCTTAGGGACAATAAGATGGGAGTGAACTTGCTAGAACAGGGGAATCCCATGGGAGTGAACCTACATATACGGGGGAATCCCTAGCCTAGGGAATAGTCCCAGTAGTGGGTAACCCTAGAGACCCTGATAAGGGTTAAGGTCCAATTTAGTTGTCATCCCGGGAGTAAGAGCTTAGTGTAAGCAATAGTCTCACTAGGGTTGAGAATATATCTCACCCAACCAGCACATTATGATGATCTTATGGCCAGAGTATTTTCCTAATAAGTAAAGAAAGCAGTCAGCATTTCGCCATTTTAAGTATTTTAGAAATAAAGAAAGTTTTTAGGGGCCATTAAGAGGCGAGTTCAAATGAGATTCGAATAGTTTTTAAGGGTCATTAAGGGACAACTATGAAAGAGATTGCTTTTGAAGAATATGAGCCTCAAGAGGCTAAAAAAAGAGTTTTTATGAGCCTCAAGAGGCTTAGTAAAGTGTTTTCAGAAAAAAAGAAAGAAAGATTCTTGTGCATATCTTGTGATTGAGATTCTAAGTACAATATGAATGAAATTCTAAGTAAAGCATTGCTATATCCTTGTTATGCATTGAGCATATAAGTTTAAATGTGCATATTTTGTGAAAGAAAGTTCCTTGCATAATCTCTACTCCATGTGTTTAAGCGTCTCGCACAAGTGAATTGGATAGACAAGGCGTAAATCACATGTTATACCACATAGCCTATAGTTGGGAATTAACGAAATTCTCTGTCATTTAGAAAGAAGAAAGGAAGATATCTGAGTATATCCTGTGCTTATTTTATGAATGAGTGTTTGAATGACATTTCAAGTAAGGCATGGCTATATCCCTGTAATGAATCAAACATTTAAGCTTTCAATGTGCATAACCTAAGAAAGAAAGTTTAGTGCATAGTTCTTGTTGCTTGTTTACATACCTGAGTGCCTGCTAGTGAGGAAATTTGGGCATTTAGGGACCTAGAAATGAGTTTAAGTGGCTAAAATAAAATTTATGGGTAATAATCCGTCCTTAGGAACTATGATTGCCTAATATGATAGTAATACATTAATATGTGATATGTGACTATTAACGGTATTACTGACTGCAACGGTTTTGGTTTTAAGGAGTCGGGGAACACTCACTAAGCGTGAGGTTGCTCATCCAATTACTCTTTCCCTATTCTCCCCAGGTTTTGTTTATGACTTGTAGAAGTCAGTTCAGTTATGCCGAAATCGAAGTTTACCCTTGCTTAAATGCGAGTCAAGTGTGCTCACAGTAAACTGGTCTTGCTGTTTAATGATGTTATAGAATGTATTCTTAGTTTATAAATGTATGTAAACAAGTATTCTACTTCATATAGTGCATTCAGTTTAGGAGTCGCTCTATATGGCCATGTGAGCTAACCATCTAATTTGTCAATTGTCTTTTTAGCTGAAGTTAGTTATGTTTTGGGATGTAAACCTCAGTACTCCGGTTGTGTGAAACGTTGAGTTGTATCTTTCATTTCTCCTTTATTAATGAAATATATTGTTTGATGTACTCCGAGCAAGTTACTCATTGAGTTATGAACTTTGGTGTGTAGCCATGAAGCTTATTTTAGAATTTTATATGTATCTATTCAATGCGGGGATTTATTGTCAGGCTTTTACCATGTGAAATGGTCAGTTTTTATGGGAAATTCTGCACGTTTCATCACAAAAGTTAAGTACAATTTAAGAAAATGTAATACCCCTGGCCTTAGGGGTTAGGAGTGTTACAAAAACTTGAGACCACAGGCATTCTTGCTCTGTAAGTATGCACCACCTGAGTTAGTGTGCCTTGATTACTATGCCTTTTGTGAATGGTTTGTTATGAATCTATGGATCTTCTAATGCAATAAAAAAAATAGCATGCTTGTGGACATCCTAAATAGGGAAGAGATGCACCCGCTAAGGTACGTATGTTTTACCATGGTCTAGCCATTGAAGGTGACTATTTTAGGTTCGTTAGGGCCTAATTGATGGGTCGCATCATTGCTTCAATAAGTTTTATTTGTTAGAGTTGTTTGCTCTTATTATTTATTGTATTCATGCTCCCAAGTGTTATTTGTAGTAGCAAGTGGGGGTTCTAGCTATGGAAATCATGCTGCTGTTGTATGAAGTGATTCTTTGCTTACTTTCTGTCGAATGCAGGTGTAATGAATCCGGGAGATTCTTCATGATGAAGACAACCAATAAGCTTGGGGAGATCATCTAGCGATTGGTGGGGATAATCACATATCAGGGTGGTGACATCGATGAGGTATGCCCACTTGCGTTTTGACTTACAAAAGCTATATGTTTCACTTGTTAAATTCTACTATGCTTGTGTAGACTTTTTCGGAACTCATATGATGTCGACTTGTAGTCATATATCTTTCTCTTAGACTTTAAGCATAGGAGTAGTTCCTACTCAAGAGCACATTCCGAAGGGGTGGCTTTAGAAGCACCTAGTTCTTGTGTTAGAGTAAAGGTTCTGATTGAGCTTACAATGGAGCCCATTGTATCGTTCCTCAAGGGTTAGTTCTCAAGGAGTTCAAGGATTGGCGTAGAAAATGCAATGACGATGCATTTCACAAGGCGTGGTAGCTCTTCCTCTACTTCACCTTTGGTGTGCCTATGGCCATTTTTATTATGTTCGAGGACCTCAAGAGTCTGGCCGAAGGGCTATTTGACCATCCCTCTCGCTCAGCATCAAATGTCATAGTACTCATCCAATTTTCCATCCTACCCTTCGTCTTTCGAATTTACAGAACCATGGCAGTCATGTGAGATTGTCATGCTAGGTTTGCCTATACTATTTCCAACTATTAAGGAGGTTCATTATGGAGATGAGTAAGGTGGAAATACCGCTTGATTTTGTGTTGGTCATTGGACTTTGTAATTTTATCTAGGAAAGGGTGGGGAGCACAAATGAGTTGGGGGATGAATTAGGACACCAGGTTATAGGATCCACTAACTCAATATTGGAGGGGAATGTTTGATCACATTTTCCTCACACAACTTCTCCCCATCATACATTTACATTCTTCAAACTAATCAACATAAACACCAACATCATCCTTAGACATCCCGAGGGATAGTTTGATAAGGTATTATCAAGACATCATCTATAACATACTTGGGTGTGATAGTCTCTTATGCTAATTCAGGTAATAGAGATATAGGTTCGGTGCTGGAACAACCAAAACAACCTCTAGCATTTTCATACTCTAAAGTGTCACAAGCCCAATATTCAAAAAATTCCCAAATTTCATCAACAGGCTTGCAAAACAAACCTCTCAAACACACAAGGTACACAGTCCCAATATGCCCTTGACATTTAGAATTCAGACCCTCAAAACTAACTTCACAAATTTTCATTTTTTCGAAATTCTGATCATGACATTGAGCATGAATGTCATTCAATCTATTTAGATATCTTCAAAATATTTGACGGTCATATTGCCAAAAATGGAAAACAACCATGGTTTTTTCTTTAATTTTTAGAATTTTTAATATTTTTGGATTTTTTTCAACAAAAAGAAAACAAGAAAACAAATTTTTGAGCTATTAAACCCAATAAACTAAGCAACTAATCAGAACACAAAATTTATAAAACTAATCCAGTAACAAAAACGATGAGAATAATGGTGATAAATTAAAAAAAGAAGAATAGACCTAAATTTAAGCCACGGTCTTCAACAATATAGCCAAAAACTTGTGCGGTCGAAGACGAAGGTAAAATTTTATCCTAAAGCATACAGTTGTCAGCTTTGCCACGTGAGAGTTTAATCTATAGGGATGGGTCAAATCTTGCCCACTGCACCTAAAATCTAACCCATATTAGGGCCTATTCTTTTCGTGGGTCAATTCATATTTACCCACTTCAACCTACTTCAACCTGCTTTAACCTATTTCAACCTACTTAAACCCACTTGAAAAAGAAATATCAACTTCAACCTATCTCAACCTACTTCAACCAACTTCAACCCACCCCTTCATAATTTTAATAATTTGTAAAGTATCATGTGAGATTTAGGGCCTGTTGTTTTCGTGGGAAAAATGGTGAAGTAGGTTGAAGTAGGTTGAAGTGAGTTGAGGTGGGTTGAACTTGATATTTTTTTTTGAGGTGGGCTGAAATAGGTCGAACTAGATTGAAGTGGGTTGATGTAGGTTGAAGTGCGTTGAAGTTGGTATATTTTTTATATGGTGGGTTGAACTGGGTTAAAATAATGATAATGTAATTCAAGTGTGAAAATTTATGAAGTTATCGAAATTTTGTGGAATTTTTGTTTATTCTTTCTTATTTTTCAGTTTTTATATTTTTTATATTTTATATTTTTTACTTTTAATTTTTATTTTTTAATTTTATTTTTTTAATTTCTTTTTTTTAATTTATTTTTTTAATTTTTAATTTTTAATTTTAATTTTTTTAATTTATCATTTTTTTATTTTTTTATTTTTTATTTTTTATTTACTTGTTTTTTTTAATTTTAAATTTTAAATTTTAAATTTTTTATTTTTTATTTTTAGTTTTAAATTTTTATTTTTTTATTTTTTATTTTTTATTTTTTTGAATTTTTAATTTTTAATTTTTTGTTTTTAATTTTTGCTTTTTGCTTTTTATTTTTTATTTTTGAATGATTTTATGTTTTTTATGTTTTTATTTTTCCATTTCTTACTTCTTATTTTTTACTTTTTATTTTTTATATTTCATTTTTCATTTTTTATTTTAATGTTTAATTTTTATATTTCATTTTTTTATTTTTTTATTTTTTTATATTTTTTTCTTTTTTATGTTGTTTATGTTGTTTATGTTTTTATTTTTTTATTTCTTATTTCTCATTTTTTATTTTTTATTTTTTATTTTTTACATTTTAATTTTAATTTTCAATTTTTATTTTCTTATTTCTTATTTTTTTATGTTTTTATGTTTTTATTTTTTTATTTTTTATTTCTTAATTTTTATTTTTTTTGGAATTTAAAACAAAGAAAAAAATCAAAAACTAAATAAATCAAAAATCAAAAAATTAAATATACAAAAATAAATAAATTAATTAAAAATCAAAAATAAAAAAATCAAAAAATCTAAATATAAGAAATAATAATTAAAAATTAAAAAATTAAAATTAAAATGTACAAAAAAAATAGGAATAAAAAATAATAAAATAAAACATAACAACAGAAAAAATGAAAAATAAAATATAAAATATAAAAATATGAAAAATAAACAATAAACAATAAACAATAAAAAAATAAATAAATAAACAATAAGAAATAAGAAATAGAAAAATAAAAACATAAAAAACATAAAATCATAGAAAATTAATAAATAAAAAATAAAAAATAAAAAACTAAAAAAGTAAAACAATAAATAGTATAGAGAAAAAAAAATTAAAAAGAAAAAAATTTAAAATGAAAAATGAAAAATGAAAACTAAAAAATCAGAAAAGAAAAAAGAAAAAAATAAAACATAAAAAATTAGAAAGAAAAAATAAAATTAAAAATTAAAAATTAAAAAATAAAAAATGAAAAAATGAAAAAAAAATAAAACATAAAAAATTAGAAACAAAAAATAAAATTAAAAACTAAAAAATTAAAAATAAGAAATAAGAAATTTAAAAAACATAAAAATGTTAAAAAAAAATAAAACAAATATGAACATAAAAAATAAAAAAAATAAAAAAAAATCAAAAAATGAAAATTTAAAAGTGAAAACTGAAAAAAAAAAATAAAATTAAAAAATAAAACATAAAACATAAAAAATAAATGAAAAATTAAAAATGAAAAATGAAAAATGAAAAAATAAAAATAAAAAAATAAAAATAAAAAAACAAGAAATAAGAAATTAAAAAAGTAAAAATAAAAATTTAAAATTTAAAATTTAAAATTTAAAATTAAAAATTAAAAAGTAAAAAGTAAAAATTAAAAATTAAAAATCAAAAATCAAAAATCAAAAAAATAAAAAAATAAAAAGAATAAACAAAAATTTCACAAAATTTCGATAATTTCATAAATTATCACACATTAATTACATTCTCAATATTTTAACCCATTTCAACCCACCAGATAACAACTTCAGCCAACTTCAACCAACATCAACCCACTTCAACCTTTTTCAAGCTATTTCAATCCACCTCAAAAAAAAGTATCAACTTCAACTTACCTCAACCTACTTCAACCTACTTCAACGTACTTCTCCCTTTTGACTCACCCAATTTACCCACGAAAAGAACATGCCCTTAGTTAGATTGAACACAGTAAACAGGCAAAATAGAGTCTTCCAACTAATAGAAGTTGTAGCTAATCTAAACATGAATAAAGTTGTAAAGTGAACAACAACTATCAAATAAATTATCAGAACTACTAGAAAAGTAATAAATTCTTATTAATCAATAAATAAGACAGAGGGAAAAGACTACCAAAACCAGTTAAAACTAGTGGAGAATTTCTCAACCCTCGTTGACTTTCAATCACTAATATTCAAAATCCACAACGAACCTAAGAGCAAAATAAAAATTGAAACTTTAAATTACAGAATTTAAGGAGAGACCAAAATTGAAACAAGAACTACAACTAAAAACTGTATTAAATTTGAAATCATAAGATATAATAAAATTACTAAACTAATTCTACAACTATGACTGAGAACAAATATTTGATTCAACAATAATACCCAAGACCACTGCTTATACTGGTGCTAGCTCCCGTCAACATTCCAAATTATACAATTTCTTCTTCTCTAAACCACCCCTTTCCCAATTTCACAGGGTTTCCACAAAGTTTTGAAAATCTTTTAGAACTAGGTCTTACATACTAGGGTAATTAGGAGCAATGATCGAACTATTCCATGTGTTAGACTTTCAAGCTTTGATTTCCTTTTTCTGTCCCACTCAACACATTAATTGGAGAGAGAACTGTGATAATGGGCTACTATACATGGGGCACACATGGGCTATATGGTTTTATGCTGGGCTTGTCTCAGAATATGTTGATTCTGTACGCGCGACATATGCCTTGGGCATCAAGTGTGTGGGCCAGGTCAGCGTCTTGTTTGCAGGCTTTTCCTTTGCCACCTGAGCTGAGTCACACACTAGGTCAAAGCAAGGGCTATTCGGCTATGCTTTTGATGCCACAACTAGTCAACATGGAAGCAAAAAGAACATGCCCAAACATGATAACCTGGGCGCTAATGCTCCTGGACTAGCCCAAACTGTTAAATTTTGCACTCGAGCTATACTTTATTGTATATCATCTCTTATTTATTCTCTTTCACACCTGTTTATTAGTGTTTCATCAAATTATTATTTTGTACACACACAAAACTCAACTAAGACCCTAAAATAATTTCGATTACAATCAAAAACCAAGTGTTTAAAATTGCTTAAATGATCATTGTTGGTGTCCAAGCATACTCTTACATCCCCATTATTCTTACTGCAATGATCTTATGCGTAGATGACCTTAATGAAAACCATGACAACAATTTTAGGGAAAGCCCTCTTCTTTTGTAAGTGAGGTTTCAAACTTTTGGGTTTGCTTATCCCCGTTTTTTGTACTTCTAATGGAGATTCTAACTTGTTCTTGTTTATCTTGTACATTTGGCTCTTGGAGCATTTCCGTCAAGTGTGCTTGCAGGTTTTCATATTGGGGTACGAACCAAAACATTATGCTATGCGTAAGTGTTCCTATGAGCACCACAACGGTAAGGCAAAGAGAGTCTTCTTTAGCATGAGAAGACCAAGATATTTTGGCACACCAAATGGTGGCACATTAATGCCTTTAGAGTTGCTTGGAGAAGTAGATGTTACTTCCCTATGTTGGCGTTGAAAAGTTTCACTTATATCTTCACTTGTTGTTTGTCTCCCCAAATAGGCGTTGGACATACCATTCATAGTTATGGCGCTGTTGCTCCTGCTATTTATACCTTAATCGTAAACATTACAAAGTTTTTGACTTAAATGTCTCTCAAACTCATGCCGTGGGAAGGTCTACTATGCCTGTCGCATTGTCTTACTTATCTAGATTGGATAAGGGTCACCACCCTTGAAGAGTGTGCAATGGCCGGAGCTAAAGTGGGACTCCAACTATGGACTGCAAAAGATGTTAGGTAGATGCTACACAAGAAAAAGAAAAATGTGGGGAAAAGGGCAATAACCATGTATGGGTGAGCAAGGCTGGTAAAAGCACAAGCAAGAACCAAACAAGAAGACTGATTATAGTTATTTTCTTTGTTGGACGGGCCTAATTAGATTAGGCCCGACAGCCACTTAAGTCGCCTAGGGCGACAACCCCCTAACCTATATAAAGGGGTTTTAGGGGGTTAGCCTCAAGGGT
>JACYFF010003369.1:20675926-20688197 GCA_017589665.1 Selenicereus undatus
AACAGTATACTTCCGCATTCAGGTTAGTCCTGTATTTATTTCCTACATTCTTAACGCATTTATGTTATTTGTAAAGTATTTTTGTCCAAAGTTTAGCACTTAGAATAAATCCCATATTAGGATATTAGGACTTCCAATTCTGGTAATTGATGATTGATGGAACCAATTTCCTCTTAATATTAATGAACAACTTCACATTATGAATACGTCATGTATTGAATATGATTAGTTTTGATTTGATTTTACGGCCTTGTGTGGGTTCTCTTTTTGGTTGTTTCATATTTATTTCCAAGAACTTGTACCTTAATGGGTCTTAGAAACAAAGGCATGTTGAAGTTGTTGTTGGATACTGTGCTAAACAGTCATCAGGGGCAGCGATTGGTCATCAACCACAGTAGCAAGTTGTTGGGCCTGGGTTCTGCTCTTATTTCCAAAAGTAGTCCCCTCTCTTCTTCATCTTCTTCATCTTCTTATGTTTTTTAAGAAGTAGAAGCTTTTTGGCTGACCTATATTGGTAAGTTAAGTGAAGTGTTGACCATCCTTCATCAATATCCATCAACTTGGCGGTGCCCCTACTTAGAATTTCCTTAACAAAGTAAGGGTGTGTCCATTAAGGTTTAAATTCTCCATGGTGATCGGTGATGGGGATCCTAATTTCTTTGAAGACTAGATTGTACACTTTTATATTTCTTTTCTTTCCTTTCGAGTTGAATTCTCAAGATATCCATTGTTAGTATCACTGTATATGATGTACTCCGGCAAGTCTTTTTCATCTATGCTAATTGATTATTCATATTGGGCTCATATCAGTTATGAACTTCCAAAGCAATCAGTAGTGCAGAAATTTGCATTTTTACCAGTAGGACAACCTCTATCCCATGCATCAGTAAGAAGGGAGTGGCACCGATGGATTTCCAAATAGATGTTCTATATCCCCACACCATGAATGGCAACTTATCAGGCCAATCTACAAGTTTTAGTTATCTTAGTCCAAATATTTTTGATGCTTTTATTTACAACTTCCACTTAACCACTAGTTTGTGGCTTACACGGGGTAGATTACTTGTGTTTAATTTTAAATTTCTTCACAATGGCTACAGCTTTGTCTGGAAGGAGGACCCATGATTACCTATAATTCCATGCTAGATCTGATCCTACAGATTACGTGACTAATTAAGATCTTAGGCACTTGTTTAGATGTTAGTTTGGCATAGTATGCAACTTCAACTTGTTTCATACAATATTTAATGGCTACTAAAATGTATTTGTGTCATCAGTCACCTTACGAGTGATTTTCCATAGGATGTCTATTCCCCACATTGAGAAAAGCCCAAGGAGAGGTAAAAGTGTATAGTATAGAAGGTGGACGTGTGGGAAATTTCATGTTTTTTTCACTTGTCATAACTTCTTACATATTGAAAACAATCTTTGTCCATGGTTGTCCAGTAATAACGCTCACATTACATTTTCTTGCATAGCATACATTCGTTCATATACATACAGCGATCTCTACCATGACTTTCTTCTTCATGGTTTTATGTCTACACATTGCAAATTGATCTTGTTGGTCGTCGTTTTCTACACTGCATAGTTATTTACCGTAAAGTGGACTACTAGTTACAATTACGCTTGTTGAGATCTTTTGTTAGAATCTATAGGGTATTCCTCTGTCAAATGATATGTTAAGATATCTTTGCACCACGAATTATCACCTAGGTTATTTGATTGATTGCCTTGCCCAAAGCATTATGTTATCTTCTGTTAGTGTGCATGACAGAGTAACCGCTCTCATTTGTCAAATTGTATCACTCGATCATTTGATTGATTAATAGGCTAGTGTAATCGTAGACGTTCAAAAATTTTCATTTGAAGTGCATGTGCAGCGTGTACTCCTAGAACACATGCTTCATATATAGTAGCATTATTCATGACTTCAATGTCTGCTTATGCCATTTCCTTTTTCATAAAGGGCACCATCAAAGTACAATTTCTAAGCTTTATTTTCAATGAAGAGGATGTTCTCCGCAAGAAGATCATACTATTATTGTTGTAGAGGTACCTCTTCTCAGAATTCAAACACATCGCTTCATTTTATGACCTTCCGAGTTTGGAACTTCAAGTCATATTTAGATAACAACACAACCCCTTGAGAGATTTAACCATTAAGGATAGGCCATTTAAAGATGTACTTCAACGAGTCAATTCTTGCCACTACTTTGATGTGGTGGTTAAGTAAAGGTACTTGTTGCTTAAGTAGTAAATGGCATTTTTTGTTATATGATAGTCTTATCATAGGACCGCCACCAGCAATGAGATATAACAACAAGGGTTGTTTGGCTTTAGAGGATTGAAGCATGAACAAATTGGTCAACCATTCCTTAATTTTATCGAAGGCTTCATGAAATGAAGCATCCCATTTGCTTTGAATATTATTGCACCTTCCTCAATACGGATTGACAAGTCATTGTCAGTTTGGTAATGAATCGAGTTATTTATTAGTGTACTCAACCTATAAAGTGTAACTACCCCAAAAAAATAACTAATTTTTTATTATGTGTGATTTGAGTGTTCTCTACGCATTTTGTATTTACGCTTGACTAGTACAAATTTGATCTTATGATTGCATTTGTGAATAATAGCAATTTAGAAAAAAAAATGGGCCTAGTTAGTGTAAGAAGTATAAAGACTTAAGCTTCCAATATGAAAGTTTGATGTGTGATTGATTTACTAGATCGACACAATGCAATTAATTCTAATCAATTAAGCTAAGTCAACTAAATTTTGTAGCATGCAAGCGCATTTGTCAACCTGTGCTTAACTGTCAACTTTTGCCTATTTTTGAACACCTAGGGTAATTATGTAGCAACAAAGGATGAAAGCCAAATTATGATGTGTTAGAACCTTATTACGTCAAATGCGTGTCTAAGGTCAATTAGAACAAAAAACTAAACAGTGCAACCGATGACACACAGGGTAGGGAGGCAGCAAGCTTACGGAAGTCAAGATTAAGAGGTATTGCTTTTTATCAAGTGAAAACATGCATGTCTTCTTAATTAGCCAAGTAATCTCAGTATGTGTAAATTTCTTATTTGCTTAAGAGCTATGTAAATACATAAAGATGGAGATGGTTTTCACCACACACAAAAATTTCTCTTAAAGTACATTCTTCGTTGAAAGAAGAAAAAATTACAAGCTAAGAAATAAGTTCTCATCTCTATCATGATTAAATTCTTCAATTTCATTTCTCCAAAATTTGATTAAGTTTTATTAAATGAAATTAGTTCATGAATTTGGTAAGCTAGGTTTAAATTGAAATAAATAGTAATAATCCACTAATTGGAATCCTACCTTGGAGGTTGCTTGTTTATGTTTATTTGATTATTTTGATTATCTGAAGGAATTATGCTTTGTAGGAGATTCATGATCTTAAAGGATATCATGAAAATTGATGATTAAGATGTTGAAATGTCGCTTCAAGATAAATTAGAAGGACAAGCATTTTAAAACTTCAAAATGAAATTCGGATTTTAGAACAAAACTTCAAAATGAAATTTGGATTTTTGGTGAACTATTAGTGTAATGAAAAAATCTGCAACTTTTTACTATAGATTTCTTGCAATATTTTGAAAATGTCCAAAAAGTTTCATAAATATGGGACTTGTATCTTTGAAGTTATGAATTTTTGAATAATCCTCCTTGTGAAAAATATGTATGGACTGATTTTGTTAGTATGTTAGATTTGCTGAGTTATGAGCTATCTCAAGAGCTTAAATGACCTCATATGATCAATGTTTATATTAATGTTCAAAAATTTTCTTTTAGCCATTAATTTCAGTGTTTTCGGAAATTAAAATCTGAATATAAACCAAAAAATAGAAATCATTTTTTTGGAATGAGTCTTAGATTTCACCGGAGTTGGTTCTATTTCTTTGTAATCTGGAGGCCATCGCCATGGAAGCACTGTTGATAAGTGCTTAGAGTTTACTTTATTTTATGTCATTTTGCTGCATTTTCAGAAAGATTTACGAATGTTACGTTATAATCTACACTCCCATTCCCGCTTTACACTTGTGTATGGTTTTTTTTTTGGTGTTTTGCATGTTTTTGGACCATTTTGCCCTTGCTTTCACCCCCAATTGGGTATGATTTAGCTTCCCACGGATGCCCCCAAGTCATGATGGCCGTGGAGGAAAAGAAGAGCCAAAGAATTTCGAGACAGAGGTAACCACAGACGCTTCGTGGTTGTCCGTGGTGAACCTAAAACTGCTTGCCCTTTCATCTTTCTTCATCTTGTGGCTAAGGATGCTCGGTTTCAAGCTTATAAGAGGTCATTTGACTACAAAAAAGAAAGAGGACAAATCCCTCTACACTAATTTCTCAAATTTTTTCATTTGGTTTTAGGATTCTTAGTTTGTATTCTTTAGAGTTGGAGAAAAAAATTAAAGGAAAGCTTTAGCTTTGGAGGTCTGAAGATTTGGGTGCCACTGGAGAATCGGCATTTGCTGCTAAGTGTTCTCTCCTCTATAATTTTTCTTGGGCTCATGTTTTAGATTGTTGTTAATTTTGAACATGAGTTAGTAGTTTGTTTAATCTAGGGACTTGTTAGCCAAAGTATTGGTGTTGTATTCTTAATCTTCATTGCTTGTGCTAATTTCGTGTTAGAATGCTTGAATTCTACCTTGTAATTGAAGTGTGTGATTGAATTTTGGTCAAATTTGCTTGCTTATGCTAGATAGTTGAGTGAAGTATTGAAAAAAGAAACTTGCTATTTGATCGACAAGTTAGGACTTGATTTAGCAATACTTGCAAGAGATTTGCTTGTTAAGAGGAAAATTTCGCTAATAAAAAACCTACAACTTAGAATAAAGGCATTTGAAAGAATGTTAATTGGATAAGTTTAGGCAATTCGGTTTATTTTCAAAGAAAAGACTGAATTTTAGATTGGTTGCACTCCTTTCAATCATCTAATCTAAGTTAAGTGCATGATTTAATCCATTGACCCAACCTTTACTAGGCGAAATAGTTCCCCATATATTTTAACTCGGTTGAATTTCCAAGTTATTAATTTGTGTAACTCAAACAACCTATTGAAAATTGTTTGCTTTGAATTTTATCATAGGTCAAAACTCAAGAGATTACATTTTGTCTATGTGGGAACGATATTGAAACTAAACTACAACACCCGTGTGCTTACTATAGTGTCAAATTTTTGGTGCCGTTGCTAGAGACCAATTTGTGGATATTGAATTCGCTATTATAGATTGACTACATATTTTGTGTGTTTTTCTTTTCCGTTGTAATTTGTGGATTTGCGTTAGTAGAGTCGTTTTTGGTTATCTTTGCAGGATTTCTAACTTATATGCAAATTCCCTTTCCTTTTGAATTCGACCTGGAAATAGAAACGACTTTTCGTTCTACGAGGAAGAAGTTAAAGTTGGAGGAGCAAAGAGTCAAAAGATCAAGAAGTCTCTTCAACAATGGTGGCAGAAAGAGGTGACCAAAGAAGGACCCTTCGGGACTTTGTCACCGCAGGAGCCCAATACATTGCCTCTAACATTGCTCGACTAAACATGGAACCCAACAACTTTGAGCTCAAGCAGGCTCTTATTTTTGTGGTACAACAATCCCAATTTGGAGGCACCTCGTTAGAAGATCCGAACCTACACCTCTTGGTTTTTTTAGAGGTGTATATGTGCTACACCTTGAAGCCCAATGGAGTTTCTACCTATGCTATCCGATTGGAGCTATTTTCCTTTTTACTTAAGGACAAAGTCAGAGGGCGGCTTCATTCTTTGCATCCCAGATGCATCACAATGTGGGGTTAGCTCACCAAGGTATTTCTTGTAAAATTCTTTCTTCCAAGCGACACGATGAGTTTAAGAAACCAAATCAGTACCTTCGCTCAAAGGGAATACGAGTCACTTTATGAAGCTTGAGAGCGGTTCAAGGACCTATTTAGGCTATGTCCACATCATGGGCTCCAATGGATGATGATAGTGCAAGTCTTCTACAATGGAGTCACTCAACCGATGAGGTCTAATATAGATACGGCAGCGGGTGGCACTCATATGAATAAGACGGAAGATGCAGCTTACAACTTTATTGAGGATATGACACTTAATAACTACCAATGATCCAATGAGAGAAGACAACCTAACAGGGTTGGAGGTAAGTTATAACTTGATGCTATTTTTATGCTCTCTGCTAAACTAGATGCCATGTCTCAAAGGTTAGAATGATTGAATGTTAATTCTATTAGTTCAAGTACCCCTTCCCCATCATGTGAAATATGTGAGTTTGTTGATCATTTTGACTGTAAATTTTCAAGTGGGGATTCCATTTGCTCAACAAGCTAACTTTTTCAACACCTATAACCCTAGACTGACTAATAACTCATTCTCCAATACATACAATCCTGGTTGGAGGAATCACCCTAATTTATCGTATAGGTCTAATGCCCCTCCTATGCCTCAAAGGAATTTTAAACCAACCCCTGGATTTCAAAGACCAACTTACCCTCAACAAGCACTTTAAAAATCCAATTTAGAGACAATGATGGAGAGTACGCTTTTGGCGCAGCAAAAGCAAGATGAGTACATTAAGCAATTAACCTCTAAGGTTGATATGCTTACTACTCATAATAAGATGTTGGAAGCTCAAATCTCCTAACAAGCTGCCTCTTCATCTACACCTCCGGGTAAACTTCCTAGTAAGCCCGAGCCTAACTCCCGTGAGCAGTGCAACTGTGTTACCTTGAAAGAGGGATCAGAGGATTCTAAGGGTATAGAGCTTGAGAAGAGTGGTGAGGCAAATAGAGGTATAAGTGAGGAGAACGGTGATGAGTTTGGGATCATGACTTTTAGAGAAGGGAACAATCTAGATCTTCCCGAGGTGTTTTCCCCTGGTAGATTTCCTAGTAAGGACGTACTTAGCCCTTGGGGGCAATGTAATGTTATGATTTTAAAAAGGGGAAAGCAACTTGAGGGACCTAACGGGGTTAACTAAGATGAGCATATGCATGATGCAAATGATGTCGTTGTTGAGAAGGAGGTGTCTACTTCTTCTAATTATATAATAGGTGATGATATGCATAATTCAATGACCCCAGGAAAATTTCCCCAAGACCTTGTGTTTCACCTTTATCATTCTCCCAAAGAATGGCTAAGGTTAAGCTTGACCAGCAATTTAGGAAGTTTTTAGAGGTCTTTAAGAAACTATACATTAAAACTCCATTCATCGATGCCTTTTTACAAATGCCTTCTTATGCTAAGTTTTTGAAAGAGATTTTATCTAATAAAAGAAAGCTAGAAGAGCATGAAAAGTGTGGTGTTGTGATCCAAAACAAGCTCCCTGCTAAGCTTAAGGATCCCGGTAGTTTTACCATTCCTTCTCTGATAGGGAATATGTCAATAAATTGTGCCTTGTGTGACTTGGGGTCCAGTGTAAGTTTAATGCCCGTCTCTCTTTACAAAAAGTTGGAACTAGGTGAGTTGACACCCATGACTATCTCCTTACAATTGGGGAACCATTCTGTAAAGTATCCCATAGGTACTTTAGAGAATGCCCCCATTAAGGTGTGAGATTTGTATGTGCCCGCATATTTTGTAATTCTTGAAATGGAAGAGGATACGTGCACCCCCATCATTCTAGGGAGGCCATTCTTGGCCACCCCAGGGTACCGTATAGATGTTGAAAATGGTAAATGATCTTTTGATATGGAAGATGAAAATGTGGAATTTAACTTGATTAAAGCTTCTGCATTTCCTTCTATCTCTGGTGAGTGCCATCGGATTGATGTAGGCGATAGTTTCGTACGGGGGATCATTTCTAATAATGTTTCTCATGATCCTCTTGAGCATTACTTATTGAATGATGGTACTATTAAGGATGAAAATCCAAAAGTAGTAATGTGTGCTCAATTCTTCGAAACTTCTCCACAAGTTCCACCAACATTTGCCAAGGTGGAAGTGCTAGTGAATAATGATGCACCCCCGTCTGATGAGAAACGAACCCCTAAGGTAGAATTTAAACCTCGTCCCTCTTCTTTGAGGTACAAGTGTCTTGCCCCTAATTCTACATATCTTATGATTGTGAACGCAAGTCTAAATGCATTTTAAGTTGACTCTTTTCTAACAATACTTAGGATGCACAGTAAGGCCATATGGTGTGCTCTTGATGACCTTAAGGGAATTTACCCTTCTATGCGTATGCATCGTATTTTGATGGCAAATGACTATAAACCCTCATTTGGACACCAAAGGTTGAACCTTAATATGCTAGATGTGGTCAAGAAATTTTGAAATTACTTAAGGCCGACATTATCTACCTTATCTCTAATAGTTAGTGGGTGAGCTCGGTCCATGTTATGCCTAAGGGGAAATGACGGTTGTAAAGAATGAGAACAATGAAATGATTCCTAATAGGACAATTATAGGGTTGGTGTATGGGCATAGACTATAGGAAGTTGAATAAGGTCACCCAGAGGGACCATTTCCCCTTTCCCTTTGCTAACCAAATGCTCGAGTGGTTGCCCAAAAATTCCTATTTTAGCTGCTTAGACGGGTATTCAGGGTTTTTCTAAATCCCTATCCACCCTATTGACCAAGAAAAGATCACTTTTACCTGTCCGTACGATACGATTGGAGAATGCCATTTGGGTGTGTAACTCCCTCGGCACATTTCACCAATGCATGATGGGTATTTTCCCCGTCTTTATCGAGGACATAATGGAGGTCCTTATGAATGATTTTTTCTGTGTATGGGATAACTTTTGCTTGAATAATTTGTCCAAAGTTTTACAAAGATGTGAGGATATAAATTTGGTCTTGAATTGCAAAAAGTGCTATTGTATGGCATATGATAGGGTTGTTTTAGTCCATATTGTTTCAAATAGGGGTATTGAATTTGTCAAAGCAAAGGTAGAAGTAATTAAGAAATTACCACCACCTATTTCTATAAAGGGTGTAAGGAGTTTTCTTGGGCGCGTTGGTTTTTACGGGCGGTTCATAAAGGTTTTCGAAAATTGAAAAGCCTCACACCATTTGCTTATCAAAGATGTGCCCTTTGAGTTTAATAAAGAGTGTTTTGAGTGTTGTTCACAACTTAAAGATGGCTTTGATTTCTACTCTGATTATCCAAGTTTCGAATTGTGGATTACCTTTTAAGGTAATATGCAATGCTAGTGACTATGCAATGGGAGAAGTTTTGTAGCAACAGAAGAACAATAAGCCCTATGCCACCTACTATGCAAGCAGAACTTTGGATGATCGTCAAATGAACTTTGCCACCACTGAGAAAGAGTTCCCGACTGTTGTATTCACCTTGGAAAGATTCAGCCCATATTTGATTAATTCCAAGGTGATCATTTTCACTGATCATCTCACATTGAAGCAGCTGTTGAAGAAATCCGACTCTAAGACCCGCCTCATTCGCTGGGTGCTTTTTCTCCAAGAATTTAACTTGGAGATTCGAGACAAAGCCGACTGTGAAAATGTAGTAGCGGATCACTTACCTTGTTTGGGTCCCAAGGCCATACTAATAGAAGAGCTTCCCATAGATGAGTCTGTCCTGGATGATCGACTCCTTGCAATATCTCATTGAGTGACTCCATATTTTTTTGATTTGGTGAATTTTAAGGTGCGTGGAGCAATGCCACCTGGGTTATCTTATCAACAAAAGAAGAAATTGTTGTCTTATGTGAAATATTATGTGTGAGATGAGCCTCTTCTCTATAAGGTGTGTGGAGATGGTGTTCATAGAAGATGTTTGCCAAACGGTGAGGTTCGTAGTGTCCATCATAATTGCCTTGCTTCAACTTATGCTGGACACTTTGGACCGGACAAGACCATTGTTAAGATGTTTCAGGCGAGTTACTACAAGAAATGTTGCATCTGTCTACGCTTCTATTCGCCACGCTTAAGATAAGTGTGCATGGGTTATCAGTGGGAAAAATTCACCACACTTAATAAGCGTGGTAGACAGTGCAATACCTATGCTTATATTCGTGGAAGACTGCACCATTTACCACGCTTACAAGTGTAGGTAGATTTCCCTCGCTTATGTCCATGGCCAGATTATGCTTTGATTTGAGTGAAAAATCATTCTCTCCACTCCCTTGCTTATAAGTTTGGCGGTATGTATTCTATAACTAATTTTCAAATGGTTTAAATGAATAAGTAATTTTGGCGGGGAAATTTTCATATAAAAGAAATAACAAGTCATTGTTTTAAAAAATGCAAATAATTTATATTTAATAACACATATATAAATAAATACACACACACACACACACACACATATATATATATGTGTGTGTGTGTGTGTGTGTGTGTGTGTGTGTGTATATACACACACACACACACACACACACATATATATATATATATAGAGAGAGAGAGATAGGGGGAGAGAGAGAGAGAGAGAGAGAGAGAGAGAGAGAGAGAGAGAGAGAGAATACATATTTTACTACAATTTAAATGACACAAAAAATACGATAACTTTATAACCAAAAACTAATTAATTATCATCAATTAAGTTGAAAAATAACTAGTATTCAACCATATAGTGAAAAGTATGAGACTTATCCAAAAAACTATTACTAAATTGATTTCAACATGTTTATAAAGTATGCATCCATTACCCAAAAGTTAAGTGTATTTGCAATACACATATATAAGATTAATGCTAAGGGTGTGTTTGGTAGGGGAAAAATCATTTTCCCGAAAAATAATTTTTCCATTTTACGTCGTTTGGTAAAACAAGGAGGGAAATATCATTTTACCCCATTTGAAGGAAATTGTTTTCCCTTGAAAAAGTAAGGAAAACGATTTTCCAAACCCAATTTTCGTTACCCCATTTTGTCTCTCGATCTATTTTCTTTTAATTCTGCTTATAATCACTCTATTTTCATTCTTATTTTGTCTCATTTTCCCCTCTTCTTCATGTTCATCATGTTCATCGATGATTTCCATCATTAATCTCTGTAAATATTTCTTGAATTCTTTGATCTTGTTACAGTTGCTCTTTTGAAGAACTTCGTAACTTAGGACACCCATTGTCACCCCGTTCGTCATTTTCTTTAATCTGGATTCAAAGTCAACTGGATAATCGTTGGAAATAGTGAAAAAATTGAAATTTATTAATGTTGACTATCTCTTGTGTCGGGTTTGTTACTGGGTATATTTCTTACTGATATTTTGGGTTTGATTTTGAAGAGGAGAGAGAGACAGAATTTATTGGTTGGGACGGGTCAGAATAGTGAGCAGGGAATGAGATTGATGGTAAAAAGAAATGAAGTGAGGACAGGGGGTTCATTCTATCAAATAGCAAAAAATGAATGTAAAGAAAATGACTTTCCATTCTACCAAACAGTTGAAAATGTAAGTGAAAAATCATTTTTCTTGGGAAAATATTTTCCATGGAAAATAATTTTTTAGGAAAATGATTTTTCCGCCTAACAAACACACCCTAAGTAGTGAATGGAATGGCGTAGAACTCAATCGTTCCAAGTGAACACTTCACGAACACAAACTTTATTCGATTTTGTGGCATTCTACTGTTGGTTTTAATCTGAAACCACAAAACCAATACACTAAGTTAAGCACGACAAACAACACTGAGAATTTTAATGAAAAGATTAAAAAAATCTTAAGTGAGACAGAGGAAAATATAATGAGAAAAATACTTGTAAGAAGATTGCAAGATGTAATATCCATGTTAGCTTTCAAACTAGATATTCTTGCGCTACAAACATTATGTAATATCTCTACCCTTAGGCTAATATTTCTTGTATATTCCCTGATTTTGAAAACAATTCGGCAGAGTTACACCTAGAACTTGGCTATTTTTCTTTTATAACCTGTCATAAATACAATAAGAAATAAAAGAACTCTTAACGATGTCAAGGGTCACATGCCGAAGCAAATCAACTCAACAGACCACGACGCCTGAAGTATACAACACAAATCCAACAACCCATTTTCATCAACAAATCGAAAAAATCAATCAAGTTTTCCAATTGATATGCAAATACATATATATATCGCATATTTTATTGTTTTTTCTTTGCAAAAATCAACTAAAAATAAGTTATTACTTTACGCATTCACTTTGACGTATATATACATCATTTGACTTTTCGATCTGTCAAGAATCTTAACATCACATGTAACATTAGCATTAAGACAAGTTGCAACACTGACTTTAGTCCGACAACCCCACTTTCTTGCTCAATAATCAAGTAAATAATGGCCATCATCAAACTAGATAGCTT
>JACYFF010003369.1:20688297-20714785 GCA_017589665.1 Selenicereus undatus
ATATATATATATATATATATTAAGCAAGTTCGTGAAAGTTTTCAGGATCCACCAATAACTATGATAATTGATTTTCTCTTTGATACTATTTAAGAATAATTCCATAGATGTTACAAGTATTACAAATAATATTCATCGGACATTGTCTCTAGCTTAGGGGTGATAGGGCCCATATTGCCAAAATTCTAGTAGCAAGGATTTTAATCATAAAAAGGGTGGTGTTTTTTCGCTAACATGCATATTGAATTGCAATCCTCACCTGTTGAAACGTAATTCATTCTCAGTTTGTTCATGTGCTACAATTGACAATGAACAAGTCCATAATTTCTTCAGACAATTTTCAAATCATGATATCAAAAAAAATTCTTCACAAAATGCACATAATGGATGACAAAGACTACATCAGAACTCACCAAACATAGAAATCAAAATTGCCCAGATAAAAAACATATGAAACAAATTAAAGGTGGGTTGAGTGGCCACCCCAAGAACTACTGTGCCTTAGCTAACAACTCATAAAGAGCAGAGTAGCAACTTATCCTCTACAATTCAAGAACTCATGGAAACATCACATAAATGATAGTAATTAAAGAAACCTGGCAGAAAAAAATCAAGAGGACATAAAACTGGCAGGATGTCAATGACAAGAACTAGGTTGTCAAACTATTGAACATTACTCACATCCAAATCATACAAAGAAGGAAAAGTTTTAGATTCATCAGACGCCTACAATCTAGAACCCTAGAATTAGTACAATTTCCATCAAAAGAAATCCAACCTAGTTTAATTTTCAAGCTAATGGGTTCAGAAAAAAGAAATTAAGTTTCAAAAGGACAATACCACTACCTTAAAAAGAAATGAGGCCTCCTTAAAGGCACAATGAGGGCTCCATTTCTAGTTTCCAAGGCTAGTGCAAGTGTCACAATGTTTGTAGGGGCAGTCAATTCCGTAACCTCAATACAAACACATCTTGTTAGGGTTTCGACATCGGTGATGCAGATGAATGGGTAAAAAGCATGCGTCATCCAGTCCTAAAAATGAAGCAATGGTAATGGAATTGGCATTTTACATAGGACAACTTGTCGAAAACCAAATTTCAGATAGAAAAAAAAAGATGCCCATAAGTCAGCGAGAAGACCCAGTTGAAATACATGAGTGAGAGTAATTGACATTGAATCTTACTGAGATTTACCCCGAGCGCCATCGTGACATGGCCAGAACTCAATGACGATGATTGATTGAATGCCAGTAGTTTTCTGGTCCATTGAATTGGCCACTGAATTTCTCAAAAGTTAGAGAGCAGAGGACATGAAATTGGAGCAAGAAGATGAATGTGCGAAGAGGTGAGGCTCTCCAGCAGTCACGACGTAAATAAAAACAAAACATCACACCTAGTATCTATCGAAATAAAATTATGCAGGAACCGCTTGATAAAAGAAATTAAAGAAAATAGCCAAAACAGGCTTCCACGCTTATTATGTGTGGGTGGTAACCTGTTTTATGCTAGATAATTCCTGCACTTATTAAGCGCGGAAATAATCTCATAACATAATCCCACGCTTATAAAAGTGGGTATATTTACCCACCCTTCTTTTGCGTTGAGACGATTCCAAACATAAGACTACTCGTTTTTTTCGGCTCACACTTAGGCATGTGTGGTTAAATAAGTGTAGAAGTATGATTTTTTTTTTTTGCTGTGTACATAATTTCAATTGGCCACTCTCTTCAAACATGCAAGAAACTTTATAATAATCTGTGATCGATACCAACGGACAGGGAACATTTCAAAAAGGCATGAGATGCCTCAAAGTGGGAGTCTTGAGGTAGAACATTTTGACCAGGGGTTGACTTTCTAGGTATGTTTCCTCCTTCTCACAATATTTACATCCTTGTGGTAGTTGATTATATCTCTAAGTGGATAGAGGCCATTACAACTCCTACTAATGACTCGAAGGTGGTAATCAACTTTCTTAAAAAGAGCATCTTTACAAGATTTGCCACACCAAGAGCTCTTTTAATTGACAATGTGACTCACTTTTGCAATAAGCCACTTGAGTCTCTCTAAAAGAAGTATGGGGTTTTTCATAAGATTGCTACACCTTATCATCCCCCAAACAACCGGTCAGGTTGAGTTATCTAATCAGGAGTTGAAAAGCATTTTGGAGCAAACGATTAATCGATCCCGAAAAGATTGGTCTATGAAGCTTGACGATGCTCCTTGGGCTTATTGGACCACCTAAAAAATTCCTCTAGGTATTATTACTTATCGGTTAGTGTTCAAAAAATCTTACCATTTGCCAGTTGAGTTAGAACACAAAGCATATTGGGCAATTCGAACTTTCAACTTTGATCTTAAGGCAGCCGGTGAGAAGAGGATGTTGCAATTGAATGAGTTAGATGCATGAGTTACGTTTGAAAGCCTATAAAAGCTCCAAAATATACAAGGAGAGGACCAAGCAATGGCACGACAAGCATATTATGAAGAAACGATTTGAGGAAGGTGACATAGTCCTATTGTTCAATTCTAAGTTGTGGTTATTTCTAGCAACCTGATTCCCAATGGTCAGGACCATTTAAAGTCATAAAGGGCTTTCCTCATGGAGCTATAGAAGCATGGAGCGAGTCTACCAGTGCAGTCAAGGTCAATAGGCATCGTCTTAAGCCTCATGTTGTGGGGATAAGCCTACACACTCTTACTGATCCCGAGCCATCATAGAAATAAAGGTCGAGCTCTCGACTCTAGACGAGCACTTTTTCGGAGGCTACCCAAGTTTTTCCCTTTACTAGTTTTTCTTTTGTTTGATTGTCTATAGTGCATTTCGTGTTTAAACAAAAAGAGAAAAAAGGGAAAACAAACAAATATAGAAAAGTCATCAATAAAAAGAACAAAACAAGAGAGAAAAAAGAAGAAAAAAAGAAGAAAATCAAAAAAATAAGAGAGTTTTAGAAGCTCCAGATAGCAGCTACCATGGACCCCTAGTGGTGCCTAACTCTATCCGTAGGGTCTCTGCCAGAAATTCTGGAAACTTGTTGAAACACACCTCACCACGAAGGGCTTGTGATGAGTCTCTTCATCCGTGGCTAGGGGTTTTTCATGCCCTTTGACGCAAAAATGCCCATTCATCTTCAAATCCTCGACACACTCTCTCTCTAAACTCTTTCTTTCTGTCTCTCTACAAACTCCATAACCATCCACCTTCACACCTTCAATTTTCCATTATTTTCCATAAAATTTCCACCCTTCTTATTTTTTTCACTTTCACTCAAAATCGCCTTTAGATTTGTCTTTTTTGGTCTTTTTTCTCTCATGCTCTACCGATTTTCATGCCCAAACCTTCAACAACCCAACTTCACCTTCCATTCTTCCAAATCTTCTCATTTTCTTCCATATTTCTTCCCCAGTAACCTCAATTTTGAACAAATTTTCCATTTTTCACCATGTTTCTTCCCATTTTAACTTACATAATGTTTCGAGCATCCACTCTCCATAGCCATGCTACCGCAAGGACATCAAGTCAAGCACCACAACGCGCGTCTCGGATCTCTTGAACCTCAACCAATGCAAGAAACCAAGGTAATATTCCTGACCCCTTTGGTTTAACAAATCCTGAGCATGTAATACAATGTTTTGAGTAGTGTAATAGCCCAACCCTAAATTATGTTTATTTATTTAATTACCTCATGTTAATGATTTTTCTCATATTTATTTATCGCATTTATTCACCCCGGTGGGGGAAAATTTATTTGGGCCCTCACTTGGCAATTTAAATTTTATTTGTTTATTTAATTGATTAATGAAAACTTTGGAAGAGTTGATAGTAGGCCCTAACAAGTTTAATCTAAGTAATTTATTTTGTTTTCCGTAACATTACAAAAAAAATTAATTTTGAGTTATCCAAAAATATTATCATTACGAAATATTTTATTCCCGAATCCAATTTTTTTCGGGCCAATTTAAAGCCCAACATGTTTGCTTTTTAACATAACTAATTACCACGATTAAGCTTAACCATGGTTAGTAAAAAAGTCATTTTCTAGTTAAAAAGTTATTTTCTAGTTAAAAACTCAACTCAACCCGAAACACATTTTCTCTCTCTCTCTCTCTCTCTCTCTCTCTCTTTTCTCTCTCCTACACGGCCAACCCCCTTCAGTTGTGTGGTGTTTTCTCGAGAGTTTTTGGGCTAGCCCTTGTTACCTCCGACCCACCCCCTCGACATCCTAGTACCACTAGCCACCATCCTCCATCATCAAAACCACTAAACACCACCTCCATCCCTACTTATCTTCAAGCAAAGTGACTAATCTTGAACTTGATCTTGTTGGTTTTGCTTTTCACTTCAGTTTTGATTCTTGTTTTGACATTTGTGATCTTTGATCCTGATGTTTTGATAAGAAATAAGAGTTATTTTGGTGTTGATCATGGTGGAGTTGAGGTTGGATCATGCTAGGGTTAGGATCAATCCTTAGTCATGCAAGCTTAATGTTAAAGTGTTGGATTTTGATTATTTTATCTTTGATTTGGTCATCTTTTAACCTATTGGTGTTTATGATGGTGTTTTTGGTAATTTGAAATGAGTTGGAGTGAGTCCAACTAGGCCATAAACTAGGGTTTTGGCAAGTAAGGTATGGTTTGGATTAAACTAGCGTTAAGCTTGGTTTATGTGTGTATTTGATTGAAAAATGATCTTTATTGGATATGATTATGAAGTGAAATTGAGTATAGTGATTTTGTATGATATTGGGATGGACCAAAGCTTATTTACATGCTTGTAAAGAATGGTTTAATTTGAGGATTTGTGTGAAAGAGAAGGAAAAGCTAAAACAGTGGGGGGCTGAAAATTTTAGAAAAACAGGACATAATTCGGGATTAAACTGGTAATGAGCGGCCTATTAGAAAATTATGATTTTTGGTGGGTAGATAGTTCAGTGTGTCAGCTTTTAAATACCTTTTGAATTTCCTTAATGCAAGGGATGAGGAAAAAATTATGATCATTTTATCAAAACTGTGCAGAATGGACAATAACTGACATACTTGTGTTCTAGCCTCCTTTTGGCAATCTGATTGTGGGAATCAAGCTTCGTGTTCCGAATGAAAGTTTTTTGGAACTTCGTAAGCTTTCTATATTGGCATTTTGAGTCTTAATCAGAGGTCGGATGACTAAGTTATGAGTCATTCTTTCTAAGCCCCTGTTATGCTCTTACTTTTCTTTTATTAAATCAGTAGCTATGAAATAAATATTTTTGCAAACCGTTTGTTCCTACAATGATAATTTTGTACAAAATTAGGGCCCTATCTATCGTTTCCTTCCCTTTGTACAAAATCCCATTTCAGCGAATTTCATTAAAAGTACCGGGTACGTTCATTGCCTGTAACTTTTGAAATCAGCACGTATTTATCAAAATTATAATGTTTTGATAAGTACATCAATGAATCAGTTTAATTAGTGATTTACCACATAATTAGTGACCCCACCAGTTATCAGTTATAGGGCATTGCACTTCAATTACCCATACGACTTCAGGCCAGGTCCTTTGATCGACTTGGCAGGTGTACACCTATCTTGAGATCGTAACAGTTACCATGGTTCACTATCAGATAAGAATTGACAATGCAGTTTCATACTTATCTCATTCCCTCTTTTTAATTAAAATGAATTACAATGCAGGCCCAATAAGCTTTTCATTGATCATTTAATAATACAGGAATGCATGTACTGAGTTTCGGTTCACAGTTCAAAATATTTTCATGTTTTGTTTTAGGAAAATGTTCAATGAATCGCCCTTAGGCAGGCAAGATGATTGAAGGGGATAAGTGAGCAAGAAAGTCCAAACAAATGGAATAGTGTTGTGTTAGTGCTGAGTTGTTTTGAGCACTGTAATATGAAACTTTTTGATGTTAAAGCCATATACTCTATAAGAGTTACTATATTTTGATGTGAACCCTAGAATAGTTAAATGGTTTGATGTTAGAACTATTTATACATCCATTGATGGGTCGTAATTATGTGAATGCCTTTTGATGGAAAACATTGAGTAGCCTTGCTAGAATTTATCATTTACAAGCAAAGCCTTGTCCTTTTGGACGATGGTAACGCCATGATCATTTGGGATATTACTTCTAATTGGTGAAACGAATGAAGAGAACGCAAACAGTGAACTATGTACGTGGGGGGGGGGGGCGTTACAAGTAGCAAGCTAGTTGTTGCTACTGGTCATTATGATGAGGATTTGTTAACTCAATTGCGTTTGTTAGATGACATTCATTGGTCATTTGCTCGGGGAGGTATGGGTCAATTTTTAGAGATTAGAGACCAAACTTATCGTGACCTCGCTCTTGAGTTTTTGTGTACATTGCATGTGGAGGTGAAGAGTGGGTCTCGTTGTTAAGAAGGATACATTTCCTTTCATCTGAATAGGGAGTTTTATGAGATTAATTTGAGTTCCTTTAACATTATATTTGGGTTTGCAACAAGTATGGACTTGCCTTATCGACATGTCCCCACAGACTTTAACCCGAATGCTTTTTGGAATGCAATTTCTGGGGATTATCGTATGATACGAGCAACTCTAAAGGTACCATTACTGGAAACCCCTAAATTCGAGTGGCAAAGAGATTACTTGCTTGTGGTCTATTTGCTACGGATGATAGTTGAATGTGTCTCGCCTATCTGAATTATATTTCTTATATAGCATGCTCCAGGGTGACCGACTTGACCCATGTTCTTTTTTGGTCAGTCAGTTACATAGTGCGGCCTTTAGTTCCGCACAGAGGATTACGATGGGGAGCCTCATTACCCCTATTCCTAGGTCTGTTGGTAATGACCCGAACCCTGACAATAAAGTTCCCAGTTTCGAGCAGTTAAGCTTATTCGCTTTTGAGCAAATGAAGTTTTTTAAGGTGGAAGATGGGCGTGTTTGTCGGATTTATTCTGCGAATCGTCCCATGCCTCTCCTTAATGTTAACCAAACCATTCTCTTGAACCAGGTCATTGTCTTGAACTAGGTCAATCTTTACCTTTTACCTAGTGATGAAGAGTTGGCGTGACCCACACCACCTCATCCCCCTGCTCACCTAAGGGCTTCTAGTTCATCCCAACCATCATCCTCCTTTGATTTCACTAATTTGCATGCTACCCTTCAGTTGATCCACGAGAAGCAAGCATCCCTACGAGCTTACATTCAAACTGAGCATACTGCAGTGTGTGACTTTATTTCGGAGCGACGCGATGAGCTTCGCAGGATGATTGCTTACCAAAATCAATATTTCCAAGACTTTAGGTCTTATTTGGAGACTGGGGATGACCGACGTATTTCTCAACTCTACCCTCATTCTCCCCCTCCTCATCCTTTCAGTTTCTTCTTCTTCCTCATTGATTCTTATGTCCTTACATTGAGGACAATGCTTTGTCAAAGCATATGGGAGTTGTGCATTGACTATGTGTGTGTGTGATGGATGCGTGAGTAGTTTGCATTTTGGGTCGTGCATTTAGGATTAGTTTGCATTTTTATTTGATCATTTGCTTTTGCTTTTGTTTTTGTTTTTAGGTTTCTCTTCTTAGTTTTTAGTTTTATTTTGGCATTTTCAACTTTTAGTGGCATTTTAGGGTTAGCATAAATAAAATAAACAAATAAACAAATAAACCAAAAAAAATGAAAAAGCAACAAAAATCCTCCAATGATGAGCCTCTAGACTAAGTAGTTTTCTTTGACTTATTTTGGCTCTTTTTATTGTGCCACTTGTGAATAAAATGTTTGATCATATGTTTTTGAAATGTGCTTTATGTTTTGTCCAACATATTGACTTTGATTCGATTACCCAATGATTCTTTGCATGAATATTTGGCACATGTGATCTAATAAGCTAGTTGAGCCTAGGTAGTTGTCCCGTGAGATTTTAAGCTTGATTGGACTAATTTATCATTTTAGTCTTATATTCTTTTTCATGTGTGGCTCTTCCTATATTTCAAATATCTAGATCTTACTTTGGCTCTTGTTCAGGATCGCACTTAGTATGCACATTTAGGCAATATGATTGAAGCTTCTTTGAATTTATGAGCTACATCGGCCAGATGACGACCCTCATTATGTATGATTTATCCATTGCTACCCCCTTTGAGCCTTGATATTTTTTTCTTAATGCAAACCTATAATATGATCCTTGGCCAAATACATGTCTTATCCTTTAGTTGAGAATGTAGAGTTTCATTAGTAATCAGGAGTAGTTTGTAGATAATGACATTGTTAATTGGTGTGGTATGTCTGAATGTGATAAGGATTTATGGGATATTTCCCTTGCTGTAAATTGGGTTGAATTTCATGAGTTGTTAGAAAAAGTAGTGAAAAGTACACAATTTCTCTTGCCATAATTCTTCTCTTTGGAAAAAAACGAACCAATAAAAAAGAAGAAAAAGAATGTTGAATAAAAAAAAAGAGAAGCAAAATAATACAAGGACTTGGTATTGATTTCATATTAGATATGCTTTAACACTTTGTCGCATTAAAGACCAGCTAGGGGTAATTTTGTTTGTTTAAAATGTATCGATGTGAGGACTATTTTTGTGAAAAGTGGGGTGAAGATGATTTATATTCATAGTCTTTGGCTTTGAGCTCCACAAATCTCAACATATTTGTTCTCCTCTTACGTTTACCCATAACCCCATTACAACCCTATCAGAGCCCTCATGATTGCCTAGTGTATTTTGCGTTTTAGTGGTGGCAAGTTTGAGAGTTTTAGCAAGCTTATGGTAGTTTTAGCAACCTCATAGTCTTTGGATTTGAGCTCCACAAAGCTCAACATATTTGTTCTCCTCTTACGTTTACTCATAGCCTTGTTACAACCCTATCAAAGCCCTCATGATTGCCTAGTGTATTTTGTGTTTTAGTGTTGGCAAGTTAGAGAGTTTTAGCAAGCTTATGGTAGATTTGGTTCTTTAGAATGAGATTTGAGAGAACCTCATTATACTTTAAACACATGAGTGATGAGTGCTTCATTCCTAAAGTGAGGGTCAACCAGTTCTTTTAGCTCTAACTATTGTATGTGCCAATATGATTGTCCAAGTTGATTTGGGAGATCAATTCAATATTTGATGTGATGGTACTTGCTCTTATTTCAAAAACTTCATTCTCTCATTTGTTTTGTAATGTTTTCAATCACTTTTATGCTAACTTCTTAGGTAGATTTGGCCATTGATAATGCTACTATTGTTTACCTGAAAAGGTTCTTAATCATAACTTTGGTTTCATAGTTGCATGGGGACAAGTAGCGGTTCAAGCATGGGGGAGTTTGATAAGTGCTTAGAGTTCATTTTATTTTGGGGTCATTTTGCTACATTTTTAGGGAGATTTATGGACGTTATGTTATAATCTACACTCTTATTCTCATTTTATGCTAGGGTATGGTTCTTTTCTGTATTTTGTAGTTTTTAGACCTTTTTATCCTTGCTTTGACCCCAATTGAGTATGATTTGACTCCCCACATATTCTCCCAAGTTTCTATGCTCGTGTAGGAAAAGAAGAGCCAAAGAATTCGGAGACGTAAGTAACCATAGATGCTCCAAGGTGAACCTAAAACTACTTGTCTCTTCGTCTTCCTTTGTCTTGTGGTAAAGGATGCTTGATTTCAAGCTTATAAGAGGCTGTTCGACTACAGAAAAGAAAGAGGACATATCCGTCTACACTCATTTCTCCCATATTTTTTCATTAGGCTTTAGGATTCTTAGCTTGTATTCTTTAGACTTAGTGTAACGCCCTTACCCCATGGTAAGAGGATTACATTGCCAAAAACCTTTGAAAGGACTCTTAAGGCTAAATATAAGACAATTCTTCTTTAGGATAATTTTGTTTTTGTAACACAAAGAACTTCACGCTCCATCTATGAAGTCCAAAAGAACTAGACTTTAGGCCCTTATGACCTTATATTACAATGGGTTCCTCATGGCACTAGTCATAAACAACATAACAAATTTTGCGAGTTTTGGTGGGAGGCCACCAAGGTCGATTAAGAGCATCAATTACATGCACCAAAATGTTACAACTTGGTAATGTTACATTACATTCCAATAAAAAAAAAGTCAATGCACGCAAGTTCCAAAAGGTACATCTTCAAATCTAAGCGCTAGCCTCCAAAAGACATGTCATGCTACATATCTTAATCTTATTTAGAATCTGAAAAGGAAAATTTAGGAGAGAGTGAGCAAGCATAGCTCAGTGGGAGTTCTCACCTCCCAAAACCAAAATAGTTTTTACACACAATAGGTCATAATAGTAATAGTCGTATCGTAACGCCCCGGCCCCCTCCCAGACCGCAGACAGTTACCAGGAACGGCTTTAAGGATCGTCGACTGGCTTCACAAATTACCACAAGCCTTTTCAGTGTGCCTTCGTCCTCGGTCACATGCTGCCTGGGAAACTTTCGAGGAGTTCATCCATCGTAAGATTGCTCCCCAGTAAGCAAGCTTAATTATGCAGTTCTTAATAAGGGGCTTCCCGAAAAGAAAGGTGGATCTGAAGTGCACAACGTCCTTGTTGTGCCTCACTAATCGACTAATTATGAGTCCTATTGACCAGTGGTCCATCTCAATATCTTTGCCTCACTAGGTGAGTGCCTATGGCTCTCTTGTCCATTGGCACAGCTTGCGGTCGCAGGTCGACTCTGATACAATCTATGATTGCTCACACGCTCCAAGGATCATCGACTGGGCTCATAAATTACTATAAGCCTTCTCGGCGTGCTTCGTCCTCGCTCACACGCTGTTTGGGAAACTTACCAAGAGATCATCCATTCTAAGATTACTCCCCAGTAAGCACGCTTAACTATAGAGTTCTTAAGAATGGACTTTTCAAAAACAAAGGTGCACCTTTGGTGATATAAGTAGTCACACCAAATCCTTTTAAGCCACACCCAAGGTGTTACACATATTGATAGCGATATTATCATGGACAAATAAATCTCTCAAATCATCGCAAACCATTCTTCCTGAGCCCAAATAATGCACCATTAAAATCTGGAGGAACAAACAATTAGGCTCGAGGAGTTAGAAAGAAAGGGAATGTGCACATTTCTCTCATGAATAGACTTTTTTTTTTATCGCAATTCAATTTCTTTTCGGGCTAGAGATTCAGTAAGGGCACACTATTAATCAAAACCGGTTCTTGCACAAGTGTAAGTAAGGTAGGAAATGACCTTGGTTGAAAGACTACCTGGCTGGGGGAACTTCTAAGGGATGGGGAACTTATACCCTCATCGTGGTGAAACACCACCGTCTTTCTGAGTGAAAAACTGCCACTATATGGAATCTTCCACTACGGAATATGCTAATAGGTGAAAAATTAGACACTAGTCGGAATCTGCGGACAAATCTCTAATATGGGCGCACGTAACAATTTGTACCTTTAGATTCTAGTTTACTTAAGTTTGTTACCAAAATCGAACTCGGCGGCTTTATAACCTAAATGTACGTATGATTTTTGGTATCAAACTAAGACCATTTCAAATGGTGTCATCTACAAATCTTAATATTTTTTGTTTAGTAATTATCACAACTCAATTAAAAAGATATTTAGGAGCCCATGAAAATAATCTTTCAAGTAGGACCCATTTCGTTTTTACGAACGACACGTGATAAATGATTATTATTAAACCTTGCAAAATTGACCTAAGACCAAAAACCCGAACCGGGCGACCCGGATCCATACCTAACCCGACATGCGAAATATGCTCACCCGAAAGGGGACCCCGAAACTCGTATTGACCCAAATCGAACCATATCCGACCTGGAATTTTCTACAAAATTATTTGTTTTGGCATAACGAGCGTATTTGACTAAAAATTGATTGATCTGAAATTGACCCGAACCAAATCATACTTGACCCAAACCGAAGCGACCCGAAATACACTTAACCCAAACATGACCCGACCCAAACTTGACTCAAACCGAATGACCCATTTGTCAGGTCTAATTATTATAAGGTCATACCAGGTATTATATAAAATACTACTTACTTAAGTATTCCAACTTGGCTTTGTGGTCTTTTTTTTTTTTGTGTATGTGGATGTTGTTATTATTGTGCCTCTACTACATAAATCATTTTCCTCACAAAATCAAGTAACACCTCATTATTTAATTACTAACAATTCCTCACTTTTTATTTTTCTCTAGCAAACTTGGGAATTCTATTCTCAATTTTTTTTCCAAGCATAATATCACACCACGACCACATCAAGAATACTTTAAATAACTTTATTACAATACTAAACTATCATTTTCTTTACACACACTTAATTGGTTTTCAAGAGTATGCTTTAACTATTTTGCTCATCCAAAAAAAATTATGCCAAACCACACTAACTCAATCAACTTCTAAAATATGTCCTAATATCACAACCTGCACAAGAATAAGTTACAAAAGTCATATGGTAACATATAACTCAACAATACTTCATGTATTTTTCAACATTACAAAATCATAAATTACATGTCTAGTAAGGTAAGCAAGTAGTTTCATCAGTCTAATTCATCAACCATAACATTATTCCAAGCCTACTTTTCGCAACCATTAGCTCAAATATTTACTAATTACCATTTATATAAGATAACTTAGAAAACAACTTTAAAGAATATATCTCAACAATCATGATATATATCTTAGAAAGGCATGACATGCATAACTTAAAATGTCACACTTAAGATAAACTAACCATATAAAGAAACACTCTAAATTTTGTAAATCAATAACATAATCATACATAATAATAAAATATTTTAACTATAAAACTAATTTTTTTTTATATAACGTATTATGAGAACCCGTAGTTTAAAGTAGCTTCTTAATCTTCTTTTGACCCCTTGATCCTTAGGAAAATCCCAAAGCAAGTTGGATTAGCCCTACCTTGAGTAAAATTCCAACTCTAGCACTCTCCTCTTTCTCTCTCTAGTTCCTTACTTGGTAAAGTGGTAAAAGTGAGAGAAAAAGGTGGAAACGAGGAATAGTAGGAGTAAGCAAAATAATTCTCATCTTTTGCTTGCACTTAGCCGGCCACATCTCAATTTATCTTCATCATGAGTTTTTTTCTAGGGGGGCGTATGTACTTGTTGCTTCTCCAAATGGGGAAAGGAAATAGGGCATGAGTGAATTAGAATAGGACAAAGGCTAAAACATGCCCTACTGTTTGTTGTCCATACTCCCCCTAAAAAACATCTATATTAGCTAATTAGTAGGGTCTTTATTAAGCAAACTTGATTGGCAAATATTATTCTTGATCATCACATTCTTCCCTCCTTAAAATTAGTTCCATCATCGAAACTTACATACCCACTTCAAAAAGGTTAGGATACTTCTCCCGTATCTCATGCTTTAGCTCCCATGTTACCTGTGCAACTTTGTGATGCTTCTGTAGGACTTTGGCATAAGGAATTGTCTTCGTCCTTAGTTGACACTCCTGTCATTCGAGTGTTCGAATTGGGTCTTCAGGAAAGCTAAGATCACTTCTAATCTCTATTGGTTCGTACTAAATGATTTGATCAAAATCTAGGATGTACTTAGATTTAACACATGAAACACCTCGTGTATTCTTGCAAGGAAGGAGGGAGTGCTACTCTATATGCTACGGGACCTATCCCCTAGATTATCTGAAATGATCATATGTATTTGGGATTAAGTTTCCCTTTTTGGCCAAATCGAACACTCCCTTTAAGTGGGGATACTTAATGAACACATGGTCTTTTTCTTTGAATTCTAGGGATCCTCTCTTTAGGTCTGCATAGCTCTTTTGTCTATTGTCGGCTGCTCGAAGTCTTTCTCTGATAATCTGGACCTTGTCTACCAATTCATGAATCAACTCTACCTTTGAGATTCTTCTTTCCCCAACTTTGTGCCAACAAAAAAGTGATCTACGATGCCATCCGTAGAGTGCCTTTATGGTGCCTTTCTAATGCTTGCTTGTTAGCTATTATTGTATGCAAATTCAATGAGTGCTAATTTGTGATCCCAGCTTCCCTTGAACTCCAGAGCACTTGCTCATAACATATCCTCCATTATTTGGATGGTTCTCTTGATTTGTCTATCAATTTGAGGATGGAAAGAAGTGCTGATGTTGAGTTTTGTTCGCATGGCCTCTTCAAAGCCTCTCTAAAACATTGACGTGAACTTGGAATCATGGTCCCAATCATACTCAATAGTGCTCCATGAAGACGAAAAATTTCTTAAATGTATAGCTTTGCTAAAAGGTATAGATATCTTGACTACTAAAAAGTGAGCGGACTTAGTCAATCTGTCAACGATTACTAGCATCGAGTCATGTAGTTTCACTGTTATTGGTAGACCCTTGATGAAGTCCACACTTATGTGTTCCCACTTCCATTCTGGAATCAGTAAAGGTTGGAGAAGTCCTCTTGGTTTTTGGTGCTCAGCCTTCACACGTTGGCATGTGAGGCATAAAGACACAACTTTAGCCACATCTCTTTCCATTCCACTCCACCAATAATTTTCCTTAAGGTCATGATACATCTTTGTACGACTAGGGTGACTAGTATATACTGAGTGGTGTGCTTCATGATGCAAATCCTTTCTGGTTTCTTCCACATTAGGTACACATAATCTCCCTATGAACCTAAGAACACCATTAACTAACTCAAAATCTTTTATCATCTCCTTCTCCACACCTTCCTTAATTTTTACCAATTCCAGATCCTGAAATTGAGTGCTTTTTATTTTCTCAGCAAGTGGAGAGGTAATTTGTATGGTAGCTATCATGCTTGCCCTTGAAGGCAACACCACTTTGATCTCTAAGTCCTCCAGCTCCTTTAATAACCTCTTATTCGAGGTAAGGAGTCATGCCATAGAGCCGATCGACTTTCAACTAAGGGCATCTGCTAGCACGTTTGCCTTCTTAGGGTGGTAGTAAATTTCTAAGTTGTAGCCTTTATCAGTTATAGCCATCGTCTTTTACTTCATAATCAACTCCTTTTGAGTGAACAAGTATTTAAGGCTCTTAAGATCTGTGTGGATCTCACATTTGGTGCCATAAAGATAGTGCCTCCATATTTTTAGTGCAAATACCATGGCGACTCACTATAAATTATGTGTCAGATAGTTCTCTTCATACGGCTTGAGTTGTCGCAACCCATAGGTGATGACTCTTCCATTTCACATGAGCACACATCCGAGTCCTTTCTTAGAGGTATCACCGTAAATGATGAACCCTTCACCACCATCGGACATTGCGAGGAAAGGTTCAGTGACTAGTCTTGTTTTCAATTCCTGGAAACTCTTTTCACATTCATCCGACCATTTAAATTTGGTGAATTTTTTGAATTAGTCTTATGATTGGCAAAGCAATCTTGGAGAAGCCTTCAACAAACCTTCTGTAGTAGCCAGCCAATCCTAACAAGCTTCGCACCTCAATTATGTTGGCCGGTCTTGGCCAGTTCACTATGGCTTTTATTTTCATCGAGTCAATCGAAATACCCTCCTTGGAACTTACCTAACCAAGAAAATTAACCTTGTCGAACCAAAATTCACACTTTTTGAGTCTAGCATACAATTGATGCTCTTTAAGGCTCTCCAAGACAATTGTAAGATGCTTACGTGCTGCTTTTCGCTCTTTGAATATATCAAGATGCCATCAATGAAAATTACAACAAACTTCCTTAGATACGGCGTAAAAACTTAATTCTTGAGATCCATAAATACTGTGGGGGCATTAGTGAGACCAAAGGGTAATACAAGGAATTCATAATGCCCATATAGGATCCTAAATGCTATCTTGGGAACATCTTTAGGGTTGATTTTCAGCTTGTTGTATCCAGTATTCAAGTCAATCTAAAAAAAAAAGCATAACCCACAAGTTGGTCGAATAGATCCTCTATCCTTGGAGGAGGGTACTTGTTCTTGATTGTCACCTTGTCAAGCTCCTCCTAATCGATTCGTAGTTGAAGACTAGCATCCTTTTTCTTTACAAATAAAACTAGGGCTCCCCGTGGTAAAACACTTGGGTGTATTTGCTCCTTGTGAAGCATCTCTTGCCTTGAGTTCAGCCAACTCAGCTGGTGTCCTTCGATCTGGTGCTTTAGAGATCGGTGTAATCCCAGGTATGAGATCGATTGCAAAATCTATCTCATAATCAAGTGGTAGCCCAGGGACTTTAACAAACACTTCTAGAAACTTACTAACAATAAGGACTGCGTCAAGTTTGGACTTTAGCAAATTTGTTGGATTAGATACAGGTAGCCTTGGCAACCTTTTCTTAGAAACTTGTGCTTGCATCGCGAAAATAATTGGAGTTGGCTTTCGTATTCTGTTGCCATGGTAAACTAATTTTTCACAACCTAGGGGCTTGATGGAAACTTCCTTCTTATGGCAATCAACTAAGACTCAATGCCTAGCTAACCAGTCCATCCTTAGTATGACGCCGAAGTCTTTCACTTCCAAAGGAACTGGATTAGCAGGAAACTTTCTTTTGTTAATTATGATAAGACAATCTTTAAGTATGACATAAGAGGTGATAGCTAGTTCGATTGGAGTAGAAACACACAACTCATAGTTCATTTCTCCTGGTATACAAGACAATTGGGAAGCCACCTTAGGGGTCAAAAAAGAGTGTGTGGCTCGCGGGCCAAATAAGGCATGAACATAAACATTCTCTAATAACAATGTACCTGAAATCACAGCATTAGGGTTTTCCTCTTTTGCGGCCATGGCAAAAACGAAGCTTGATTCAAAGGCATCTTGTCCTATCCTCTATAGTTCAATCGCGGTCCCCAAGCTTGGATCAAAGCTACTGATATTGGTGGACAAGCTCCTACTCTTCTCTTTGCTCCTTGAGTTGTTGGATAAATCCTAGGGTGTTAGGCAATGATGAACCCTATCTCACCACACCTAAAGCACACGCCAGCAGGGAAGTTACATGTGTCATGGTGGTGCATCTTGAAGTTGTGGCAATGGGCTTTGCTTTGACTCCCTTCGGCATTGTTCTTAAAAGGAAAAGGATTCTTGTTAAAGTGCCCACCTTGCGAGTTTTCTACTCCCATATTTCTCTTACCCTGCATCTGGTTTTCCACTCAGCATCTGCTTCTTTGTTCACTCTTTCTACCGTCAAAGCTCGCTGATATATATCCTGAAAACTAATGAATGTGATAGTTGTAAACTTTTCCTTAATGCTATGGTCAAGCCCATGCTTAAATATATTCATTCTGGCCTGTTCCGTTGCCATTTTAGTTGGAGCGAATAGACTAAGTTCATTGAACTTAGCTGCACACTCCATGACCGACATGGTTTTTCCTTACTTAAGATGAAGCAACTCTTGTTCCTTAGCGCACATCACATCATTTGGTAATAACTTTTCACTTGATAAGTCCTTGAACTGATGCCTCATTAGCTGAGGTTGTCCAGCTTGAGGTTTGACAGTAGCCCACCAGAAGTTCATTTCCTTCATGAATTGGCGAGAAGTCAATCGTACCTTAAATTATGACGGATATTCCATCACCTTAAGCAAATCTTCAATCTTATGAATCCAATCCTCATAAACTAGAGGATCAGGACCTCTCTTAAACTTAGGTGGCTTTAGTTTCTGAATGTTGTATAATACTTCCAAGGTAGTTAGTCATGGAAGTATGACCCGTGGGGGCATCTGTCGTAATTAGGTCACCGCAATTAATTATTAACTGTAAGATATCACGCTCTCTCATTAGAATTATATATATATATATATATATATATATATATATATATATATATATATGCTTTGGGGATTATTAATCCTATTCCCAACTTAATAAGGAAGGTCCCATTCCTAATATTTTCAAATAAGCACATATTCCATGATACTTACAAGTAGTCATAGCCAATTGCACAAGATAACAAGAAGCTAAAACACATTCACTTCTTACATTTCTTCCAAAATAATTATAATTCATAAGCCAAGTGTATATAGTAATGGATCATATGGTTCATTCACATTCTAGATATAAAATTTGTAACTTCATGGTCACCAATTAGCCAAGAAGATGCTTCTAGGTACTTCCTACCTTTAACATTTTAATAGTTAGTGCATCCAGTTCCATTGGCATAGACAATGCACATAGGATGATGATCATACCTGCTTACAAAATGACTCTATTGGGTGCTACACAAGATTAAGGAAGGGTAAGTAGCTAATCCTTTTATCATCATCCCAAGGGTACTCTCCTGAGTCAGCACGACTCTCAGAGTTACTCATCTCGGGGTCATCATCAGAATCCCACTCAGGCTCAAAGTCTCCCTCAGGGTCATCCTCATCAAACCAATCGGGCTCCCGAACAGTGAACTCTCCGAGCTCATCACCATCGAATTCCATCTCCAAATCATCATCTCTAGCCTCAAAATCGGGGAAGTCGTCTAAGGCATAAAACTCTATGCTTGAATATACAGGATTATACTCTGGATTAATAAAGTCGGTGTCTGAGGAACTAAAATTTGTGGTGGGGTTCCTATCCACATCTCCTCTAACATCATTGTTCTCCACCAAAGCTTTTAATAAGTACTCTGGTTGGACTCGAGAAATAGTCATGGCCCTTTACCAAGCATCAGCTATGCAATTAAGCTTAGGGCCTAGATCATGTCTATCTCTTTTTGTGATATGGTTAATGAAGGATCTCATGTGATTCTTTCTCGGCTAAAGTGGTCCACGTTGTCACTAAGCTCTAAAAGCACACTATCTGCTATCAAGTCCTCTTCTACCTGCTTCTTAGTTCGATATCGTTGATTTATAAGTCATAATTTCCCTTAATCTGAGTTTACAATCTTATGTTCTACACGCATAAGGAACTGTACCAACTCTGAGAAAGTACAAGGGCACCATTCCCCCTCAACTGGAAGCTTTGTCAAAAGCTGGTGATGAAGCTCCCACCATTTTCCACCAATAAGAAGAAGACTTAAGAATACTTAAACCTACTCAATGTAGGGAAGCTCATGGTGGTCTTGGACATTATATCGAGATAGGATCAACCAAAAGAATGTTGCATTCCACCATGCTTTCCTAAAATAAAGGAACTTGAAGGATTCATAACTAAAATAGCCTAGTTACGCTGACTTCACGCTATCACCTACAAAGAGTATACTTAACAACAATTAGCTTACTCCAAACAATTTATCACCCCCTTTTTTTCACATGCAACCATCACAGCTTGTCACACACATTCAAGCATATGCATATTTTTATGAAACCATGCAAATCTAAGCTCTGACAACACGAAATGTAACACTCCTGCCCCAGGGTAAGAGCATTACATCGCTAGAATCCTTTGAAAGGACTCTTAAGGCTAAATATGAGACAATTCTTCTTGAGTTGTGGATAATATTTTTAACAAAGAGCTTCATGCTCCATCTATGATGTCTAAAAGAACTAGACTTTAGGCCCTTACGACCTTATACTACAACGGGGTCCTCATGACCCTCATCACAAGCAACATAACAAACTATGTGAGTTTTGCTAGGAGGCAATTGAGGCTGATTAAGGGCATCTGTTACATGCAACAAAATGGTACAACTTGCGAATGTTACATTACATTCCAATTACAAAAAGTCAACACATGCAAGTTACAAAAGGTACATCTTTAAATCCAAGCATCAGCTGCCAAAGAACATGTCATGCCACATATCTTAATCTTATTGAGAATCTGAAAGGAAAATTTTGGGAGAGGTCAAGCAACCATAGCTTAATGGGAGTTCTCGCCTCCCAAAACTAAAATAGTTTTTACAAACAGTAAGTCACACTAATAATAGCCGTATTAATAGCAATATTATGACAGACAAATAAATCTCTCAAATCATCGCAAACCTTTCTTCGTAAGCCCAAATAATGCACCATTAAAATTCGAGGAGTTAGAAAGAAAAGGAATATGCATACTTCCCACATAGACTTTTTATCCCAATTCAATTGCGTTTTAGGCTAGAGATTCACTAAGGGCGCACTATTCAACAAAATCTGTTCTTGCACAAGTGTAAGTAAGATAGGAAATGGCCTTGGCTAAAAGACTACCTAGTTGGGGGGACTAACGTCCAAGGGATAGGGAACTTATATCCTTATCAGGGTGAAACACTGCCATCTTTCTGAGTGAAAAACTGCTGCTATGTGGACTCTGCCACTCTGAAATCTGCTGTTAGGTGAAAAATTAGACACTAGTCGGAATATGCGGACAAATCTCCACTATGAGTTCACATAACTATCTGTCCCTTTAGATATTGGTTTACTCAAGTCTGTTACCAAAATCAAACTCAACGACTTTACACCTAAATGTACATATGATCTTTGGTACGAAACTAAGACCATTTCATAAGTTGTCACATGCAAATCTTAATTATTTTTGTTCAGTAATTTTCAAAACTTAATTAAAAATGATATCCAGGAGCCCATGAAAATAATCTTTCAAGTAGTACCCATTTCATTTTTATGAACGACACGTGCTAAATGACTATTATAAGGTCATACCAAATATTATATAAACTACTACTTACTCAAGTGTTCCAACTTGGATTTGTAGTCTTTTCTTGTGCGTGTGTATGTGTGTGTGTGTGTGTGTGTGTGTGTGTGTGTGTGTGTGTGTTGATGTTGTTATTATTATGCCTCTACTATATATATCTTTTTCCTCACAAAGTCAAGTAACACCTCATTATTTAATTACTAATAGTTTGTCACTTTTATTTTTCTTTAGCATGCGTGGGAATTCTATTCTGAATTTTAGTTTCCTAGTTTAATATTACACCACTACCACATCAAGAGTACATAAATATTTTTATCACAATACTAAACTATCATTTTCTTTACACATATTTAATTAATTTTCAAGAGTATACTTCAATTATTTAACTCATCCAAAAAAACAATGCCATACCACAGTAACTCAATCAACTTCTAAAACATGTCCTAATATCACAACCCACGCTAGAATAAGTTACAAAAGTCATATGATAACATGTAACTCAACAATACTTTGTGTATTTCTCAACATTGCAAAATCATAAACTACATGTCTAGCAAGGTAAGCAAGTAATTTCTTCATTCTAATTCATCAACCATAACATCATGCAAAGCCTATTTTTCACAACCATTAACTCAAATATTTACTAATACCATCGTTTATGCAAGATAACTTAGAAAAAAAAAATTAAAGAATATTTCTCAACAATCATGACATATACCTTAGCACGACGTGACATGCATAACTTCAAATGTCACACTTAAAATGAACCAACTATATAAAGAAACACTCTAACTTTTGTCAATAACATAATCATACATCACAATAAAATATTTTTACTTTAAAACTAATTTTTTTTTATATAAGGGTTTAAGAGAATCCACACCTTAAGATAGCTTCTTAATCTTCTTTTAAACTCTTGATCCTTAGGCAAACTTCGAAGCAAGTAGGATTAGCCCTCCCTTGAGTAAAATTCCCTATCTGCACTCTCCTCTTTCCCTCTTGAGTTCCTTACTTGGTAAAAGTAGTAAAAGTGAGAAAAAGGTGGAAAAGAGTAGTAGGAGTACGCATAATAATTCTCATGCCCCTTTTTTGCTTGCACTTAGCGGCCACATCTCAATCCTTCTTCATCATGAGTTTTTTTTTTTTTTTGGGTGTGTGTGTGTACTTGTTGCTTCTCCAAGTGCAGAAAAGAAATAGGGCCTGTGTGAAGTAGAATAGATGGAAGACTAAAACATGCCCTATTGTTTGTTGCCCATGCTATACTTAAAAAAATATCTACATCAGCTAATTGGTAGGTTTTTTATTAAGCAAACTTGATTAGCAAATGCTATTCTTGATCATTACAATTAGAGAAGAAAATTGAAGGAAAGCTTTCACTTTGGAGATTCGAAGATTGGGACACCATTGGAGAATTACCATTTACTAATAAGTTTTCTCTCCTCTGGCATTTTTGTTGAACTCTTGTTTTAGATTGTTGTTAATTTTGAACATGACTGAGTAGTTTGTTTAATCTAGGGACTTGTTAGCCAAAGTATTGATGTTGGATTCTTAATCTTCATTCTTTATGCTTATTTTGTGTTGGAATGATTGAATTCTACCTTGTGATTGAAGTGTGTGAGTTAATTTTAGCCAAATTTGCTTGCTTATATTAGATAGTTGAGTGAAGTACTGAAAGGAGAATCTTGCTATTTGACTGATGCATTAGGGCTTGATTTAGCAATACTTGAAAGATATTTGCTTGTTAAGAGGAATCGTTAGCTAATAAAACACCTACAACTTAGAACACGGGCATTTGAAAGAATGTTAATTGGACTAGTTTAGGCAATTTACGTTCATTTTGAAAGAAAAGGTTGAATTTTAGATCGATTGCACTCCTTTCAATCATCCAATCTAAGTTAAGTGCATGATTTAATCCATTGATTCAACCCTTTACTAGGCAAAACAATTCCGTAGATATTTTAATTCGATTGAATTTTCCAGTTGGTTCATTTGTGTAATTCGAATAACCCATTGGAACTTGTTTGCTTAGCCTTTTACTATAGGTCAAAACTCAATAGCTTACATTTGGTTTCTGGGGGAACGATATTAAAACTAAACCACAACACCCGTGTGCTTGCGGTAGTGCCAACTATTTTTATGTTGTAAGGCTAGCGCAGCTTTGTGCCTGCTAGGTATTCTGTTTGGTCAGTGGGGCCTTGAGATTTTCGACGTGTGTAAGATTAGCAGAGCTTCGTGCTTACTAGTTATTTTGTCTGCCCAATGAGGCACCGAGCTTGCTAACATTTACAAGACTAGCAGATCCTTGAGTTTGCTACGTATTTCTATTTGTGGGTGGTCGCATCCTCTAATGGTTTTTGGAAGACCTAGTACAACTTCATGCTGGCTAGGGTATTGGTAGTCCGATATGTCAAGTCATAACTGCGATCCCACTTTGAAATGAACTTTGTTAGTGTTCTTGAATTAAGGAATTTGTTCTGCAAGTAAGTTATAATTTTTGAATTTAAAATAGTGTGATAAGATTTCTTTCATTTGAAATAATAAGTTCATATATGTTTGATCATGTTAGTTAATTAGTAAGGATATATGTGATTTCCACACGTTTGAATGATTTTTCCGTGTTAACTGGTTTTACTTTCCTTCAAACTCAAGTCAAGGATAAGAGCCAGTTGGATATGACCGGTATGGGACGATTATGGTTGGTTTAATGATAAATTATCAATAAAGCTTACCTGAGGACTTAGTCCAAGAGATATACCGAGGATGAGTAGGGTTAACAAAGGACAAGTCACCAAATTTATTTCGTTATCGAGAATATGTTTCTGTAATCCTTGATTGTTATTCCTAAGTTATTTTATGTGCCATGATATTGTTGTTCAAAATTAATGATTAAAAGATGTAGATGGCGATATTTACTTGCTAGGCTTGAGGAGCTCATGACTTTGCCTTTTTTCAGATATAAAAGTTAGTCAGAATGCAGTCTAGGACAACATGGATTAAACATCCTTTTGGAAAGCCTGTGAGCATGCTTTTTTCTATGTTTTATTTCTATTAGTTGCCTATATGGTTTATAACGTCTGAAACAATTATATGTTGTTTCACATATGTATGAATCTTACATAATATAATATAGATGCATGTTTTAGAATAACCCAACAAAGTTTTAGGGTCATTTTTGTGAAGAGCTTCCGTTGCATTACTCCGCAAGAAGGATAATTAAACTTAAAAGAGTTTAGACAAACTTATGCATTTCCAAATCGAATGTCTACCGCAGTGATGCAACTATCTACTTAAGGTAGGGCATTGTGGAGCTGATATCAGAGTAATAATCCTACGGCATAAAGAATCATAAGCTATATGACTCTTACTACTATTTTACTTTTGGCCTAAGTTTGTATTTACCTTGTGTACTTTAATTTTGCCAGGTTAAAAGGCTCCCTGCCAATGTCATGATGAACTTGGCAAACTAATATCAAAGGACAAAAATTTACAAGAACTACATGCGGAGATGCCCCTAACACTGGTTAGTGACAAATATACAAAATCTGATAAATCAAAAGCAAACCTAAATGGAGGTAAGGTAGCGAATTAACTCGTTGACAACAAATTATTTCTTGAGAACATTCATGTTTATAATAACAATGCACATTACTTGTTTAACCATTCAATTAGGTCCTAGGAAACATGCTACATATTGTTGCGTTGCTCTAGTGTAAGGAAAATAGCACATAGATGGAGTTTCATTGGTGTATGGGTTTTCTTTATTGGGAAGTGATCCATTGGCTATGATGAGATTGCATAACCTCTGAAGTTCTAGGCATAAAAGTAGTAGTCAGCTGCCTTCAAAAGCATTGTTAAAGTGAATTTTTCTAAGGCTAGTTTGCATATGGTTATCTATAAGTCAACTGCTGCAAGTTTGTTTGGATAATTGATGTCTCTAATTCAATTGTTCTGATTTGTATAACACTAACTTGGCAAGCATAAATGAGCGTACTTATGTGCCTTGTACCACTGTACTAGCTCTTGCATGGATATGATCAACAACTGCAACACCTCCACTGCAATATGGGTTCCCACTTTGTCTTTTTCTTTTTTAATAAGGTTTATGTATGTTAGCTTCAGTAAGACTATATGGTAATATTATTGGTAAATTAAGGAGAACTGTTGGGTGAGCCCTTTTAATTTGTTCATTATATTGGCTGCTTGTGTGAAAATTTGTCCAAGAGTGTAAATTAAAATACATAAAATTAAGTTACTTTTCAAAGTAGTAACTCTAAGGGATTTTAAACTACAGTGACTTCTGGTTTAGCTCATCTAATCTACATCAACATGTTTGGGAAATATTTGAACACAAGTTGCTTTTTGATTGTATTTCTAGTAATTTAATCCTTTTTTGGTTTTTGGAAGATTTTTTTCAATTTTTGCAAGTAGCAGAAGGCATGGAATTCTCTGTTATCTCCTTGAGTTCTTTTTTATTTTCTATTGTTATTTGTTTATTTTTACTTTAATTTCCAGAACACAATATTAGGTTCCATGTTGATGTATTGTATATTATTAGTTCTACCCATTTCAATGCATATTTAGAATTTGTGAACTTTCCGTGATCAATGCAAGTACAAAAATTTTCGTTTGATATTATTGGTTTATTTCCCTTAATCTTTAAATCTATTTCTTGAAAGTTAATTGTATCGCTTCTTATTATTACTACCTAAGAATAATCATTTGACAAGAAGTTATTTAGCCGTTTTTAAGATATTGTACGTCGTTATTGATCCTCAATTTGACTGTGTATGACTTCTGATTTACATTGTGTTGCTAGTGTTAAAAGAAGTGAAAACCTTTCCTAGTTAAATTCATCCTTCAGTGTTCTGAGATACTTCTATTTACGGGACAGTTTTCATATTGTTTCTCTAATTCTCCAGCGATTACATGAAAGCTCCCTTCGATTTCTTTTGTTAGCCACTTCTCTAGCCTGCTTGACAGGTCGTCTCCGGCATAGCATTGGCCGGCACCTCACCGGTAAAGGCGCACTCTGTTTCACTTAGGCAGGACACGCTCTGTGTCAACTGGTCTGGCTACCGTCCCGAGCTGTAGGCGGATCGGATTACAAGCGGAAAGACGAGGTTACGGGCCCACAGTAGTTGGTGTCCGGCTAGTGTGCCGCCAGTGGTGAGTTGTACTCCTTTCCCCTGTTTTCTTGTTCGTGGTTGTTGTTAGTGTTGGGTTCGTCTTGCCTATTCTCTGCCTTTGTACCTCTCTGCCTGGTGCACTTTCCGGCTTTTTCCGGCGCCGTTGTTATCACTCGCTAGCCCGGTGACAAGTTGAACCCGACCCTTGCATTAGCCCCCTGATCTGCGCCCATTCTCTCTCCTCCACACTACTGCTTCTCTCAGAGGCTGTCGACCCAGGTAGGCTTAGCCATCGCCGGTGGGAGGGGGCACGAGTACAACCTTCCCATACTTGTAGTGGGACAACGGTACCGTTGAGGCCCGATTGGCCTATTTTAGGCTCTGGTCCGTATTCCCCCTTTTTGCTCAAGTGTTTTTTTTTGGGGGCTCCTTTTGAGGGTACTCTCCACTCTCTAGGGCTTGCTTTCCCCAATTCTTGGGTTTCTTTTGATTTACATACTGTTGGTTATTATCTGTATTTTGTTAGTGATTCACGTGTTTGGATTTACCTTCATTCACTTTGCCCTTTTATATTTAGAGAGTTGACTTGTTATCTATCACCAATCTCATTATTATTTTATTGACATCTGGTTTGTTGGCCGGTTGGGAGCACTATAACTTTGGTTCTGTCACCGCCAATAATTATTGGGGCGCATAATATATTTGTCGATTTACTTCCTTTAGTTTTGGTAGCTTTTGTATTTGTATATTTTAACTTATCGTGTGATATTAATTTTGGTATTATTCATTAGTATTATTATTTACTGTAGTCTTACTATGATTACCATTATTAGTAGTAGTAGTATTGTTGTTGTAACTATTATTATTATTATTATTATTATTATTATTATTATTATTATTATTATT
>JACYFF010003369.1:20714795-20732673 GCA_017589665.1 Selenicereus undatus
TTATTATTATTATTATTATTATTATTATTATTATTATTATTATTATTTGCCGTACTCTTACTATTATTATTTAGTTCTACTTATTTTGCATTTGTCCATGCTCTTTGTCCACATTTGGTTCGAGGCATTTAATTTTTATTTATTTATCTATCTAGCTTTTTTGTAATTTGTCTGGAGAGGTATACAATTTTACTTAGTGTGGATCATCTGTGCATTTGTCGGATTTGTTAGTTTTGTTAAGCACTTTGTTTTTTTTTTTTTCGTACTACCTTTGCTCTTATCATTAGTATCATTTATTGCTAGGTCTATCTTTGTTGCTTTTAGCTTGGTGTGGCTACTATGTCTAGTTGGATCTGGCTATAGTGCTTGTTACTATTGTTAATTTTTACTTATTTATTACTCTTGCTACTTGCTAGTCACTTAATTAGCCTTTACCTTTATTTGTTCCTTTTTATTGGTAGTTGGTTTATTCAATTGTATTATTATTATTAGTACTACTACTATTACAAATATTAGTTTTTTTTATCAGTATTATTAATATTATTTTTAACTAGTTGCGAGTAATGGAGTAGTTCACGCCCGTTCTCCTAGGGGGGAAGGGATTAGGAAGAGAGTAGGGTTTGATAGGGTGCGTTTTCCATCTTTGAATATTGAGATCCTTACTAGCAAGTTTGTAGAATCGGTTCGAGGTTTACGTAGACGTAAGGTTAACTTAGCTTGTATCCAATAGACTAAGTGGGCGAGAGCTAAAGCTTGAAAAATTGATGGGTATAAGTTGTGATATTTGGGGTGTACTAGAGCTAGAAATGGAGTTGTAATTGTGGTCGAAAAGGGATTGGTTGATCAAGCTGTACAGATAAGGCGTAAGGGTGATTGCATCATGTTAATTATGTTGGTGGGGGTAGAAATCCTCAATGTGATATGTGCATATGCAGCACAAATAGGGATCACGGATGAAATTAAGAGGGAATTTTAGGAGGAATTGGAAGAAGTAATGTAGAGTACACCCCAAATTGAGAAACTCTTCTCAGCTGGTGATTTTAATGGACATGTCGAAACTAGGGCAGATGGGTATGATGGGACACATAGAGGTTTCGGTTATGGCAAAAGAAACTATGGAGGGGCATCAATTCTTGACTTTGCAGTTGCATATGATTTGGTGATTGTTAATTCTCATTTGAATAAGAAGGACGATGACTTGGTGACTTTTAGGAGTGGCCTTACTAAAACTCAAGTAGACTACTTTCTAATTAGGGTGAACAATAGGATCTTGTGTAAAGATTGTATAATAAGACCCAGTGAATATTTGGGGACTCAGCGTAAACTATTAGTAATGGATGTGGTGATTAAGAATTTGAAGTGGAAGAAGAGAAGTGTCAGATATCCTAGAGTTAGATGGCTGAATCTTACTATGGAGAACATCATTATATTAGTGGATAGGATTAGAGTAGAAGGGGGCCGGAAGCAAGTAGACAATCTAGATATAATGTGGGAAGCAAAGGTTGAGTGCATTCAAAGGCCAGCGAAGGAGGTCTTAGGAATATCTAAAGGAGGTGGAGGAAGTTGGTGATAGAATGAAGAGGTGAAAGAGAAGCTCAATGAGAAACAAGATGCATATGCTTCTATAATCGGTAGTAGATCAGACAGAAAAAAAGAAGTTAATTTTGTTAGGTCCAAGGAGACTAAAAAGATAGCAAAGAAAGTTGTCATTTTAGCAAAGAACAATGCATATGAAAGGTTATAGCCGAAGCTGGATACTAAGGAAGCGGGAAGGGTGTCTTCAAGTTAGTAAGAGTTAGGGAAAAGAAAACAAGAGACTTACGAAATGTAATGTGCATCAAAGGAGATGACAGTAAGGTTTTAGTAGAGGATGCTAAAATAAGGGAGAAATGGTGGAGTTACTTTCTAAACTATTTACTGGCGAGTTGAGTGAGTATTCACGAGGACATGAGAGAGGGGTTCAGGAGGAGCAGCAAATCTATAGGTTTTCAGTCATATTAGTAAAAAGGATGTTAGAGACGCGTTAACAAATATGAAGACTGGAACGACTGTAGGCCTATACCGTACCCCTGTTGAAATATGGAAGTGTTTGGGAGAAAAGGGAATAGGGTGGTTAATGAAGCATTTTAAGGTCATTTTTAAGACTACAAAGATGCCCCGCAAATAGAGATTTAGTATAGTCATCATGCTTTACAAGAACAAGCATGATATTGAAGATTGTAATAATTATAGAGACATTAAACTGCTTAGTCACACTATGATGTTGTGGGCATGGGTGATTGAGGGAAGGTTGAGGAGGGATATTTCAATTTTGAAAAACTAGTTTGGTTTTATGCCAGGTAGATCGACTACCAAAGCAATTCATCTCACAAGAAGGTTTATAGAAGTGTATAGGGATAGGAAAAATGATCTCATATGGTGTTCATAGATCTAGAGAAATGGTGTGATAAAGTACCATGTGAGGTGTTAAGGGAATGTTTGGAGAAGAAAACAGTGTCGAAGATGTTTATCTTCTATCTTAGCTATCAAAGATATGTGTGACGGATAAAAACAAGTCTAAGGACCTCATGAGAAGACACAAACAGCTTTCCTATTGACATTGAGCTGCATCAAGTGTCACCTTTAAGCTTGTTACTTTTCACTATCACTATGGGTGTACTGACAAAAGGGATTCAGAACGAGCTACCATGGTGTATGCTATTTGCTAATGATATTGTTCTCATAGATGACACTAAGGATGGTCTGAATAGCAAGTTAGAGAAATGGAGACATACCTTAGATTCTAGGGAATTTAGATTGAACAGATTAAAGACTGAATACTTAAGATGTGAGTTTAATGCTAAGAAAGCAGATAGGGAAGAAGTCATCATAGGTGGTGTGGCAATACGAAGATATTAGCCAATATATTAGAGTGGGATGACAAAAATGGAGGATTACTTCCGAAGAATTGTGCGATAAGAAAACCCCTGTAGGATTGAAGGGGATTCTATCGTATGGAAGTTATGCTAGCTTTGTTATCTGGTTCAGAGTGCTAGCCAATTAAGAAGCCTCAATTCTAGAGGTTGATGGTAGCAGAGACGAAAATGATTCAATGGATGTGCAGATATACAAGATTAGATAGAATTAGGAATAAAGTAATTAGAGAGAAAGTAGGAGTTATACCCATAGAAGATAAAATGAGAGAGTCTAGACTAAGTTGGGTTAGTCATGATAAGAGGATGAGTGAGAATGTACTAGTGAGGAGGTGCAAGACAATTAGCCTTTCGGGGTGTAGAAGAGGTTGATGATGGTCAAGGAAAAGTTTGAACAAAGTGATTAGAAATTATTTGAAGTTTGTAGGTCTAATGGAGGACATGGCTCAAGATGAAAATTTGTGAAGATTTAGGATTAAGGTTGTAGATCATAGATTGCCTGCTTATGGTCCTTCCTTTGGCTTTTGTTTGAGTAGTGATTGTTGTTATGTTGTACTGAAAATTATTATTTCCTGTGTGTGATGCAATTCTATAGGCTGGTAGCTTGATCTTAACATGGTAGTATTATCGCACCTCTAATTGCTTGAGTCGGAGCCTCTTCCCAATGATGGTTCTCCATCCCCACCTCTGATTGTTTGATTGTAGACTGCTATTTGGCCAAATTAGTAGTATGTCACCGCTTATTGCTCAAGGCACGCAACATTCTTACTCCTTATCTGAGTACAAAAAATAATGCATCTTTCCGCATTTGCATCACCACACTTAATTAAAGTGTGGAGAGAAAAATCATAAGTTTTAGTAATTTTCTCGATTTCACATTAAATAAGTGTGGGTAAATTATGAACCTATTCCAACACTTATGAAGTGTGAGGAATTAAAAATAACTTTTATAATTACTTTTTATTAAGTTAATGGGAAAATTTGTACAAAATATTTCAATATTTATATCTAAATATATTAGTCACAGGAATAAAACAAACACTACTCAAAACACATACACAAATTGAATATTCATTGAGAGCTAGCTAGCCTGAAAATTATTTGAGGGCCTAACAAATAAAATATAAAGGAAAAGCGGCTACTTTGTGGGCCTACCCCCCCCCCAAAGAAAATAAAAGCTTTCACATTGAATTCTCAGGCATTGATTTTTCATACTCAATCAATTAGGGATAGACTCTCTCTCTTCTATACGATTGATCCCTAAAAGCCTCCTCAATACACCCCTATTCATCTGGGTATCGAATTCTCAGCAATTCTCTCCTAATTTCTAATTAACATCCTCTAATTTTGAGCAGCAAATTGATCGATGAAACCTCAAGCTTTCTCACTCAAGTCACTCCCACGAATTGGATGAGATCCCAAACAGTAAGGCCCCTTAAAGTTTTCCATTCTCTCTCTCTCATCCAAATTATCAATAAATTGAAACACTTTAACGATTCTTCAACCTAACTTATGCGACGATTGAGAACTAGTAGTTGTGGCCATTCAATTTGGACTCAATTGATCGAGGTTGTTGGGCTGAGACTCGGTTAAATCTCCCTCAAATTTTAATCCGCAAGTTGTTTGCGAAAATTCGATCAGGTGTGCCTCTTTCTTCATGTGTGTTGATTTAATTTTGCTCTAAAATTCTTAATCACTTTCAACCACAGTAACTTGATTGCACATAGTTGAACTGGGACCTCTAATAAGTTAGTCTTAGTTGTAGATTAAATTGTTGTGCAGACTGAATCTGATGGTCTACTTTTTATATTGATTTTCTTGGGCGATTTCATCTGTTTGTTAATTCATTGATCTGTGCTTAATATGGCAAATCTTAATGTCTATCTCAACTTGGCTAGACCTGTTGGTTAAGTTTTATGTCAGATTTTGATTATAGCGATGTAGAACTTAGTCAATATTGAGTGATTTATTGAGTTGGGGATAGGCGGTGTTCTAATAGTATGTTCCATTTAGTTTGAAGGAGATGTTGTTCAATGCTATTGTCTAGTTGAGATTTTGTCTTTAGTAGATGATTTATAGACAAATCGGGATTAGTGAGGAGTTATTTTATTGAAGTGAAGATGAATTATTAGATTGAGATTTGGTTTTGATGAACCCATTTATGGAAGCCCTCTGGTTAACATAATTTTTTTTTCTTTTACGCCTTGTACCAACAAACACCAAACATGTTTCTCTTCCTCCAAATAACCTTTTGAATTCTAGAGGTAAGAATCAGCTTGCAAATTGCAATTATCAAGAAAAACGAAGAATCTAGGGGCGCATGTCAGAACTAGATTTCAGTTGGGTTTAGCTTAAATATGTAACCTTTTATTCCTAATTTGTGTCGTTTAAGGACAAAAGGTGTGTATTAATATGTGTTGTTTATAACAATCTGAAGTGCTTTTGAATCAATTTCGTATTCCGTCTTAGATCTATTTCCACGAGAAACAAGGTCAGTCAACACATGTTGTAGCTAGATTGAGTTATGCATTCATGGAATAAAGGCCATGCTAATGCATGTACAAGCTATTGACGTGGTAGTTTTTGTTAAAAAGAACCATCTGCAGTGAAGATTGCACATAGACCACAGTTAGCAGGTCTTAACCTTTTGTTTGCTTCTTGAGAGTTAGGATTTTCAGTTTAGACATTTGTTCCATTGTTTAATGTCAACTACTTTGCATTGACAAAATTTTGATCCACCATTTGCAGGAGTCGATATAAATTATGGAACTTATATGTTTTATAATACTGCATTTGCAATTGAAAAAGAAAGGCTTCAAAAGGAACATGTGGACTGAGCTCTGCAAAACCTAATCACTGTTTTATTTCGGTTGGGCTTTTTTGATGGAGACATTTTAGAAGGAACCTTTGGAAGGTCGAGAAGCCAAGATGTCTGCACAAAAGAGCACCAGGGACTGGCTCTTGAAGCAGCAAGGTAGGGCATAGTGCTTCTTAAGAATGATAAGAAGTTCTTACGTTTAAACAAGAATGATGTGCCATCATTAGTTATCATTGGCTCTAGTGCAAGTGCATCAAGCAAACTATTGGGTGGATATTTAGGTCTAACTCATGCGGAAATCATATATGGATATGAACACTGTGTAGCCATGTCTTTATATGATGCTAATTGGTAAAGTTTTGCTATGCTTCACAAACTTCTCTTTTGTTGAATGAAATTTACAAAAATTAATTTAATGCTTTATATGCAACATCAGTGTTGCTATACCATCTGAATAACATTTCTTTGTTGCATCATTCTTAAGGATCATTCTTTTTAAGGCTTAGTTATCAAGTGTATGCATTGTTTCTAAATTGTTTTGGTCTTGGCAAAACTTGTCATAATTTTTCGATTGTGCCCTCTTCTGAAGCCCCACATATTCCAACTCTTTTTTCTTTTCCCCCTAGGAATTCCTTGTAGACCAAAGAACTACATCGAAGGTCTACGAAAATACATCAAGAAGATAAGTTATGTGCTCGGGTGCCTTGATGTAGCTTGTGAATCCAATTCAACATTTGACGAAGCACTTCTTGCGGCTCAAGCATCTGATTATGTCATCTTGGTTGTTCAGATGGACTTGACCAAGAAGTTGAAGATAGAGATCGAGTTAGTCTTCTTGTGCCTGGTAAACAAATAGAACTCATGTCTATGGTTGTTGTTATTAGCAAAAAGACCTTAATACTAGTCCATACTTATGGAGGACCCCTAGATGTATCTTTTGCCAAGGGAGATAAAAGAATTGCCAGCATTCTCTGGGTTGGGTATCTAGGTGAAGGTGATGGCAAGGCACTTGCACAAGTTATCTTTGGAGATTATAATCCAGGTTAGCATTGAACTTATAATCGCATTTTAGTTGACTATCCAGAGGTGTATACAAGGATGAAAGTATGACCACCATATAATCCGTTGGCCTTATTGGGATTCAAACCCACTCTTCATTGGATTGGGCTTTCTCCCTTTTGGCAAAAGGTCTTTGTTAAAGTCCTTTTGTGGGTGAATTGTAATCTGTCTTTGATTAAGACTGCTTATGTGTGAATCTCCCTAGGCCCTGTTAAAATGGGAGTACGAGGCCCACATTAGGTAGTGGTGGTGTTTCCCTTAGGCGACCCCTATTATAGCTAGTGCAAATTACATAATTTGGCAAAGCCTTGTCTCGGTTAATTTATTTATTTTCCTTATAGTGGTTTGTCAACTAGTGGTCCTAGCTAGGGAGAGTGGGAAAAGACAGACTTGCCATAGTCTTAGGCTTATGATTTTGTTGTTCATATCGTGATTGTATATGCAGTTGGTATACCGAGTGAGCTAATATAAAACTCTGGATTCATTTGACAGGGGTGAGGAGGCCCATGACTTGGTATCCTAAGTCCTTCACCAAGATATCCATGAACGACATGAACATGCAGGCAAATCGTTCTCGACGATATCCTATAAGGACCTATCATTTTTACACCGAGGAGCTTGTATATCATTTCTGACATGGCTGTTGTCAGCCCCAAATTGACTAAGTTTGCTAAGATTTATGAAATCAGGTGTTGGGAAGAGAGAACTGTATCAAACAGAAGTTGGAGTTGAATACATCCCTGCTGATGAGCTATTGTCCTGTGAAATGTTGAGCTTTAATGTGCAAATATCTGTGATGAACATGGGAGATATCGATGGGACCATGTTGTCATGGTATAGTCAAAAGCATATAAAGTTGTAGATGGTGCACTGGAAAAGCGACTTGTTGGATTCAGTCAAGTACAAATTAGAGCTTTTGGAGCGACTGAAATGAGCATAGAAGTGGATCCATGTGAGCATCTTAGCTTTGCGAAATGAGCATGGATAGAGGACTTACAGAGCAAGATTCTTTACAAAAAGTTTTTCGCTACTCTTCAACAACTTGGTAAGAGTATGCTATTCATTTTCATTTAGGGTTTTATTGTCAGTTAAACCCAGTTGTGGTTTTATTCTTGGTTGAACTCAGTTGTATTCTATTATCAGTTGAACTCAGTTGATTCTATCGTTAGTTGAACCAGTTGGGTGCTAATGTTAGTTGAACTCCATTTGTCTTTTTATTCTTGGTTCAACTCTGTTGTGGTTCTATTGTTGGTTGAGCTCAATTGGGGTTTTATTGTTTGGTTGAACTAAGTTGCTTTCTATTGTTGGTTGAACTTGGTTGTGGATGTATTATTGGTTGAGCACGGTTGTGGTTGTATTATTGATGGAACTCGACTGTGGTTCTATTGTTGGTTGAAGTCGGTTGGGGTTCTATTGTTTGAATGAATTCACTTGGGTTCTATTGTTAGTTGAACTTGGTTGCAGTTCTATTGTTGGTTGAACTCAGTTATGATGAGGTGTTTTTCTATTGCCATGTGGATTAGTGCTAGACTGGTGGGACTGATGTGCTGTCTGTGTCTTAGCTAATATCTTTGGTTATCTTTTCTAATATTTTTTTGTATATTTCAATTATCTAACAGGTTGCATTTCTAAAACTAACATCTCCCAGTGAAGAAAACAAAGATGGAGATTTTTTTATATATTCTTGGACATTATGCATGTTTTCAAAGTGTAGTTTTAGCTAGTATATAGGGCAATAAAATGTTCAATCAGCTAGCTACAACCAAAAAAAAATGAAAAAAATAGCAGGATGGATTAAAAATAATACAGGAATATTTAGTTTTGATTACCTCAGTCTTTGTTGCTATGCCTATAATTACTTTTTTTCCACGCACTAATGTGTAATTTATTTAATTAATTGATGTTTGACCTATTTTAATTTGCTGGTTTGTTAATTTTATTCATTTATGTAGGGCGATGCTGGCAATTAGTGTATAACTTGTTAATTAAAAAAAGAACAATTGTATACAATTGTTTTATTTTTAACTTGACAATTTTTATATTAATTACCAGCATTATTTTTTAAAGAACTAAAATGACACTAGTAACACTTTTAAGTGTGGCGGAAATTATAACTTCTTGTATCTTCCAAAGTGGGCATAGTGTAAAATGACCACATATAAGTTGTGGTTAATTAGTACTTACTCCACATTTATAAGTGCGGGAAATATAGCTCTACCAGCATTTTCATTAAGTGTGGATAACACTTTAATTTCCCCATATTTAGCCTAAGTGTGGGCAACTGCTATTTCTACACTTATAAGTGTGGTTATTAGCAAAATTAAATGTGGAGGGAAGCAACCTTTTTTGTAGTGTCTATTGTTCATGTTCTTATGTTATTTTAAGTAATTAGGTCTTGTGTTCGCTAAATTGTTTTACCAACCATTTTTCAACATCTAAATATCTTCTTAAAGCTTTTTACGAGGGTCTATTGCAAACAATCTCTCTGTATGCAACCATGTGCGTAGGGGTATGGCTACTACTTCTGGATCTCCCTAGACCCAACACAAGTGGGATACATACTAGTACTTGTTGCTGTTGTTATTGATCCTCAATTTAATGGCAGGTAATCATTAACATATATTGTTTACAATTAACAACTTGGTCATTGTTAATCATGAATCGTATGACAAGTAGTCGTTAAAATATAGCTTACAACCAACAATTTTGTTGCTTTTATTAAATAGTTCGTCATTAGTGACTAAATAGTAATGATGAGATCTTGTATCAATGTTATTGATAATAACAATGAAAATCTTCAAGTTGTCGTTAAAAATTTTAATGAGAGGACCAATAATGACAAATAACGACCAAAATTTTTTGGTTATTAGAAGTTTTAACGTCAGTAAAATGGACTTTGAACGATAAAACTTTTGATCGTTAAACACTCTTTTTCTAGCACTGGTAGGCATAGGATAATTAGGATAATTTGTATTAATTAATTACTTTTTTATCAACTCTTGAACTTTGGGATTTTGTCTTCTGATTAATATTGTAAAACTTTCTTTTCCCCCTTCCTGTTTTGTTCCAAGATCCATTACCTTCTTACTTCTGTTCAAAGTTCAAATCTCCTAATTATCCGATGCCTACTACGCACGTTTTAGAAAGTTTGTTAAATTTGTTGCCAAGTGTTGACTTTGTCTATACTTCTTAGATGATACGTTATATTTTGTTGTTTTAAAGAAAGACAAAAAAGAATTAATACAAATAATATATTGATTCAATATGTTATTTTATTATTTGTACCGACTATATATTAGCTTTCTAACCTAAATTTGAACTATTTCTTGATTATATTTTGAGTACATTTTTTGTTTATATTTTATGGGCATTTCACTGATATTATGATAGCATATATATTTGTGTAATTTTAATTATATTCAAAGTTGAATAAGTATCTTTAGATGTGATTTTTTTTTTTGGTTGAATTTCAAATTTGAATATTCAATATTTGTGAAATATTGATATGATTTCGATAGATATTTATTGTCTTTAGCTCTGCAAGCATGTGGATAATATTCCAATCAAAAAATCAAGGGCGATAAAGGAGATTATTATTAATCAAGACATTCATAGATTTATGACTAATTTGTTGCTCTTGCAAAAGTGGTGTCCAATGGCTAGCTTGTTTCTCTCTAAGTGAATCACGACAAGCCAGAGATACAAGCAACAAGATAACAGCTACACATGCGAATCAGGGGGAAGAAATTTAGAAGACTTAGCAGTACTTAAGCATACAATGGCGTAATTATTTTGTTATCTATCGAAAAACTGTATCTCGGTTGTTGTTATCTTTCTTTGTATTGTATTGGATTTATTACATTCGGAGAGCTAACTACCAAATCAAGTTGTGACAGCTTGGATGTTGGGACACCTAGAGCTCTGGGTGAGCTCTTAGGTAGACTATTAGGGAACCTTTTATATAATTGACTAACCTAATAAAAGCAAAAGTGTTAAAAATTCCATCGGTGAGAGGTGTCCACTAGTGTAGGACATAGGCGTAACCGAGCCTCTATAAATATCATGTGCTTCCCAAATTTATATTTTTGACATTTTATTTTGATTATTTTATAACTTTGATTATCACTCTATTCACATCCCTCAGGAATGATACGATTAGCCAAATCAAACCCACATCAAGTATCATAATACCAAATCCTAATTCTCTGAGTGTGTTGTGCATCCTTTGAATTGCAATGTAATCCCAAAATGCCTATATATGAGTAAATTGATTTTTACATTTAAAGTGAATGTTATTGAATATGTTTAATTAATTGTTTTTGGTCAGAATATATTAAGTTAATTTAGCTATTCTACATGCATTTGTGATATAGAGCAAGAGTTCAAATCGTCTTCCTAAATTGATTAGGTTCATAATTAGTGGTGGATTATGTCAAATAAAGCTTTTAGCATAAGCTGCATAAAAGTTTATATTTCATAGGTTAACTTTGAGCTGCTATTTGGATGAACAAATGATATCTAAACTTAGTGTTTTATTTATGGTTCAATAGCCCATATGTGTATTTTCTAAGAGACTATGGAATGCCTCCACACTACAAAATTATGGTTGGATTTAGACTAGATTTTTTGACCATTTATTTGCCAAACATTTTGACGGGAAATTTTAATGGATAATAAATTAAACTGATGGCCTATTGTGGTCGCAGATCTCAATGTTGAATTTGACTGTGTAGGGGCATATTTTAACTTGATGTCCATGAAAATAGAGGGTTATTGTTTGTCATGTCATCAAATTTTGATGAATTTTGACGGGCTCATCAAAATTTTACAAATTCCTGACAAATTAGGACGAGGCCCGTCCAAATCCTGAAAAAGTTTTTGAATGTATTGTGATAAATTCCGTCACAACGCCGCGTCAAAATTTGACCATAATTAACTCCTCCCCTCCTTGGCCCCTCTTTTCTACCTAGAAACCCTAACTGCAACCCTCATTCTATCTCATTAACCCTCAATCCCCTACTCACTTTACGATGCCCTTTCTCTCTGTCTCTCACTGTCTCTCTCTGCCTCTCCAACCCACTACTAACCCTTCTTAGTCTCCTTTCTTTTTTCTCTCATCCACTCTGCCGAGGTCTATAAGACATTCGGAAAGGGTTGATGTTTTCCAACCAGGTAACTTTGCCCCCCCCTCTCTCTATCTATCTATCTATGTGTGTGTGTGTGTCCTTTTTTTTCTGTAGCATTGACCAACTCCACCATTCATGTTTGGTTTTTCTCTACCCGTGATTCTGATAAACCAAACACTTAAATTCTCTTGTCCCTTTCAATTCTCTCTCTACTTCATTGATTTCTAGAGCTGATCCAATCATTAGGATTTCTTCAATACAATCATGCTTTCTAAAGATTTCTCATATTCCATTGCTTCACCATTCTCTTCATTTCTTTCTCTAAGGTTCACCATTGCCACTATTGTTCTTTATTTATGATACATTGTATTTTGACATTCTGAATTTTTTGATTGCTAACATCTAAATCAATCTGCTATATTACGCTGATGGAAATTCAATTTCAGTGCCTTACACGTCACTACCAATGATAGTTACAGTTGACCGCCTTGAGCATTGCTGCAATACAACTTGATGAATTGAACTGTTTCAAAATTGTTGAATTTTCTTTAGCAAACTTTATTGGGTAGCTTTAATGTACATTTGAGATTTTCCAGTGGGGCATACTACTCTGAGTATTTTAGGAATCTTTTAGGTTTTTTTCATTTGTTTTGGAGTTGATTTTATTTACACCTCCTTCTCTCTAATTTTAAGAGTGGGGGTTGATTTTTTGGGTGAGGTAACTTATCAACTCATTTTCTTCCTCCCTTTTTTTCGTGTATGAGATCTGTAATAATTTTCCTTCCCTAGCTCCCCTATTCTCATATCTACAATTATCGTCTTTGTCTAAGCATCACCAACTTTGATTTTCCGGTGAGTTGTACACTCTGTATTTTTGTTCATTAATTCATCTTTGTATATTTTCTAATGTGACTTTGTTATCATTAGATATATGACTTCAATGGAGTGCTCATACACGTGCTCAACTGGGAACAACTGGTTGTGAATTTTGGGCATTTTGACTTTGGTTGCTGGTTATTAGACTATTTGAACTTATAGGTCTCCAATTTTAAATTAGACAATCTAGAGAATTGCTAATGATTATTAGACTATTTTAACTAATAAGTGTACGAAATTTTTTGAAGTTCAAACTCATAAATCTAGAAACTTGAAATCCATATAAACTTTCATATTTGAAATTCCAAACTTTAGATTTGGACATTTGAAATTTCGTATCCGAAATTTCAAATTTTCGAATTTGAAGTTTGGAATTTCACCCCTTAAATTTTTTAAGTTACAAAAATCATTATGACGAAAATCAGTCACAATTTTGACAGGAAAAATAGCGTCCATCACAAATTTTTCTGTCAAAATGCATATTGATCGACTAATAGTCCATCAAAAGTCCATAAAAATGCATACTGACGGATCCTTCTATTTGTCAATATGGCCATCAGTCCAATTTTGACAAGTTCTCAGACCATCAAAATCGATATGTCAGTATTACTGATGGGTCTGGTCAAAATGTCCAATTTTCCAATAAAATTCTTTTTTTCTCTTGTAGTGTCAGATTCATAGTATATCTCGAGTTATGAGGTTAAACCAGGCAAGGGTCACTACAGCCCTGGATATGCATGACTTTGATCATGAGTTTCACTGGGCCATCAATGGTGATTAAGTGGTTAAGATTTTATAGGATGTTAATGGATGCCTCCAACAAATTCGCGTTTGAATATCTCCATAAAATCCTCCACTGGGAATGGTGAAAGATGCCATCAAGCAATTATAAGTACAGCAAAATTCCAACCTTGTATTTGGACATCTCATCACCAACCTAGAAGCCTCTAATTTCAATTTTCGTATACTTAAATTGTTGTTCGAATGTTATTAGCTAGAGTAGATGCTTCCGTTCTTGAACCCGATTGGTATAGGCTAACCTACAGGTGTCTTATTTCTATTGGCTTATTTTGTGCAACTTGGAGAAGGGAGCACTAATTTTTGTGCTTATAAATTAGACTCCTTATATTTACTTGCAAATATACTTGAATGGAGAAGTAATAAATTAGAACTAATGAATTAGAGCCATCATGTTTTTCTATCCCAAAAATCCAATTGCTCTCTTTATTTCAAATACTTGTGTATTGAAAAGCAATTGAGTCGGTCCTTTAAAGTTATTATTGGTGCTTTGCTTTAAAGAATTAATTGGTGGATGTTTAGGTTAAGTGGCGGCTTGAGCATTTATCTTAGTCATATCGATTTTATTTGGCTCTCTAATCTCAGTTTGTAGGCGTCCCCGTCAGTGGCGAGCCATGTAGCTGTTTCAGCCTGTCCTCCGGGGAGCTTTGGGGTTAGGAGGGGGTTAGGGTTGCGGAAGGTACGCCTAGCATCCTGGAATATTGGGTCCCTTACGGGTAAGTCGATAAAATTAGTTAAGTCTCTGCGTAGGCATAGTATTAGCATAGCGTGTGTCCAGGAGACGAAGTGGGTTGGGGCGAAAGCTAGAGAGGTTGATGGGTACAAGCTTTGGTACTCAGGGTCATCCAAGGCGAAAAATGGAGTTGGCATCCTAGTTGTGAAGGATTTGGCGGACCAGGTGGTCGAAGTAAGGCGTAAGAGCGACCGGATTATGGCCATTAAGGTTTTGGTGGGTTCAGTTTTCGTGAACGTGGTGAGTGTGTATGCGCCCCAGGTAGGCCTGCCGGAGGAAACTAAGAAGCTTTTCTGGGCGTACCTAGATGAGGTCACCCATGAGGTACCTCAGAGCGAGAAACTGTTCATAGGAGGAGACTTTAACGGCCATATCAGCGTTGAGGCAGCGGGATATGTTGGGACCCACGGGGGCTTTGTTTTCGCAGAGAGAAATGCGGGCGGGGTCTCGGTGTTGGACTTTGCAGTGGTCTTTGATTTGTTGGTGGCCAACTCCCTCTTCAAGAAGAAGGAGGATCACCTAGTGACCTTCAAGAGCAGTTCTGGCAAGACCCAGATTGACTTCTTCCTAACGAGGAAGGAAAATCGGAGATCGTGCAAAGATTGCAAAGTGATTCCCAGTGAGTTGTTGGGAACTCAACATAGGTTGCTAGTTTTAGATGCAGAGTTCAAGTATCCAAAGAGGTCGAAGAGGAGAGTCGAAGAACCCGGAATTAAGTGGTGGGCCTTCACAAAGGAGAAGGCGGGGTTAATAGTAGAAAGAATAGCTGAGGAGAGAGTGTGGAGGAGGGCAGAAGACGCTGACTTGATGTGGGATGCTGTGGCGGTTTGCATCCGGAGGTCGGCTAAGGAAATCCTAGGTCTTTCCAGGGGAGGCGGAAACAGGATGGAGGGCGCTTGGTGGTGGAATGAAGAGATAAAAGAGAAGGTCAAGGCAAAAAAAGAGGCTTACGCGGAGTTCATGAGCAGCAGTTCGGAGGACGAGAGGGAGCAAAAGAAGATTGGATACAAGGCGGCTAAGAAGGTAGCCAGAAAGGCGGTGACAGTAGCAAAGAGCCAGGCGTTTGATAGATTGTACTATAGTTTGGGGACAAAGGAGGGGGAAAAGGAGGTCTTTTGACTGGCTAGGGCGAGGGAAAGGAAGACTAGGGATTTGGGAGTGGTAAGGTGTATCAAGGACGAAGAGGGTAAGGTGTTGACTGAGGATGTCGAAATTAAGGAAAGATGGCAAAGGTTCTTTGCTAAACTCCTTAATGGGGACGGGGGGGGAGATGACTGTAGCAGGAGCGGAGAGTGTAGCAATCAACGGGCGGGCATCATGATAACAAAGGAGGAGATTAGGGAGGCCTTGAAGAAGATGGCAAAGGGGAAGGCTTTGGGCCCGGATCAGATACCAGTGGAAGTTTGGAAGTATATGGGGGAAGTGAGTCTAGAGTGGCTCACAGAGGTTTTCAATGTTATTTTCAGGACCGCCAAGATGTCCACAGAGTGGAGGGCCAACACAATCATCCCACTGTACAAAAACAAAGGGGATATCCAAGACTGTAATAACTTTAGGGGCATCAAGCTGCTCAGCCACACTATGAAGCTGTGGGAGAGGGTGATTGAGAGAAGGCTGCGAGAGGAAGTTCAGATTTCAGAGAACCAATTTGGTTTCATGCCAGGTAGGACGACCATTGAAGCGGTCTACCTCCTCCGAGGGCTCATGGGCTTGTTCAGGGACAGAAAGGACGATTTACATATGGTGTTTATTGACCTCGAGAAAGCGTATGATAGAGTTCCAAAGGGGGTTTTGTGGAAGTGTTTGGAACAGAAAAAGGGTGTCGCCCGCGTACATTCGTGTTATTAAGGATATGTACGAGGGAGGACGAACGAGTGTTAGGACTCCGGGAGGGGTCTCAAATGACTTTGCTATTAGTTTAGGCCTGCATCACGGCTCCGCCTTAAGCCCATTTCTTTTCACATTAGTGCTGGACGAACTCACGAGAGAAATCCAGGACGAGGTGCCTTGGTGCATGTTATTTACAGATGACATCGTTCTTATTGATGTGACCAGGCAGGGGGTAAATGACAGGTTGGAGAGTTGTAGGTATACGCTAGAGGATACGGGTTTTCGGTTGAGTAGATCGAAGACGGAATACCTCCACTGCTGTTTCAGCGGGAGGATAGAAGAAGGGGGAGAAATCGTACTGGATGGGAGGGCAATACCGAAGGTCGCTAATTTTAAGTATCTTGGTTCAATCATCCAACAGAATGGAGACATTGACGAGGATATTAGCCACCGGATTAGAGTGGGCTGGCAAAAGTGGAAGTCAGTGTTAGGGGGTGCTGTGTGACAAGCGAGTACCTGTGGGTTTGAAAGGCAAAGTCTATCAAATGGTAGTTAGAACGAATGTTCTCTATGGATCGGAGTGTTGGCCTCCAAAAAAGACGCAGGTCCAAAGGTTGATGGTAGCTGAGATGGGAATGGTCAGGTGGATGGATGGTTTTACGAGATTGGATAAAATTAGGAATGGAGTAGTCAGGGGCTTAGCTGAAGTGGCCCCCATAGAGGAGAAGATGAGGGAATCCAGGCTCAGATGGTTCGGCCACGTGAAGAGGAGAAGTGTGGCCGCCCCTGTGCGAAGGTGTGAGAGGATCAACCCCCCCGGTGGTAAGAGAGGGAGGGGTAGACCGAAGAAGAGCCTTGAAGAAGTGGTTAGAGAGGACCTGAGAGTTATCGGTCTGACGGAGGAAATGGCTCAGGATAGGAGGCTGTGGCGGGACAGGATTAAGGTCTCTGATTGTAGGGGACCGGCTCCGTAGGGGGCAGTAGCTTAGGCGGGGTGGGGCGAGTCGGGCTTTTGGTTTGCTTGCCTGCAGGTCATGCTTCTTCTGGGATATGACGGCACAAAGCGCCCCTGGTGTGTTGAGGTATGTCTCCTCCCCTAATTTTTTTGTGTTATCCGGACCCTTTTCTCTTCCTCTCTCTCTCTCACTCGGTTATTGGTTTTGCAACCGTTTTCTATATAAACCGTTTTCTCAAAACTGTTTTGTGGGTCTTATGGAATCAACCTCTCTATGGGTAGAAATACCGGTAGAGGTAAGGTTGCCTACAGCTGGATCTCCCCAGACCCCGCGAAAGCGGGACCCACACTGGGAGTTTGTTGTTGTTGTTGTTAGCTTGGTTTAATGGCTTACTACTTGGGTGTTGATTAATGAATGTTGATGGTTGAATACTCTTGTCGCTGAGATACCTTTATGCACATCAACTTGGTATCAGAAACAAAAGGTCATACTTTGACTGATTTTTCCAGGAAAACCGCCTCCTTTTACGCACAAAAAAACATGCTTTGATCCTCCAAAAGTACCCTCACTTACTTCTTGCGTTGCTTATCCTTTTAGTCCACAAATGACACCAAAAATAGCCTAAACACAGTCCTAAACCCAATAACAACGCCAAACATCACAACAAAAGTGTCCATAAAAAAACAAAATCAAGCAAGATAGTGCATATATATGTGTGTGTGGGTACATACATACACACACACACACACACACACATGCATGTACACACA